>VXAB01003447.1:39290-115298 GCA_013399175.1 Odontophorus gujanensis | reverse complement strand
CAGGACTGAGTTGGAAACTTGGGACATGACAGGAGGTCTGGCCCGGTGGAAACTTAGGAACTGACGATTTAGCTGTAGTCAGAGGGACTTGAGACATTGCAGTTGCTGGCGCTGAGGGTGAGATTCTACCATCAGCCAAAAGTGATTCAAAAGAAAGGTATGCGTGCGTGCTCTTGTGTTTATGTTTGATTGCACACTCTCTCCAAAACAATGTGCAAGTGGATTGGGCCAACCACCCAAAGGGCTGGTTAAGGGGCACTTTGTTACAAAGCTTGGAAGGTTTCCAATATGTGCTCTAAAAAAAAAAAAAAAAAAAAAAAAAGAAAAAAAAAAAAAGATACACCTAACANAAAAAAAAGGAGAAATAGAGAAAGTTACACCTATCAGATTTGTTGCTGCAGTGTCACTGCTCAGTTTAGCTGTGGAAAAGTTGATGCAATTGCAATTACTGTATCTGTGTACTTTTAACAATTAATTACTAGGGTAACAGGTTATCCCCAATGGCTATACACAGTCTGTCCAGTGCACAGAATGGGAGCACTCTCGTGTATCAAGATATTGCAAGGAATCTTCTGTTATATGGTTTTTTTTGCAAGTGGATAGTGTTGCTTCCAACCTTAGAAAAGGTTAAGTGCACTGAAATAGGTCAATCTCAGGAATAAATAATATAGTGGATGCTTTCAAAGAAGAGAGGAGATTAGGTCTTGGGAGATACGGTAACGCTGATTTACTTGCCTAGGAAAACAGAACTTTTATCTGTAATTGACAAAAAGATACTGCCTAGCAAGGCAGACTCCCAATGTGCTGCACTGTTGAGTGTCTCTTGCTTGCTGTAGGGCAACTACTGTTGCTTTGAACATTAGCTGTGGTTCCAGCAGGGTTATAACATTCTCAGTCAACCCATTAGGAATCTTGAGAGGCATATGCCAGTGAAATTGTTTTAAATGGATGATGCTCATAATATCCCCAGTCTTTCACTCTAAGACAGGGATCTTGGGCCTGTTTGTGACAATTTTCAGTGCTGTTAATTAAGAAAGTCTGATCTGACTCTGGTTTAATCTAATACACTAAGTAGCAAACCCTTGTGGGAGAGTGGTTCTGATAGCTTGGGGACAAACAGCATCAGCTTTGTCTATTTTTTTCATCCCTCTATTAAGTATCTATCTACAATGGTGCCAGTATGAGTGGCAAACTTAAAAAGCCCAGTTTGTTTAGGCAAATCTGTTTTTTTCTACAGACGTGTTGTTGACGCAGATTAACCATATGTCAGCTGAGAAATAAATTGCCTATGCTGAAGTTTGTTGTTTCTAGTAGCAGTATGAATTGAAGATCTCTTTGGTATCCTGCAGACTGCTGTCATAGTTTTGCTGATGCAGCTGTTTGGTCTTGGCTGTTACCCAGGCTGGGACTTGATCTGCCTTGGTGATTTTTGGAAAGAGGAAACACGGTGCTTTACTTTTAGAGTTGGTTCAGCTTTTTCATCTGGTTCATGGCATGACCCCACATTGTGCTGTGACAGGGAGCAGGCTGCAGCTTATGGGTGAGAACAGAAGTGCTTTCAGCCCTTATAGAGAGACTACTGACACCAGTATGAGATGAAGCTATTCTCAGAATGGTCTAATCTGATGAGAGATAATTGTTTATAAGCAATAATGTCAATCTAAAAGCTTATCATGTGATGAAGCCCTTCCAGTATGCCTACTATCCATGGTGTGATGGATAGTGAGGACTAACTGAATTTGAAGTTCCTATCCAGAGTGAGATCAAAGGTGCTGTTCTCTATTTTTTATGCCACATGGCAACCTAATAAGTTTTTGAGTGATAGTTAGCATAGGTTAGCTGGAGTATTTTCACAATTTGACTTGACTGTGCAAAGACAACTGTACAAAACCTTAACTCATCTGTAAACAATACAGAAACTAAGCAATTGAGTTAATTGGCCAAACTTTTAAAGCTGAGGAAAGAAAAAGAGTAAAAACCAAAATGTTAGTGGAGGAGAACTGTGTACCCTCAGCTTTTGTTTTACACTTCTATGTAATGTTAGTAATTTATGTAGGAATAAAAACCTGGACTTCCAGCTAAATGTGACTGTTGCTTTAAGGAAGGTTCTGTAGTTTACACCCTACCCTGAATTGTGTTGAGTCCTATTTGTAGTGATTTCTAGTAGGCAAGGTTGCAGGTTCAGTGACTGCTAGCATAGCACAAATACATGGTGACAGGTCTCTGCGAGTTTTCGAGTGTTTTCTGCAGTCAACTAATTTAATAGTTAAAGCTCTAAATTTAGACAGCTTACTTTTAGAAATGGTTTCAGAGCAACTCTTCATCTTGTTTAAGAGAACAAGTCCTCAGGCTTTTGGCTGGTGCTTGCCATGTGATCGTCAGATGAGAATGACCAACTTCCCTAGAATTTTTTTTTCTTTGGTTTATCCTCATTCACATTTCTTAGAATATGCTGTACAAAATATAGCATTGCATTGCTGTACAAACATGGGCTATTCTGGAAGTTTGTCCTTCCTACATATCAAGGCATTAGTAATAAAATGAAAACCTGCGCAGATTTAAATATATTGTAACTTCATTATCTTAGTAATTGCTCTCATAACTGGAACTGGTCCCTGGGATGTTTCTTGAGGGTGACCTGGAAGATAACCTTTACTATCTAAAGTAATTGTATGGTGAAGGACAAGTAGCTATTTTTCTTTTAGCAATTACTGTGTGTTCTTATTTATTTTTTTCCTTTCTAATCAAGTTTTTCTTCCCTTTGGTGCTCTCAAAGTTATCTTGATTTGTTTACTTATCAATCTCCTGATATAACAACAAGTATTTTGCCTTTGATTTTAGTTGGCTACCTTTTTTTATTTATTATGTTTAACAAAGCTACATGCAGTATCTGACCAAGAACAGCCAGTGTTTCAGGTATGACCTTATAATAGCTGTAAACAAAGTTTTTTTTCCTGTGAATGCTAAACTTTGCAGTGTTTTTCCAGATGTGTAGTTTGTGTACATAAGTGTGTAAGGCATAGATTCATCACAAATACTTTAGCTTGTAATGTGACGTACAAGATTATAGCAGAGTACTTATGCCCTTCCGCTTAGATAAGCATGTATAAGATATAGAGCTTCAGGGGAGCAGTATAAGATAAACAGCTTCAGGGGAGCTCGTTCTATTGCATGTACATCATGGTGTTTTCAATCCATAAGGTAAGCTAAATTTTTAATGTGGTCTCCATTGCATGTTGAAGCATTAGAGATTCTCAGATCTTTTTTAAATTTTGAAGAGAACAGTTAAAATGAGACATAGAATCACATAATGATTTGTGTTGGAAAGGACCTTTAAGACCATTTAGTTCCAACCCCCTGCTGTAGCAGTGACACCTCCCACTAGACCGGGTTGCTCACAGTCCCATCAAGCCTGGCTTTGAATGCTTCCAGGGAGGGGGTGTCCACAGCCTCCCTGTGCAACATGTTCCAGTGTCTCACCACCCTCACTGTAAAGAATTTCTTCCTCATATGCAGTCTAAATGTACCCTCTTCCAGTTTCAAACCATTTCCTCTCATCCTGTTGCTACCTGCCCTTATATAAAGTCCCTCCTCAGCTTTCCTGTAGGCCCCCTTCAGGTAGCAGAAGGCTGCTGTAAGGTCTCCTTGGAGCCTTCTCTTCTCCAGGCTGAAGAGTCCCAGCCGTCTCAGCCTGTCTGCATAGCAGAGATGCTCCAGCCCTCTGACCATCTTTGCGGCCTTCCTTTGGACCTGCTCCAACAATTCCACATCCTTCCTGTGTTGGGGGCTCCAGAACTGGACACAGTATTCCAGGTGGGGTCTCACAAGAGTGGAACAGAGGGTCAGAACCTCCTGCCTTGACTTGCTGCTCATGCTTCTCTTGACGCAACCTGGAATAGTTGGCCTTCTGGACTGCAAGAGCACAACTGCTGCCTCATGTTGAATCTTTCCTCAATCAACACTCGCAAATCCTTCTGCCTCAGGGCTGCTCTCAAGCCATTCTGCACCCAACCTGTATCTGTGCTTTGTTCTGACCCAGGTGCAGGATCTTGCACTTGGCCTTGTTGAACTTCATGAGGCTGGCATGGGCCCACCTCTTAAGCGTGTCCAGGTCTGCCTGGATGGTATCCCTTCCCTCTAGCATGTCAAATGCACCTTTCACCTTGGTGCTGTCCTCAAATCTACTGAAGCTGCACTTCATCATGGTGTCCGTGTCACTTTCATAATGTTAAATAGCACTGGTCTCAGTGTCAGTCCGTGAGGAATGTCACTTGTCACTGGTCTCCACTTGGACATTTAGCCATTGACTCATCTCAGCTCTCTCAGTGTGACCGTCCAGCGAGTTCCTTATCCAGGCAGTGGTCCATCTGTCATATCCCTTTTTTCTCCAATTTGGTGACCAGGTTGTTTTCCTGTCAAACCCTTTGCACAAGTCTGTGTAGATGACATCAGTTGCTCTTCCTTTATCCACTGATGCTCCATCATAGAAGGCCAGCAGGTTTGCCAGGCATGACTTGCCGTTGGTAAAGCCATGTTGGTTACCACCAGTTGCCTCATCTTTATTTGCCACGTGTCTTAGAAGGGCCTTCAGGAAAATCTGCTGTATGATCTTGCCAGATGCAGAGGTGAGACTGACTGGTCTTTTTTCCTTTCTTGAAAATGGGTGTTATGTTTTTCCTTTCCAAATCATTGGGAACTTCACCAGACTGTAATGACCTTTCCAATACGATGGATAGCAGCTTGGCAACTTCATCTGCCAGTTCCCTCAGAACCTGTGGTTGGATCTCATCGGGTCCCATGGACTTGTGCACCTCCAAGTTCTTTAGGTGGTCTCAAACCTGATCTTCACGTATAGCAGGCAGATCTTCCTTCTTCCGGTTCTTAGTGCAGCTTGAGCAGTGTGGCTAGAGCCCTTACCAGGGAAGACTGAGCCAAGAAGTCATTGAGCGCCTCAGCTTTCTCTGTATCCCTCGTCATCAGGTCTACAATTTCCTTCAGGAGTGAGCACAACATCTTTCCTGTCCTTCCTTTGATCACTAATAGACCTGCAGAATTTCTTCTTGTTCCATTTGATGTCCCTGGCTAGATTTAATTCTGCCTGGGTTTTAGCTTTCCTAACCTGATCCCTGGCCACTCAGACAACTTCTTTGCAGTCCTCCCAGGTAACCTGTTCCTGCTTCCACTCCCTATACACTTTCTTTTGTGCTTAAGTATGTCCAGGAGCTCCTTGTTGATCCGTGGTGGAGTCCTGGCATTTTTGCCAGCCTTCTTTTTCTTGGGATGCACTACTGGGCTTGGAGGAGATGGTCCTTGGATACTAACCAACTTTCTTGGACCCCTCTTCCCTCCAGAGGAACAGCTCTATCCCATGTCACCCTGCCAGACAGTTCCCTAAGAGTTTGAAGTCTGCCCTCCTGAAGTCTAGAGCAGCAAACTTGTTGAGCACTTGCTTTGACACCTTAGGGATCTTGAACTCCAACATTTTTGGGTCATGAATGAAGATTCATTGTGTTGAGAAAAACTGAAATTGTTCTGTTCTTAGTTCTCTTGACCTTAACTTACACAGTGCATAGTTGTGTACATCCCCAAGGAATAGATGAGTGCTTATAGTCCCTTTTTAACAAATTTCTAAGTTGTTTTTGAATATAAAGACAACTTTTGCAGTGACACCAAATCCTGAAAACATGACTGTGATTGATCAACTCTAGTGAAATTGAGTATATGTACAGCAGGTGTCCAGAAGTTACAGACTTTTAGTGATCCTGTTTTCTGGGCTTGGAGTGGAATGATTGCTCTTCAAAATAATACAGGGCAACAGCTGTTTTATTAAAAATCTCTGAGTATGTGAGATTTGTTCTGAAAGTAATCCCTTTGGTTTTATTAACTTGGCCCACGATGTCAGAGGCAGATGCTGGTGGTATGGCAGTAGAGACTGAACCTTTCCACCAATATTCTGTTATGTTTTGTTGCCATGTGACAGATGCCAGAATAGGGGGCAGTCTGACAAAATGTCATGTGACACAGAAGTGCATATGTAGCAAGGGTGTGCCATTGAATTCCTTCATGTGGAAAAAATGTCACTCACTGACATTCATTGATGATTGCTGAACATTTATGGAGACCAAAGGGTGGATAAGAACACCGTGGGGCAGTGCGTAGTGCATTTCTGCAGTGGTGGCAGTGACTGTGACAAGTCCAGTGGTGCAAATGTTTACAATCATGGCATGCAGGCCCTTGTTAATTGCTGGAAAAAATGCAGAGTTTCTGGTTCTGGCTATGTTGACAAACAGTGTTCTATAGATGAGAATTTGCTCTATCAAACAGTGTTATTGTGCTCTTTGTATCTGTTGCAGTTTCCATGGAATTAAATAGGAGACATTGCTTTTGAACCAACCTGTGTCTTTTTTAAATGGCACAGTTCAAGCCAGGTGATGTTATACAATGTGTCCTAGAAAAAAAGCTGTGATTCAAAATGCTGGAAATGATGACTTTGTGTAATACTTTTCCACTTCTGTTTTTGTGAGGAGAATGTGAGAAACATTGTTTTCCCTTGTGTCCAAGCATGAAAATGTTGAAGCTTATTAGTTTAGTTCTTTAACTCGAACTGTTGTCTCCCTTCTAAATTTCATTACCCAAAGAAATTAATTTCCTAGTGTAAATTCAGTATTTTTGTTCTAAATTTTTTGCACTTAGCAATGAAGACTTGATCTTTCAGGCTTCAGGCTCTCATGTGTCTTTTGGAGGTTTCAGGATCAGTGTTGACACTTAATGATTTCACCATGAGGATTTTCATTGCTCTAATGCTGTAACTATTAGTAGGAGCAGACTAGTTCCATGCATGGCAAGATCTGTAGAGTGTGCCCTGCAGTGTTACCTCACTCATATGTGTGGTCCTGAGAGGAAGAGTTAGCCTGAGCAATTAGTAGACAGGCTGTATAACAGAAAAAATGTGAATTTATGTCACAGAAATTGTATTTTTAACAGTGCTACTTCTCTTTGGTTCATATTTGTCTTTGAATGTCAAAGCAGCAGTTGGTTTTATGCTTTTGCATCTTAACTATAGGTTTTTGCATTGAATCTCAGAAGAGAAAGTACGTGTTTCAGAATTTGCTTCCATATTCGTGTGTGTGTGTTCAATACCATGCACTTCCTTTTTTCTTCTAATGTGCTCATCATGACAAAATTTTGTATGGAGTGAGACGCTGGGGGAAGCTGCAAACAAATGCTGAATTTTCATTCTTTTCAGAAACAGGTGCTAAAGAAGGGTCTCTTTTGACTTCATAATTTGTGTTCTGTTTGTCTTTCATCTACAGGAGTGTCTACAAAAGGAAATTTAAGAACAAGGTATTTACCAAAATGTCATAAAGGTGAAACTGTGCTGAAGGTGCCTGCAGCTGTTTCTTCTGTTTCCATGGATCCTGCTAGAAGCAGAGGAGATCTGACAGGACATCAGGTCAGTAAAGGCAAATTTTTCTTGCTGTGCAGAGTGCACGTATGGAAAAATGTCAGAAAATCTTTAGACTGAAAACTTCTGAATGGTTTTGGAGAGCTATTGTTCTTGCAGACTTGAATTTTTTGCCCACTTGCACTGTGACCTGCTGGCAAAAATTACTTTTCCACTTGGGTGGCTTGCTATCTAAAAGAGAACAAAAGCTGAACGTGCTAATTTGTGTGTTATGCAACCAGTGCTATGTAAAATGGGTGTAAAATGGATGTGTAGAAGGAGAGAGCAGCTTTGAGTAGCCCCTAATCTATATGTTACTTGCCAAACATACAGGTAGTTTTTCTGTCTGAAAAGACTGAGTAGTTTCATTGGACTAGTTTTAACTTTTAGAAGTAGCACCTGTAATATTCTTTTCAGAGACCTGTTGTTGTGGTTGCTTGTGTAACAAGGTAAAATCGCTTTCCATTTTTGACAATAAAAGTTAAAATGCATCAGAGTAACAGGAGTAATGTAATCAGTTGATAATATCTTTGATTGGTGCAATGAATTGACTCATTTACTCCTGTGACAATGAACACTTTTCCTATAGTTAAAAGTGTTACAAGTTGCAAAGCAGTGGGTTTTCCCTTTCAAGTTTTTTTTGTATTGTAAGGTATCTTGCGATATTTGGAAAATTATTGAGCAATGCCATTTTTATAACAAGAGTTGGATGGCATATTGACTATGAAAGCTGTTCAAATGCTGTTCAGTCTCTTGCTTGGTAATCATCTGGGGTAACTTTCTAAGTTATTAATGAGAGGTATCTTTATACTTCCTAACAGTTCCTAAAACTTCTGACTGCTTCCGGTTCACTGCTGTATTAACAAGCATTAAATGTTATTTTGCATCTGGGGTAAGATGTCTGTCATCTGGATGCTAACCAGTGTGAACCATATATTCAAAACCAATGTTAAGATAGATCACACTCTTCTTGTTAGTTTGACAGTGTCATTGCTCTTTGAATCCTTAAGCAGCTCTATTCTCTACCTCATGACACACTAGAATTCATTTTTAGGACTGCTCTTGGTCTCCTCATAGTTTATCTCTTTTTTTTATCAGTACTTGCTTTTAGAAGGCTGGTATATACCTCCAGTTTGCAAATGATATTGTTCTTAATTGTTGGCTCTTATTGTTCTTGGCATGTGGAAAAATTTCACAAATAGCTGCCATTGTGCAGTTTTTATGTAGATATGTTCTGTCATAAGCATCTGCAAGCCACGTGCATCATAGATGTCTTCATACCTCACTTTAAAATCTACTTTTTTTTAATTTTTAATTTTACATTGCTAGCAATACTTGTTTAGAGAAATTTTACTCTGTTTTCCTGATGAAACTTGCTGGAGTAGAAATGGTTTTTGTTCTTTATATACAACATGTAATACACCAAATCTTGATTTGAGATTTGGATGTGCTTTTACAGCGGTGATGATACAATAGGTTCAAAACTTTTACTCTTTTTTTAACCTGTTTTTCTCATGTCATTTGAAGTCCTCATAGAAAACTTTTGAAGATAAACCCTGAATTGCTTGTAACAAGCAGAAGAAATACATTTTATTTGTTACAGAAGAGGAAGGTTTATCAAAGTTTATTCACAAAGAGTTTTCACGAATAAGACAAGTAATTTTCTTCCAGATGTGTGTAGGGTTATATGCATGTCTAGAGAGATTTAATCACTTAATTTTGACGCGCTTTGTATTTGGCACTTGAAGGTAGCCCGCTGTTATGATTTAACAGGATTGTCTATTGGAGAGAATGGTTTGGATTTCAGTCCATTTTGAATCTTAGCAGAAATAATTTACTTACCTTTTATTTTTTCAGGTAGACTTGACTAAACATAATAAGTTGAGAGTTTTGGAGAAGACTTCAGAAAGGTCTTGTTAGCTCTGGAGTTTGTTTGTTAGTTTAAATGAATCAGAAGTGAACTGTTCTTGATTATAATTTTCAGTCTTCCTACTTCCTGTTTGACAGAATTTGTCTTCTTCTGTCATGCAGATTGTCCTCTTCCAAAATGTGGTTTATAAAGTGAGATAATATTTTCTTTTTGCAGTATATTTCCTCTAGAAAATATGGAGTTATGAAATAGTATTGGTGTGTAGAAAGGACAGATGTCTTGAAAAAGGAGTCTATAAAGTCTTGGAATCTCCCATTTGTCATCTTGTTTTTATGATTATGATGGAGCTGTTGCTATGCTTAATTCCACAGTTTCATTTTGAGAAATGAAGCCAGCAAGGCTGGGGAAGTGATTGTCCCACTCTTCTGTGCTGTTGTAAGGCGCTATCTGGAGCACTGCATTCAGGTCTGGGGTCCTTAGCACAGCATGGATATGGGGCTGTTGGAGAAGTCCAGCGGAGTGCCATGAAAGATGCTCAGAGGACTGGAGCACTTCTCCTATGAAGACAGGCAGAGAGAGCTGGGCTTGTTCAGCCTGGAGAGGAGGAGACTCCAAAGAAGTCTCATTGTGGCCTTCCAGTACTAGAAGGGAGCTTACAAGCTGAACAGGGAATGACCTTATAGTAATAGGACAAAGAAGAATGGCTTTAAATTTAAGGAGGAGAAATTTAGATTAGATGTTAAGAAATTACTTACTCAGAGAGTGGTGAGGCACTGGAACAGATTACCCAGAGAAGTTGTGGATGCCCCATCCTTGGACACAGGCAGCCTGATCTGGTTGGTGGGTGGCAACTGTGCCCGTGGCAGGGGGTTGGAATTCGGTGGGCTTTAAAGCCCCTTCCAACATAAGCCATTCTATGACAGGTATTAGAGTACAAGCCTGCCTTAAGAATTTTTTAGAAGAATTATTCATACCTATGGATGATACTGAAAGACACAGACTAACTTTTCAGTTTTTCCTCCCACAAGCCCGTTTGTCTGACAATATGTATGTGGATTTGGGGAAGAGCTTGAGTACGTTCTGTTAAAATCTCCTTTATTAATGCAATCAAGCTTATGACATTTTTTTGAATGAAAAATATATTTATTATTTTTTTAAGAATTCAATCAGCAGTCAACTAAAAAAGAACAAAAATCATTTGCAGATGTTTGCAACATAGGAAATGAATGTCCTATAACTGTACATTTAGTTGAAGTTCAGTTATGTTAAGACTTTCTCTCTGTGTGACAGTAAAAGATATATGCTTGAGAAGGGAACTGGAATCCACCTGAAAAGCACCAGAATGTAATTTGTCTTGTGAAACTGTTTTTTCAAGGAAAATATCTTGAAGTTAAAATGAGAGTGTATTTGCAGAGTCAGGTGGATATAACAAGACTGTAAAATCATCATCTCTTTTGGAAGCTGCATAATCCTTTGTTTTAAACCACTGTTCAAGAAGCAATTAGATAAGAGCAAAAAGGGGCACTTCCTTTCTGATGCTTGTAGGTCAGCTGCTATTACTGCTAATGAGGGGAGATAAGCCCAGAATTTGCTTTCTATGTTCAGAGGTTGTTCTGTGCTGTGTTGTGCTAACTTGGCCAAGCTGCAAAGTGTTTGGTTGCCTTCTTGTATTCCATGTTAAGCACTGCATGTGCTCAGGGAGGTTTGTAAAAGGCTGGACTGAAAATAAACAAGACTAAGGGGAAATATTTAAACTTGCCAAAAGCTTGGGCTTGTTATTTTGTGCTTATTGCTGGCAGTGGAGAACTGTCAGAAGTTTTAGGAGAATAAAAGCGATTTTGACTGAAGTTTTTTCCCACTTGAAAACACCCAGAATTGGTAATAATAGCAGTCACCATGCGCTGCAAAGGACTATTGCTAAGACGAATAGCAATGTGCCCTCTGGTGGACATTGATAACAAATACTGCAGTTTTAAACAGTTACAAATGAGTGCATTAGAAGTACTGAAGTACTGGAATATGCTATCCTTTTGAGAAGGAATGGTAAGTTGAGAAGGTAGCATATAAATGATTTACAAAAAAAAGATTATGGCATAAAATGGGCTATGCTTATTAAAAAATTGTATGAAATAAGGGCTTCTATTAACAATGTATTGCACACATTTTTTCCTGTTTTGTGTGCTTTGCTCACAAATGCTAAATCAGAATGTTATTTTCTTACTCTGTATTTCAGGATGCCAATAAAATCAAGTTTGAACCTGGGTTTGGGTATCACTGCACTAGACTGACAAGTCGTGAAAGTCTATTGTGTTTTATCTGATATAGATCAATGAATAGCATAGATCTTTAAACTTTACTCAACATGTTTAGTATTGAAAAAAGTATCCTGCATTTTACAAGTTTCAAGTCTTTTGGAGTTCTCCACAATTTTGGTAATTTACTCCACTGAACTGTACTTACAGATAAAAATATGCACTTTATTTCCAGTCGGAATTTGTCTACTTTCAGCTTCTAATTATTAGGTCTCAAAATGCTTTTAATATCTTATGAAATTCTTGTTCTCTTTTAAAGAGTACTTTCTAAAATGTGGCTTTCAATTTTCAGGTCACTAATGAAGGAGGAATGAAGAGTGCTTCTTTAAAGGATTTATGTCCTGAGGACAAGAGACGCATTGCAAACTTAATTAAAGAACTTGCCAGGTGAGAATAAGCATCACCTGAAAATGCATTATGTTTAAGGAGAGTCATTCTTCTAATTAACATCAAGTAATATAGAACTGCATTATGGAACTGAATATTTGCATAAAGTAATTTTATTCCTGAAAGGGTATGAATAGTGAAGCAACCTGATCAGTTTTTCCGTGTTTCCTGACCCAAAATATCCTCAACATAAGGAAAACAGAAGCCAAAGTTTTCTGCAGTTGTTCATCTATTTAAGTATAACCGCAGGTCCTGGAGTATTGTTTACTGCTTGTAACAGTACTTTAAAAATGTTATATATATTTATAAATGTTATGAATGTTGCCTTTTGGAAGAAAAAACCTTATTGATATGAAATCCTGTATTGCTTTTTTTGTCAGGAGTAAACTTGTATACGGAACTTCACTTTAAAGGTGAACTGCTCATCTTGTGACTAAAACATGCTAAGCTGTACATAATCATGTCTGCATGTGTAGAGCAGTAAAGTCCGCTGTAATTTTAGCTTTTCTGCCAACTTAATTGGGCAAAATTTTACTTTAATTTCTTCATGTTCTCCTTATTCTTTGGAAAGAGAAGCTATAGTGATGGAAGTTTCTCATTTTGAGCAAAAAGTTTTTGAGTTTCATTCCTGTGCTCGTTGCATTCATGAAGCTAAATGATGTCAAAGATAAATGTGAATGGGAGAGGAGTTATTTTTCCTCCCCTCTGTCTCTTTAGAATCTCCGGGAATCTGCTTCTTATGTGATGCCTGTAAAAACTGAGGAGCGCTTGAAACTGTGGCAGGCTTTATTATGATACCAGAGGAGTAAACTTCATGAGATCATCTCAGGTCCTCTGGGCTAAAAGTTAGTGTCCACACTCAGAGCTTAGCTGCAAAATTTTACTAGAACAAAGTGCAAGTTCTCAAGTATTAATGAAATACTTTTTGTCATAAATTTTATATGTGCAATAATTGCCAAATGTTACTGTCCTTTTTCTTTTCATAAAGGAAAACTTGCGCAGAGAAATGAAGTTACTTTTCCAAGGTCATGCAATAAGGCTCTGGTGCAGCAAAGAGTATTTTCTCTCTGATTATCCTCATCTACTAGGCCGTTTTGCCCACTAATAATTTGTGCCCATGTAGGATTCCTTGCTGTACAATATTTCAGTAATTTCTGAAGTTCTTCATGCTCGCGATGCTATTTTATCCTACCTCATGTGCTAGAAAATGTCTAGTTAAAGCTGTCAAAAAAGGGTAGATTGCTAGGAAGCCTGGTTACAAATTGTCTGATGTTGGAGCTATTCGGACACTGTTGCCACTGTTGATATATAGAGATATATTCTAATATTTAAAAAAGTCTTTTACTTCATTGTTCCTCATAATACACTGCTCCCTAGTGAATACTAGTACACTAACTCATTTGAGCATGGGATTCTTCTTAAATCTCAGATGCTGTGATTTTTCCCAAAGGACAGTTTGATATTTCTGCCTGACATTTCTTCGAAGAAAAATAGAAGGTGCAGCAACATTAATTTTGAAAAGTAAAATTAGTGGAACACTATTATTTTATACTTAGTTCTCTTTTATTTTTAAACCTAATCATATTTTTATTGGATGTAATTAAAAGTCCTTTGCAGAGTAATAGGGATGTTGAACTTTAATTCCGCTCACCTCGTCACTTTTTAAAAACTCTCCATAATTTTAATCTTGAGCTGTGCAATGATGGAGAGTTTTTATATGCAGTAGAACATTCTCTGCTATTTTAAAGAAGAAAAGGAACCAGCAAAATGCTGAAAATTTTTCAGGAATACTGTCCTGTACTAAATGACTGGAACAATGAAGACCTTGCTTGACCAGACCCACACTTAACCATTTCTTGTTTTGCTTCTACTTACAAATGAGAATGATGGTACTTGAAACTAATTCCTGCGTTGTTATTGCAGGATGCTGAAAGAAACAAATTGATCAGTAACTGCCTGCATGAAGGCAGGTATGCAGTGGCAAAATTTTGTTTGTGTGGAAACCAGAGGCAAAATCTGATTGACTTCTGGTGCTTGAATTTCAACCATGTCTTGCTTTATCAGTTCTGGGTATTGGTCATTCACTTGACTTTTGCAGTTGCTGAAGGAAAGCTGATGTACTTTTCATATTTTCCCTTCTTTTCCTCCAACTCTCATTTCCATTGCACTTTTGAACACTGAGAGAATGAATCAGCTTATATGCTGAACTGTGTGGCTTTGTCCTAGTTTGAGTAAATTGTAATGCTGGCTATATTACTATACCTTCCTTTGAAAAACTGAGTTACTGTGCTAGACTTATGCTCTGCTGTTGGGAATTTCAGTGGTTGACATCATGTTAGCTGTTAGAGACTTTGTGAAATTGGATTTTGAGACAGTGTCGAATAGAAAGACACAGCTGTCTCCTTTCTAATCCTTCTTTCTCGGTTAGAATAATCTTAGGTTTTGCTCTGTGATACCACCTATAAATCTAACCATTATTTTTCCTTTGGACATATCAGGTCTATCTTCCCTCTTGAAGTGAAAAGAGAAAGGCAAACTGGATGCAAACTTAGAAAACTGGAATATCGCAGAATCATGGAATGGCTTGGGTTGTAAGGGACCTTAAAGACCATTCAGTTACAATCTCCTGCTGTGAGCACGATTGTCACCTTCTGATCAGGCTGCCCATGGCCCCATCCAACCATGGATGGGGCATCCACAGGTTCTCTGGGCAGCCTGTACCAGTGCCTCACCACCCTCTGAGTAAAAAAAGTTATTCACTAACATCTAACTCTCCTCTCATTTAGATTAAAGCCATTCACCCTTATCCTATCTGTATCAGACCATTTAAACAGTTGTGTTGGTGGCACCAAACCTAGATGGAGTATTCCAGGTGGGGCCTCATGGGAGCAGAATAGGAGGACTGTCACCTTCCTCACCCTTCTGTTGGTACAACCCAGGACACAGTTGGCCTTCTAGTCTGCAGTTATACACTACTGACTTACGTCCAACTTTTCAGCTACCACTAACTGCAAGTCTTTCTCCGTGGGGCTGGTCTCAATGAATTCTTCTCATAGTCTGACTGATATTTGGGATTGCTCTGACCCAAGTGCAACATCTTGAACTTGGCCTTGTAATATTGTAGATGTGTAGAGTCATGCCCATGAATACCAAAGAGTTCTATGAGTAAATGGGTGATTACACTTCTAGAATTTCTCATGATTTTTAAAAACAACCAGCATGGTAAATTCTTGTTTATAGCAAGGTGCTGCTGGCATGGTGGTGAAAGTGTTAGGCACACAGTAAGAGCAAATTTTAACTCTCTCTACAAGCAGAATCCTTTTAAGAGGCAAAAAAAAAAAAAAAAAAGAGACTTTATTTCAGCTTTTGTTACTGCAGGCTACACCTAAAGCAGTCATCAGCTTATGTAATGAAATGAGTAGTGACACAGTGAAGACACTGAAAGGTTCTTACCCTCATACTCTGTGCCAGTGTCAGGACACATTAGCCTCTTCCAAGCGGGAGCAGCGCAAGGTCTCTTGGGATCTATGCAGTTGACTGTTGAGCATTAAGGACTTGCTAAAGAACATACTAAGAATGATTACATACATTTTAAAAGCTACGCAGCTACAGAATTTTGACTTTCTGACTCCTGCTGTGATTTGCATCATAGCTTTGCCTTTAACATCTAAAAGTACAGCTCATGTACAGTTTTCCTTTGAATGAATATAGTACTGACTATGAGACATAGAAAGAGTATGGAAAATTTATTTCTTTCTTTCCTTTAGTACTGAGAATTTGTATCTAACTACTTTGTTTATCTGATTATGCTATATTATAAGTTGTAGGACAGGGCTTTAAGTTGCACTGGGGAGATGCAGATTGGATGTTAGAACAAAAGCACTGAAAGAGTGATCAGGCACTGTAACGGGCTGCCCAGGGAGGTGGTGGAGTCACCATCCCTGGAGGAGTTCAAGAAATGTGGAGTTGTAGTACTAAGGAACACAGTTTGAGTGGGCAGTATTGGTGGTAGATGGGCAGTGGAACTAGATGATCTTGGAGTCCTTTTCCAACCTTTTTGATTCTATGATTCCCTGCAGTTTTTGCAAACGAGTCTATGAAAGCAACTTAAGTAGAAAGGTCATTTTTGTAGTGTCTCCAAAAAGATCGCCCTTTTTGTAGACACTACGTATAGTTTTTTGCTATCAGGTGAGTGTCTTTCTGGTAAAGACTGATGGCATGCCCAGAATGACTTGTACTTAGCAGATGGATAAACAGCTTTTAGACAGCCCTTTGTACCTCACTGAGAAATGCCTCGTTCTTCCCAAGTCACTGGATTCCTAAACTCTTTGTAGAGTGGTGGCAGTGTGGGACACAAGTCTTGTCTACTAGCATTGCATTATGTGGATTTTTGTACCTGATATTGAGATGAAATTGACCTGCTAAAATGGAAATCTTCCAAAAAACCTGAAAACAGGAATTAAAACAGGAGTTAATTTGAGTACAGAACTGGAATTCTGTATTCTCCGTTACATTATTATTCCATTACAGAATTATTCCATAATCCTCCATTACAAAGGAATAGAGTAAAACTCCATATCTGCAGCAATTACTTCTCATTCAAGTGTTGTTCTTCCAACATTTAGAATCCTTGAATGACTGCTTGCATCTGGAAGTCCACTTCAGAAATGCACAACTTTTGACTACTTAAGCTACCTTCTCTCCTGGGTTTGCCTATATTTATCTCACATTTAACCAAATTGTTATCTGGCTTTAACTTCAGTATCAGTCTTTTCTTTTTGTGTGTGTGCGTGTGTTACTTTAAGAGACAATATTCTGCTGGAGTTCTCTTAATTAGTCAGGCAGTGAGACTGCAAATGAGATATCCCTAAGCTTGTATGAAAATTACTTCTTGTTGATAGGTAAAGCATGCCTAGAATTATTGCATCACCAATCATGCTTACCTTTTGTACTTAAAAAGTCATTTGTAGCTATAAATTCATGCTGTGAGATCAGGTTTTGTATTATTTTGCAAGCTGCATATAATAAAATGTATCCATTGTGCACAGATTTCAATTATGGGATTGTTGGAAGGTTTATTTTTGTTATTTTTTAAATTTATACAGACTGCTTGTGACACTTGAGTAAAATGTATCACATTTGCAAACAGTGCCCTAAAGACAAAATTGTTGCCATTCTGTCTTCCTGGGGTGCTGAAACTAAATGTCACTGTTGCCCATTTCTGCTAGAGGCATCTTGTGTTTGGGTCTGGCATTAGATTTATTTCATCTTTTTGGTGTACATCTTTCATTTGGAATATTCAGTAGCATTCTGTGGTTTGTGTGTGTGTTGGGCTCTGCCTGATGCACTTGTCATGGTCCTTAGCCTGTTTTTTTTCCTCCTGTCACCGTGCCTGCTCCAGATGCCATTTTTTTCTTTGAACCTAAAACTTGTGGTTTTCAAGAGTGGTCACCAAAAAATGTTTTAGCTTTTGGTAGCTTGTTAGTAGACAAGTTTCAGGCAAATGTTCCCAAAAGGTAAATGCTCCCCACAAGTTTGTGAGGATCTCAGTGACTATGCTTTTTGTCCTCTCCACCTTAGCTTGCTCGGCTACCATTCAGCTACCAAAAATACTACTTTTCCTTTGCTTTGTGTGTGTTTTGCTTTTCTTTTTCAAAGATAGTAGGCTCTTTCAGTCAAGAGGGGTTACTTTGCACTTTGTAGTTTGGTGTTGATATTAGTATTGTTCTGACTATTCCCTGTGCATAACAGTTTTCATTAGACAAATAAAACTTAGTGCTGTTGGCCTATATGTTGCTTTAAAAATTCTACCTGGAGAGCTTCAGTCCTGTTTGCTCAGTGGTATGAGTCAGTTTCATCAGAAGACTCAATCAGTTCCTTCTTAAGACGAGACAGTAGCAGTGCAGCACACTGTAACTGGAACTGGTGAATAAAGAATTAATTTTAAGCCTAAGGCTGATGTTTTAGGTGGGTCTGTCAGTATATCTACAACACTTTGTTGTTGTTGTTCTTCAGAGGCTCCTGCAAAATAAAATTAAGATCTTTATTTAGATACATCTAGAATTACATGAGCTTGGAAGTGTTGAATTTAGAACAAATATTGAACAAAGATGTGTGTGTTCTATGGCACAAGTTAGGTAAATGTAAACTATATACAAAGAAGTACTTTAGACATTCAACAGCAGGAATAGTTTTACTGACATGTCATCCTCACACTCATTTGTCAGTCTTTATTTGCACCTGCAAACAATGACAATCAAACTGAACATCAGTATGTTGCCCAGTGGAGTGGTTGTGCCCTTTGTAGATGGGCTACCTTCATCCTTTATCTGCTGTTTCCTGACCATTAACAGAGGAAAAACAGGTGGAAAGACCTTTTTAGGAGCATTGCGAGCCTTGAAATGTTTCTGTTTGGCAGCAGCGAAGTTCTTCCTATTTCTGCTGAAAATCTGCTCTTTACTGCCAGAAGGCAAAGAAATAAGGATATATAAAAAAAATCTCACTGAGCTATGTATAGGATATGACATAAATCCAGCATAATCTGATGACATTCTTGTATTCCTTTTCTCTGACTTTCTTTTGCCGCCTCCTGTGAGTAACTGTCTTCTATATCTTGCCTGCCCTTTATGAGCTGTCTTCTGCTTTGTGATACATAAACACATATTGCCACGTTTCTTCTAAGATCACTTACTGTTCTCAGTCATTTACTGCATAAGATATGTGGCACAATATATTCATGTGTCTGTGAGTATGTCAGCTTGCTGTGATCTGTGTTAAATACAAACAGAGCATGTGAATGTGATGCAGACAGATACAAGCAGCAAATCATGGAATTTAGAAATGGATGAAGTGTGTTTTTGTGCCGTTACCCTACTGCACAGTTCTTTCTTACTTCATCAGATTTTCCTGTATTATTGTTTGACTTTATTACTCCTAGGTGCCAGCATTGCCCAGTATTTCATTTGTTCTTAACCTTCTAATGCAGCATCTTTCTTCCAGTTAGTAAACAAGCATTTTTCCTTATATAGTGTCCTGGAGACAATACTTGTCCACTGTTTCTCTTCTAATCTTTTTTTTTCCTGTTCTTGCTTCTTTCACATCTTTCATTTACCTGCCCATTGCTACCTTCGCTTTTTTTTTTTTCTTCTGATTGATACCTTTTTTTCTCTGTTCTCTGCTAATTCTTACTCTAACAAAAATTACACGTTATTGCATCTTTTGCTGTTTACATGAAGGTAGGTCGTATGCTCTAGACTCTTTAACTGATCACTCTTGAAAACAAACTGGCTATGAGAATATGGAAAAGCCTGAGTCTGCAGCCCGTGGCATATATACCATACCTATGACTGTGTTGGGCAGCAAGGATTTATGGCTCTCAAAAATTTGTTGCCTGCTCACATTACAGGAGTATATAGATGAGATGGATCCAGAGTTAATACAGCTGTTTCTCCTCGTTGTTTATTATCTCATGTGTACAAACCCCTTTTAAGTCTTTGAGGGGTGAGAAGGGAGCCTCGGAATGTCAAGGCATAGGGTTGTAAGTAAGGCCATGGGCGTATGAATAATGGAATGCTTTGACGCTAAATCCATGTCTTTTTTAACCTAGAAACTTTATACTTAACGTCTTGTTCCACACTATCAAACTGTCCTAATTTATGGAATTTGATATTTTCTGTATGTTATTTTTCAGCCTCTAGGTTTGTAGAGAAAAGGTGCAAGTTTCAGTGTTATTAATAATTTACAAATTCATGTAGTCTGTTAGAGATGCTGTGGGAAAGGCTGTAGGTCGAGTTGGGGAATGCTGCCTGTTTGTAGCTCACCCTAGGGGGGTGACCTAGTTGTAGTATTTATGGCTTTTCCAATGGAATATCAAAACAATTGTGTCCTCTTAAGAAGGGAAAGATGATGACAAATGTTGGCTCAGGCTCTGAATGGCTTTTATGTGTGTGCGTATCTATAGGATTGTTTATCTTAAAGGGTGATAAAATTTGAAGTTTTCTCAAAGTTTTACTGTTTTCGTTTCCTGTCATCTACATTGTGGTAGCTGTTTTACCATTGTTAGATTTTTAGAGCCTTTGGCAACTGAAACTGCCTAAGTCCAGAGCAATAATAATTGTTAGCTTAAGCTTATTTGTTAATATTTTGGTAAAGCTGTCATAAGAATCCTGATTTCTATGCCACGTTTTTAACATAGTCACAGGATCACCAGTGGGTAATGGTCATTTTGGTTTTGTGATAGCAGAACAGCTGTTTTTACAACTCCCCTTGAGATGCAGAATGAATGATCATAGTAAAAATTTCTCACATTATAATCTCTTAACCTAGATCTAATTATTTACACTGAGCAGCAACATAACAGCGTGCTGCGGCCCAGGCAGAAAGGAGAATTTACTCCTGTGGCTTGATATTTTAAGGTTCCCAGAAGAAGCCAAGCTGTTTCATTTGGAGAAAAACTAACAAGAAAAATGGTACCTTTCTTGAACTTATATTTGACCAGTAAATGTGAAAGAAGAATAAGCTTATAGATTAAGAAAGAAAAGAGATTTTTCAATTTCCTTTCTGTCTCAGTAGCTAAGCTCTCCCATTTGAGATTTGTCTACATGCCCTAGGCTTCTATGGATCCCAATGTGTCTTCATTACAGCTGCAGAAAATCGGTCTGCCCAGACCTCATTGTGGGTTCAGAACCTTACTTTGTAGTTCTGTGCTGCCCATTAATGTGCATGCACTCTGTTGAGACCAGTGTATTTGAAAAAATAATTTCTTTCATACTTACGCAACTTCCTGTGTAATATGATAAAAAAAACAACATTATGAGAAATGGAGCTTTATATAGCTGGGGAGAGTGCTGTTCATTTACCTGGAAAGCAAAGCATTTGGAAGTCAGGCATTGTGTTTATGGGAATATATTTTATTTCTCTCGAATTCTTTTCAGGGTGAGTGAAGAAAAGGAGGTGACAGAAGAGCGGCTGAAAGCTGAACAGGAGTCGTTTGAGAAGAAGATCAGGCAGCTAGAGGAACAGAATGAACTTATCATCAAGGAAAGGGAAGATATCCTTTAAAAAAAGTGTGAAAGGGCTCACTGTCTAAAATAAAAAGTGAACTACGGAGAAATAATTGTTCTAATTTATGGCAGAGAATAAATCTGCATGTGCTGCCATTCCAAAGCAATCAGAGAGATGACTTGTCAGCATGTGATGCTGGTTCATTTGAGCTTAAAACTGCCATCCAGCTGTTCCTATGATGTTGTTTTGCTATGAAATAGATATTTGTCAACTAGAAACGACAATAAGGAATTTGTGCATTAAAATATGTTTTTTGATGTTTTTTTCTTAATCCTGTTAGGTTGTTTTAATTGACGTCTAAAATTTATCTTGCACTACTCCAGTGCTCTCTGTGCTCTGTGAAAAGCAACTTATATTGAAGGCATTTAAAGCCATATAGTTGTACTCTGGAGTTTGGCCAGCTTGGGCATTTTCTATTAATATAAGTTTAGCTGATTTTTATTTTTTTTTTATTGCAGACTGTGACTTTCATTTTTGTTAAACTGCATATGCTTAGTCCCAGTCCTGAAATACCAAATGCAAAATGATCTTGCAAGGAATTACAGCTTTTCTACACTGTGGTGTGACAGATCTTTACAAAATGCTCTTGTTCATATCTCTTGAGATCTTTGATATTGGCTCTTTGTTGTTTAATTCCTCAGAAGGTAGCAATTGACTACAGTGGGATATAGAAAAGACAGTTCTGGAACTGCAGTAAAAGCAAATAGCATGTAATTCATCAGCAGCTGTGTAAGTAGGGAGGCTACTAATACTATTGTAAAAAGCATTGATGGTACTTAGCTTGCAGAGCTATTTTCAGTTCTGAGCCATCCCTTGCTGAAGAAAGAAATGAAATTATAAGAGTAGTGGAGAAGGGCTTGTTAGGATTAAGGTGGTACGCAGAACCTATTTTCTGAGAAGGGACTGGAGTGCATGTGTGCTTATGGATAGTGACTGGCCATACAGAACTAGGCTGAGATAGTAGTGAAGTGAATAGAGGAAGAGAATATGCTGAGACAAAAGGGACACTTTTAAGCTATAGGCCAGTGACAGAATAGAAGTAAGTGCAGATAAACAGTCCATAAACGTTAAGTTGGAGGAGGATTCTTGAATTTGTGAGGAATTCTGTTTCACAGTATTGAATTGTATTTCACAGTAAAACACTAGAATGTTTGTGAGAAAGGAAGAGAGCAGGTGCTTTTTTTCTTTTGGAACTTGATTGGCTTATGAAAGAAATTCATGTGATTTGTTGTTTCTGACAGCGCGGGATTGCTGCTGATAATGCAGCAGATCCCTTGCAGCCTAGTGGCACTAATACTGATAGAAAAAAGTTGTTTTGTTGTTTATACTAAATAATATAAACATCTACAAGCTTAGCTGGGCACGGAACAGTTCCTGGAAAATACTAAATCTGATGTATTTAAGAGCCATTAGATATGACTACAGCTCTTTCACATTGATTACACTGAAGTAAATATTTTTTACTATATTACATCTTGTGGATTCATTCAGCCCGTGAATGTGGGTGGATATTATGTTCCCAGTGGATATATTTAATATATATTTATATAATTTAGGCACATAATAATTTCACTAATTCATCTGAGGTTTATTTGATTACTGGGAAATAGCCATGCTCGCGTTTTGTTTTGTTTTGTTGCTTTGTGTTTTTTTCTTTTTCTTCTTAGAAAAAGACTGCAAGTTTGAATACCTTTTTACAGGTATTCAGGTAGTCATGGTAGAAGGCTAATGCATGCGGTTTTATACTTCATGAAACCCTGTAAAATCTAGAAATATGAAACAAGGTTATAATTTAAAACAATGTAGTTATAACTATTGGAATACTTGCCTGTCATCTGACCTCTGAATGCTAGTTGTAAAGCTGAGGAGTAGTAGGATAGTCTTACCGAAGTGGAATATAGATTCTGGCTATTTTGTAGTACTGCAACTAGAAATTCTTCAGTAATTTACAGATTTCACTTGTAAGTAAGAAATAACATAAGGAAAAACCTTCAAGTCTAGTAAAATCAATTTTATGTACTTCTCCCCCCCATCCTCCAGCTAATTTATTTTCTATAAAATTATTTTATCTAGCTCAGTATTTAAAATTATCCTACAGTAATAAATCAGTGCTTCTGATATAATGGTTGCAGCTATCCAGTGAAATGTAATTTCAACTTGGTAGAGGTTTAATTTGTATAACATGGGGAGTGAATGCTTTTCCAAGAATATGTCTTTTTATTTATTTATTTATTTATTTTCTTATTAAGAATCTTGCAGCAAGGATATGCTTTGTGTGCTTGAGCTCCTTACTTTAAAAGCAGAATTTTCTCATTTTGTTGTTGTTCATATGTTTTTTATTGCTGTTACTGAGAAACTGCGAACCCATCTATTTGAATTCATTGTTGATGAGCTATAATGAAAGCCTGGGGGGGTGAGGGCCGACCACAGTGGTCTTACAACAGACTTTAAGTAATTTCACAGAATGGAAAGCAGAATAGTATCTATCTGAAGTTTAAATTTACATTTGCTTTGGCCAGTAATGTCTGGACAGGGAAACTTGTGCGAAAATTTAGTTGCTATTCAAATGAATCATCTACTTCTACTATGGTTGAAACTTTGAAATGTGAGCAGTTCTTAGTGCATCCCATTAATGGAACACAACCCTCGTGAGCATGCAGTGTTTCATAAGTAAGCAAGTTTGTCATTAAGGTTGCCAAATATTTATTATAAAAGTAAAAAAATAATGAGGTGTTTCAAATAGTCATCTTATCTGCTTCTTTTCCCTAAAATGCTATTGTTAGGCCTGTCACATTATGTGATAATTTGTTCAAAAGCTATTTTGGCTTAGTTTTTCACACGGTGTGTGCACTTCAAAAAAAGTACACACAACTTCTTTTTGTATTAAACAAACAAACAAAAAAAACAACCCTGACATAGGTGCCTGAGTGAGTTCCAGAAATAAAAGGGGATCTTAGAATCAGCAAGGTTGGAAACGACCTCAAGATCTTCTAGTCCAACTGTTGACCTTCCACCAATGTTTCCCTAATAAACCATGTTTCTTAGTACAACATGTAGACATATTTTACGTTTTACAAACTCTTGTAGGCTTATTTCTAATAAGTTTTGGTGCACTTGGTCTTTGGATATGAGATACTTCATGGTGTAAGGTATAAACGCTGTGATTACATCGTCTGATGTTCTTATTAAAATCTACCCAGTTGGGCCAAACATTTAGACTCTGGAAGAGCCCACTAATATCTACTCTGGTTCTTTCAGTGCATTAATCATATGTCATCTGCACAGTATTATTTGTTCCTCTTCTTGTGGACTGTTGCATCTCTGACTCAAGTCTGTAGTGTATCTTCTGGACCTGGAACTAACTTCATCCCATCTGGGTCATAGTTCTGCACCTGGACATATGGAAGGAGAGACATAAGTCAAATGATAAGAATAACTTGTGGAGGAAATAGTGTAGAGAGGTCAAGGAGTTCGATGTCAAAGCAGGGAAAAGGACTGTGTTTTGGATGAAAGGTGGCAAGAGAGGAAGAAAAAGGCAGCTGGGGCAGGCAGAGTTAAGGATCTTATATCTCGAAGTGGTGGAAAAGTGAATCTTCTTTTTTTCGTTTCTGAAAGGAAACATTAAGTAGGAGTTAGAGCAGAAAACTGGGAAATGAGCACTAGAACCTGGCTGAAAGGAATGATTTGGAAAAGGAGGTTAATCTGGCCACGAGTTATTTGAAGGAAGTGAAGCTTGTGTCTGAGTTCAGAAATGTTTGGTTTGAGGAGTCAGGCTTAAAGAAGAGCCAGAATGGAGGCAGATGACCTAGAATTTGTTAGGTGGTTATAAGGCAGCAGAACTAAAATGGGATGTGTCTATTCAGTGTATTATAGCACACTCTAAACTTTGAAACAGAATTCTAGAGTAAGCTAATATGGAAAAGCTCACTAGCCTATGTGTCTTCTCTAGCATTCATGTTTAATATTTGCTTCTTGCTTCTATATCTCCAGATCATGTTCGATACATACGAACAATCTAAATTCTACCATTTTCTGTGGCGTGTTTGACTTGCAAGTTAAATGTCCTTTGAAATTTCTGTTGTGTTTCATTTGTGTTTTCAGAATAAGCAAGAAGCAGCATGCCATGTGCTCATAGGCTATACGTGTTATCCCTTCTACTTATGCTAGGGGCTGTTAAGAGAAAAGCTTCTGACATTTTTTCTGGCATATTTTCAAGCACCCATTATTAATTTAGGTCCCAAATATGATTTCATATAAGAAATCGGGAATTATCTTTTGTAAGATGCCCCAGTACTGTCATGATGGATGTCTTAGGAAAAAAAAAATAATAAAAAGAGATTATTAAGAAACAAAAGCTGCTGTTACTTCAAAGCCCAGAGAAATTGCGTTATGGCCTTTAGCATTTCTTGTTATCAACATTAAGGATTTTTTTTAAATTAAATTTGATGCTGTTGTGTAGATGCAGAACCAAAAACAGCCTTAACATTTCTGTGAATATTGGTGGGAAGAGAAAGAAAGAAGATGGAATTTTAAGCTCTGAGAAGGAGCTTGTTTTTAAAATAGTATTTGCAGAATAATCATTTTGCAGAGAAAAAAACTGAGAAAAAGGAATTAAGAGATTATCTTTATTACAAACTTATTTTTTTTCTTTATGTAAATTTAAAGTCAACTTCCCTACTAATTATTTGTTTTGGTTTATATTTAGAATGTACCTGGATTTCTTAAGCTTTTTGGTGGAATTATTTTCAATCAGAACATCATCTGTTGATTTGAAGACTCAGACGAGCTCATAACATAAATCCCATATGATTTAATTGGCTAGTCTGAACATGATCACAGACTGTTCTCATATCTCCTTTATACTGCTAGTACTTAGGACTATTTAACTTCTTGATTTTACATACAGTTAACAAGAATATTAATTTATCTAAAACAGTTAATTTTCTGATATTGTTGCGAGGAACAATATTAATTTGCTGGAAGAGTAATGAGCTTCTTATAAACATTATCTGGACTCTTTAATAAAATGATTTTAGTTTTTCCAAAGCACTGCTCATTGTGTTACTCTCACGTACACTTATAAATTAGAGCTACTTCCATATTTCCTCATTTTCCTATCTTCCTACATTAATGTGAAATTATTGGTATTTTTCAGAAGAAAAATCATTACTGACTTGATTAATGCCCAAGAAAAAAATGATAGAAAAGCAAGTGTGAGACTATAGAATTTACCTGACTTGTTCTGTGTTATGCTTACCTCTCTATTATGTTGCATTTGCTTTTCCGACAGTGTCGAAATAAATAGGCATTTTTTCACTCTGTTTTCTTTTTCAGTCTGATCCTCCAATATTGTCATCACAACCAATGAAGCTAAATGATAGGTCTTGCATAGAAAGCCTTTGGCAGCATGCTTTGTTGCACATGTGGTCCTTGTGTCCTGCTTACCAGATATGTCTTTGTGCCTAACCAGAGCTGTCCTTTGCAAAAAGACTGTTATTATGATCTCAGGATGACAACACACAATGTCATGTAGAAATAAGATATGGAGATTCACAGTATGGTTAAGCACATACATGTGAAAGATAGATCCCTCCTCTATTCACCCCTGCCCTGAAAAGAACTCAAGTACAAGAATAAGGTTTATGTGAAGAGGACACCTTTCCAGTTACAGGAAACTTGTGGTTAGTGCTTTTGGAATTCAGGCTATTTATTTAAAACTCAGTAACAGTTTTACTGTTCAACTATGGCTAAGTCTAGTTCTGATTTTTTGTTTTGCTGTTGTTTCTGTCTACTTAATGATTACAAGGTACAAACAGGGATTTGAATTATAGTCGTCCTTTCTCTTCTGTTTCTCAAGTCAGCTCAGAGGTTACATCCTTTCCTGTTTGTCATATATGGACATATCCTGTATGTCATTTTGTGTGTCATAATTTGCTTGAAGGCATGTGAGTAGAGTGAAAAATTATCAATTTGTTATTTTCTCCCATTTTATCCAAGTGCTTCACTCTTTAAAGGTGCTTCCTTTACCGTTATTGTAGATCTTCTACTAGTTAATGTTCCTAAGCAACGATTATGGTCCATTGAATAAAAGCTGAACATATTAAAAAGTCCCTGAATATTTATATGCCATTCTGTAATGGCAGTATTGGCTAAATAATGTATGTATTAAAGAACTTCTTAAATGTAAAAGAATCGGTCAAGGACTGTTGGGTAAATAAGATATTTTGAATTTTTCATGAACTTTTAAACTAAAACAAGGTGAAATGTATTGTAATGTTGAGTGTTCAAATGGATCAATGTCTGGAGATTCATTTAAAGCTCAACTTTCTAAGTTTAATTCCAGCTAGCACCTTTGAGCACAAGCTAACAAATTGTCCATATTATGAATTTGTCTAAAATGGACAGACAGCATCTAAACAATCAACATCAGCATTTTTTGAATATAAGCTATATTGGCTCGTTGTCTGTGAGATGATATTGTCAGTACAGAGCTACACATGTGGGATAAAAGAAGCCCAGCTGCTGGTTTTGTAATCTATACTGGAAAGCATGGAATGATATTATTCTTTTTGTGGTTAATTTAAGAGATATTCCCATCTGGCAGCTGTGATGTAGAAATTTGGAGGCCTACTGGGGTAGATGTTGAGGGGTAGTAGCATCCTCACATCTTAGAGCCTTGGTGTTTCCGAGCTGCAGCCTTGCTGGCTAAAGAGTTTGGGTTATACTCTGTTGGTAGTGTATAGTTGGTATGTAATTCACAGTAAACCAGACGTCCATTTTGGGATGATGAATGGTGTATCTTGAGCACAAGCTTGATATTACCTGTATACTATTGTTTGAATCTCGAAACCGGATATGATGATAAATGGAAGCAGGAACAGGTACCCTGGGAAGATGGTGGTAGGGTTTTTGCTAGGCTCTGCAGGAATGGGGTGAGGAAGGCCAAGGCCTGACTGGAATGGAGCTGGACAAGGGGTGCAGAGAAGAACAGAAGGACTTCTACAGGCACATGAACCAGAAAAAAAAAATCCAAGAAAATGTACCTCCCACAGGCAGCTATACAGTCATGCTTGTAACAGTGGAGGTGAAGGGTGAAGTACTCAACTTTTTCAGTTCAGTATTTGCTGACAACTTCTTCACACACTACTCAAGCAGATGGGTTTGAAAGTGGGAGCCTGGGGAGCAATGTTTCTCTCACTATAAGTGAAGATCAGATTTGTGACCACCTGAGAATCCTGAACATCCCTAAGTCCCATGGGTCCCAATGAGATACATGCAAGAGTCCTTAGGGAATTTGTGGATGTGGTCTCCAAGCTCCACTCAATTATATTTGAAAAGTCATGGTGGTTAGGTGAAATAGCTGGTGACTTGAAAAAAGGTAATATCACATCCATTTTTAAGAAGGATAGAAAGTCTGACTCAGGGAACTGCCAACCTTCCAGTCTCCCCTCTGTGCTGAGGAAGATCATGAAATGGAGTGTCCTGGAAGATATGCTGAGGCAGATAGAAGAGAGAGAGGTGGTAGAAAACAAGAGTGGCTTGACCAAGGGCAAGTCCTGCCTGACCAACCTTGTTACATTTTATAATGGCGTAACTACATCAATGGATAAGAGTCACTGATGTCATCTATATGGACTTCACTAAGGCCTTTGACATGGTGCCACATGACATCCTGTCCTCCAAATTGGAAAGAAGCAGATTTGATGAGTTGACTGTTTGATGGATGAAGAGCTGGCTACCAGACTGTGGTCAGAGAATGGTGGTCCATGTCTCAGTGTCCAGTTGGAAATCAGTGACAACTGGTGTCTGTCAAGGGTTAGTACTTGGACTGATGTCCTTTACATATCTTTATCAGTCAAATCAACATTGGGGTTGAGTGCACCTTTGATGAGTTTGTACATGACACTAAGCTATGTGGTGCCANCTGTAAGAAAGAAGGGGGCAGACGCATTAGCAGGTCTGTTGCGATAGAACAAATAGAACTGGTTTCAATCTAAAAGAGGGAAGATTTAAATCAGAGATTAAAAAAAAAAAAAAGGTTTTTTACTTTAAGGGCTTTAATGCACTGAACAGGTTGTCTGAGGAGGTAGTGGGTGCCCTGTTCCTGGAGACATTCAGGATCAGGCTGGAGGGGCTCTGAGCACTTGGCTGAGTTGTATGTGTCTGTGTTCATTGCAGGGGATTTGAACCAGATAACCTTCTGACTCAGTTCTATGAGTTGCACCTGTCTGAACTTAGCAAGGGAAACCTGTCATTAGAAATGTAGCTTCAACCATGGCCATCTCATACATCACCATCAGCTTTCTTAACAATAATGCCTGAGGTACATCATGAAGAATGTATTTCCCTGTAGAAGCCATTCAGTGTCTGATGTGTGAAGTAGATCTTACTTTCAGGCACTCTAACTGACCAGGTTACTTACTTGCCTAAATTTTGACCCTACTGTTACAACTGCTGCAGAAATGTTGATCTTTATGTATGTGAGCTTTCCAAGTGATATTTTTTTGGAGTTAAATTTTCCTTTATGACATTTGGGCTCATTTAGAAACAAAGACTGAGATCTCTTAAAAGGAGGCACAAATGGGAAAATGAGATCATTAATTGTTGAAGCTAGTACTGTAACAAATTGACTAGAAATGTGGATTCAGAGAAATTGATGTACTTTATCCTTCCAAACTAAATGAATTCTCCATCTGCTTCAGCTTCTCAACTATAATGAGGACGTTGGGCTGACTCTGCTATTGGTTTCTCTGTCTCCCTGAACTATTTAGGAAAGTTTAAACATTTCTTGCATGATTAAATACACTTTCAATAAATCAATCTCATAATAATTGTTGTTCAGGAGAGTTCATTATTCAGTTTAGTCTTTTAAATTACTGTTCTTCTTTAAAGGATTCTTCTGATGTAATGGCTTCTGCTAAATCCATTTGCCATACTCTGGCTTGTAATTACTTTAGATTTGAAGAACAAAATGAATGACTTTATTATTAATCAGTAGCAAATTTGTCTTACTGTTTTTAACCTTAGAGTGGCCTTCGCTCATGAAATAGTTTTAATGATCTAGATAGCAAAACATTTTATATCTCTCTTTCAAAAGAGAATCAGAGAAAGTGATTGCATAGTTTTGTGCATTTTCTTCTGCCTACCTTTCTTCTACTGCCTACCTTTCCATCCCCAGATGTTTGTCTTGGGGACTGTCATCATGTCTGTGTTTGCTGTTGAATTCTGACAACAACTGTCTCTGAAAGTCTAGTTTTTCTACCTGGTTTTCGGCTGTAATTTTTTCAGACTGGGGCAGTTGTTTTTGTTTATGCTGTGGAGAGTACACAACACTTAAATATAGTGTTAATTTAATGTTGGCTCTCAACTGGTTGTTGATCTATATGAATTTTCTCAGTGTTCCTGCATGATGAAAATTTAAATGATTTCTTTCTATCTTCCTACTGTTGTGGGATTTCATAGTAGTTATTGACAGTGCTTTTGGTGTTGTGAGTCTGTGCTTTGAGTTTTGATAGCAAAATGCCACCTTGAATTAAAGTTGTCTAGCTGCTGAGATGTCATATATGAATCTCCTTTATTTAGCCCCCTAAGTTTGGCATCAGTTCTCTGTCCATAGTAGAATTCTTCAAACCCATCCTTAATTTTAAGCTGCCAGTCAACACAAACTAATATAAAAGCATTTTCAGCTTTGCTAAACTTGTTAGGATCTAGAAGATATTGCATTAATATCTCATTTTCAGAAACTGCTTGGATAATGAAAGTGGGCTAGTTGCAGAGTTAAAGACATTCAATAAATCTCAGCTTTTAATATTTGGAGGGATTCATTCCTGTAGCAGCTTTGTGTTGGTTTTGTTTCCAGTATCAAATGTAATGTTTAACCAAGGCTAAGAATCTTTCAAATAATGCTGAGAAATTGTGGCAAACCTCCAAAGAGTAATGAATAGTATCTTTGAAATCTTAATTCTCTGGCTCTCTAGGAGGTCATTAAAAGTGTAAGTGTGAAACTGAATGGAATTTGTCAAGATACAAGACCTTCTTAGAACGCTTTTGTCTATACCCTTTATTCTTAAACCTGTTTGTATTAATGCTTCCTTGTTGTAGTTTCAGGAATTGTACTTTTTCATTTTGTTTCTATGTTTTCATGTTCACATACTTGTTTACATGTTTATTTAAAAGTATTTTTAATTGTAAAAATGGGAAGTTTTTACTGAAGGCTGTTTGGCCACTTTCATTGCGTATATGTCACCAGTTTTATGTAAAGGGTAGCCCTTTCTTGGGACAAGAATACCCCAGGGTTGTAGCACAGGGAGTACAGTTGTAGTAATAAAGATTATGTTGCTGATAAGTTCTCCTCAAGGCCCCATGATGGTAATACCTCTATATTTTGTCTTTAAAGAAAACTGCTGAGAGGCAATAATTTTTTTTGTATGTGTCCCATTTTCATTAATGCATGGTAATTGATGGAGTTGCAGTGACTTGTAACAGTAATGAGTTCTAAACATAAGAATGCACTCCTTTCTAATAAGTGAGCACTGCTGGGGTTTAAAAGCGTACTAAATCAGTTGCTTTAGTATGAATTTATTAGTTTTTTTCAGCATTAGCTTTAATAGTAGTTATTTACATAAGCGTACATCCCATTAACCGCCATCAGGGCTGGAAAACATGCTGAACTGTTCATATTTTCATATAATTATTGAACATAATGGTTTCATTTGCATTTCTAAACAGTGATGTTTCTGTCAGGCTTGGAAATAGTGTCTTTACGCAGTCCCTATTTCACATCCACTTATTTGACATCGTTAAATTTTATGCTAATGTGCTTCCCTAGAATATCATCAGTAGGACAGATGCTTGCGCTTTAATATACAAATCAGAGATGCTTTTCCCTCCCCCCTCCTCTGAACTGCAAAAGAAATAAAAAAAGCATATCTGCACTTTTTAGATATAGTTTGTTTCATTCTAAATAATCCGTAAGAAATGAAACTTAGCACTTACCCCTGCTAGTCACTTCTGAATGTTGTAGTAGATACCTTGTTTATGAAAGGTAGGGAATTCTCCGTGGAGGAGTAAGAGTCTTGTAAAATTCATAGTAGTCATTGTGTGAAACGAAATGTTGTAACCTTGAGATTGCCTTGTGTCTAAGGCACGGAGCCCTGTACAGCACGTTGCTCAACTAGGCGGTAGTCCATGGACTAGCTTTCCTGGATGTAGACCATCACTGTACAGAAGGTTTGGGAAGGGAGAAATTTCAACTTCGCAGCTGTTTAACTTTTCTGAAAACCTATTTTGCTGAGTCTGGTGACTCAGTGCTTGTCTGCAGAAATGAATGTGAAATTCCACATTGTTAGGTTGCTAGTTTTACATTTAAAATAGCTTTTCTTGTTTTTTATAGTTCTGCAGATGGGTAGAGGTATATGAGCCTTTGTCTAAGTACTTATTGTATGATCAGTACTGCACTGTACTCCTTATATGTGTGTGTATCAGAGAAGATTTGATACTTGGCATGGAGTTAACAGTGGAAGCAGAACATCAGTAACCTAAGAGAGAGTGCTGATAATTGCAGTTTTGTATGTGGAAATAACTGAGTAAAAGAAGCAAAGCGCTACCATCAGCAAAACCACACTGATTTTCTTTCATTTAAAAAATGAAGTGAATACTTCACATCTTGTTCTGCTTGAGCTTTATCTTAAGATGAGTTTCTTATTGTTTTAAGTAATGTACTGAAATTAGAGCAGATGAGTGCAGCTTGCAGTATATGGTTGTGGTCACGGAAAAAATTAAATATGAAGATGTATATGATGTTGCATAAGAACCAGTCATGACCTGAGTAAACAAGAATGGAAACCTAGTGAATTTCAAGCTCATGTTTTTAGTGAGTTACTTTTTGAGACACTGGGTGACTCTTCTATATATGTGTTTAAATATTTGGGGTGCTGCTTGCAGGCCTTTCAGTGACATGAATGGTTAAATGTATGCATGCTCTTTCATGGCATTTCACGGATACCCCTGTCCTTCAACAATACAAATGGGCTAAGTCTCTGGAAATCTTAAATTAAAATGTTGGAGCCAAGCATAAGACTTAGATTTGTTACTTTCGTTGTGTATTATATATAAAAACAAACAAACAAAAGGGACAAAAATGCCTCTCTTCTATGATATCCCCATGAAGAAGGCTTGAAGGAGGCACCCACATGCAGAAGGGTACTTAGGCTGAAAAAAAAAGGCATATTTTATGTATAAAGGACCACGTGAGCACACTGGAGATATACTCTGATGGGTTCTGGGCTTATGGTGTCTTTAATTATAGATGATTAACAATTTGCTAGTTGCTTTGCAGACAAGTATAGAGACAAAAATCCCTACTGGGAAATGCTTGCAGTCTAAGACCTCATTCTGGGGGCGTGTGAATCTCAACAGTACAGCTCTATTTCAGATCAAGAGAAGTAGCAATAATAAAGCAGCGACAACAAAAAAAAATCTATTTATGTTATTTCATAGAGAACCACTGGATGTTTGAAGTATATTTCTATTACAATTTTGAGCTTGAAACAGTGCAAACAAACAGCTTATAGCAAATGATTGGGAGTGCTTTCTGGTAAACCTTTTAATCAGGACTGAAATACTATTTACCAAAGCAGGGCATCACTTGGTGAGGTGTGCTGACTTCATCTGTAGAGTACTGGGGAAATTTAAAGAGAGCACCTCTGCCACACAAAGTAGATTGTTGCCCTGCACAGATTCTGAAGTGACCTCTTGTCTTCTCATTTGAATCCTGAAAGGAAGACTCTAGTTAATTGTCAGTTATCCTTTTTTTTTAATATGTGGCCATAAAAGGGTAAAGTATAATGATTTTTAACATCAGAAGATTAACATTTTACCTTTAAATAAAATATGATTAACTGGTACAGAATTAAAAGTAATAGAACTGAAATATTTAAACTATGACTCTGTGGTGTCAGATTATGCATCAAGTGTGACAGTTTAAGTACTGAAGTGATTTAAAATGAGCCAGCTGAAGGACGTATATCCCAGGCATCAAGAATAAAATGGAATAAAACAATTGTGGCTATCAAAACTTCCTCATACCCTTCTGACTGAGGGAACCAGGTAATCAAAGTGTAGTGTTTTTCACACTGACTGCATCTTGCCTGGTGCCAAAACAGGTGCAGCAAGGGAACTGTCGGCATGCTATGACGGCATCTCACACTATGATTTGAAGCCTGCCAGATGACAATTATGTTTAAATTTAATTGCCAGGCAAGACTGTTGCTTCTGTATTCATCTACATCAAGCAAGGTTCAAATATGATTGATCCAGCTATGCATCTTGTCTTGCAGTGTTTCACAGTCAGCCAGGCTTCCTATTATCCCTATACCGTCTCTTGTAAATTGGCCTATGTTTTGATAAATGAAACCATGTACTTACCATCAGAAATACTTAGTATTACTATCTGAAAATCTGAAAATGCCATTGTGAAGGTTTGTCATTTGGCTTCTGTGTTTTTTAAATCCTTGTTGGTAAAATTATTTTTTCCCCATGTAGTAGTTTTGCAAACTCAGCTTGGAATTTGGCAGTAAAGTGATACCTTGCTGACATCAGAATTCCATCAAGTAAATTTTTGAGCACAGATTGGGCAATAGATTTAGTAGATCTTGTAAATGTTTTCAGCAGGTTTGAGTACGTTAAGCTATGACACTTTTTAACTGCTTATGGATCCTCAAAAAGAGGAATGGAATATGGCTCATGTTCTTCAACAGTTAAAATAAAAGGAATGGAAAAAGGAAAAAAAAAAGGAAAATATGAGGTCAAAATAGTTGGCAAGTCTAAGTGAGCAGGATACTGAAATAATAGGCTGTTTCTTTTATGTGGTTACTTCTGGGAGTAGAACTTTAGTGATTATGTAAAAATATGAACAAAACACTTAGCAGCTTTCATGGTACATGACCTCTTCCAGTTACACTGTTCAGAAGTTTTTGTAAATTTATTCATATTTCATTATCTTCAGGGAGACCTTTTCTCTTGCTGTAAATACTGCTAGCTACATTAAGGAAAGATCCTTAGATCCTTTTAATGATACTGCTCATCATATCATAGAGTGCAGAATAAGACTCAAGAGAACACAGCTTTGGATGTCCAGCTGTCATTTAGGTAACTGGACATCTCTTGTGACGTTTTACTGCTGTGTTTCAGTTCAAGTGCTTGTTTTTGATTCTCTTGTCAATACTCTCTGCTGTAATTCACAGGTATATATGCAGCATAAATTTGTCCTATGAATAGAAGGAATTAAAAATTAGGAATATTTTTCTAGTCACCTGCAGACAGAAATTAGAGTAAGAAATATAAACTTTCACCGAGGTAGAATTTGACTGTGGAAGGTGTTGCACAGTATATCTGATGGTATGGAACTGTGTTTTGTTACCTTGGAAAGCTTCATTATTTCCCCAGAGAACCATCTATGTACATGTCTCTAAGTTCATTGGGATCTGCACATGGCTCGTGAATCCTTAGCTGATTTTAATGATCCATTTATTTTGAATTTGCTGGCAAAGTTCAAGTTGTTAAATACACTCTTTTTTTTTTTTTTTTTCCTGGAAGCAACCACAGGACAACCCAAAGAATTTACCAACAATGTAATAACATTGTTCAGACAGGAAAGTGAACATGCCAGAGATTCACCTGGCTCATCTGCAGGGGACATAGGACCATCAGGAAACTTCTGTCTCTCTCTGCCATCAGAACATATTTCTGTTCATAAAGTGAAAATCACAGAATCACCAAGGTTGGAAAAGACCTCCAAGATCATCCAGTCTAACTGTCCACCTACCTCTAATATTTCCCCACTATAAAATCTGCACTGGTTCACTTGTTACTTTTCTGCAGCATATCATGTTTGAAGGATCAGTGTTTTATAAGATATTCTGTTTTTTTTTTTTTGTTTGTTTGTTTGTTTGATACCTTTAAATTTCCAACCAAGACACAATGACAGCTAGCTTAAACATAAGTTGTTCTTGTGCAAGTGTTTTGCTTAAATGTATCTTTCTTCTACTTAGTGTTTGCTGTGAAGGAATTCAAGCAATAGGCATTCCCATTATCAAAGGGAAAAGAGAATGAGAGAAATTTCTCTTTGGCTTGGATGCTTGTTTTGTGAGTGATATGAACTGACTGATTTCCAAATTAGAACAGGCTAGAATGTATGACTAGAAGATCAGAGGGCTTAGTAAAGTCAGAACAGTATTGCCTGATAATTGAGATCTGTTTTGTTATCCTACTTAGATGTGGAAGTCACCTTTGTAAGCTTAATATTTGCAAAGCTACATAGCAAAACTTTTTATGTTGTTGAAGATAGTCCCCAAAGATCAAACATAAATTTTAAATGCATTTTTATGCTATGATTAAGGTTTGGTGCTTCTAAGTAACAGATTACTTATGAGGAGAAGGTGGGAAACTGGGAGAGTATTGTCCCTGTATTTTTTAAAGAGCAGATAAATTATGGTATGACATTAAATGAGCCTTCAACTTCAACCATAGCAATAGTGTCTATCAGTTTTTCTTGTCTAAGAATCTTGTTCAACCTTACTTTCTTAATCAACTAGCTCCGGAGGATATGGGACACCATTACAGAAGTTCTTTTGGTAGTTTTTCTAGGACATCATGCTGTTGTGAATGGTTTAAATTTGGAGAGAGAAAACATAATCTGGCTGAATCTGCATTAGCTGTGTAGTGTCAGGTTCAAATCTTTTGGTGGCACTGTCCACAATAAAGTCAGGATCCCTGACATCATGAGCTTTCTCCCTAAAATACCACAATAAGTGGTGGTCAGAAGTTTGGGATTGTGTTCTGCAACAGATTTATTTTTCCTACCATATATATAGGAAGTCACATATTTGTCCCATTGGGATTTTTTTTTTTTTTTTTAATTAGAAAAAAAAATTTGNNNNATTGTTTTTTTTTTTTAACTGAAAAAATAGATGTGTGGCTGAAGCTATTCTGGAAAAAAAAAAAAGCAGGAAAATTGACTATTAATTCAGAGTTGCTAAATGCTGTCTTTGGGTGTTTAGTTGGGTCCTGTCTTTGTCTACATCTGCCCCCTTTGGGGCTGATTTGTACCCTTTTTTCACTGACATAACTGTTTCTCACTTCTTGTTGTAGATGCTGAAATAGGTTTTTAGCTAATTTAACATAGAAAATATTGGAAAATTCTGTAATTGATATTGAAGGAGTAATTTTCTGCTTCTTGAAAGTAGATAAAATTTGCGTAAATTTTGCATTGCAGGAACTTTGCTTTGTAGTTCATTTCTGACATAAAATTACTGCGAGCATGCTGAAACAGTGGCATGTTTATTTTGGTGAACTTGTTGGCCTCAAGAGCAATCAAGATTGTGTTTGTGAACTGTAACACAGGAGGATTCATTCTCTTCCCAGCTCTTCATAAGACCATATTGCTTGAGGTATTTTTTTACTTACTTTTTCAGTCAGTGTCAAGAATTTTATTGTAATGAGGTTTGTGAAATCTGTAGGCTTATGGAAAATTAGTATATCTGCCACAAGTTTTATGAATGCTTTTGAAGAATGTATGACAGTGTATCTAATGTCCTCTTCAGTGTTTGGGCCTACTTGCCCCATGAAGTGAAACTTCATTTTCTAGGAAGGGTATTTTTTTTTGCATGGTATGCATTTTGTCTAGGATGTGATTAGTCCTATCCTGGACGTGTTTTTTCCTAAATGTTACTGGATGTGGATCTGTTTCATTGCTAGAAGTTTGATGGGAAGGATTATGTTATGCACATACTATAGGGTGATTCTGTAAGGCTGTAATGTCCAGATGTTGTGCAGTACCCAGTGACAACACTAGTAATAGAGCAGCACATGGAATCATTCTTCTCTACTAAGGAGACCAACCTATAAATAGATGCAAATTGATGTACAGTATTTATCCTTTTTGTCTCCCTCTTTTTCAGGATGGAATGTGCAATGAATTGAAAAACTATACATACTGAGTTCTGGCTCTAGTGCTAGTGTATTGGGATATATTTCCTCCAGAATTTGTTGAAGTTTTTTATTACTGTCTGGGATTTGTGTTCTTGGTTCTCAGTTTTATCTCAAACAGCGTGAGTTTTCTAGAATTTGTCTGGTTCTGTGGTAAACAGGCAGTAATACTTCCATGCTTTTGGTCTTTTGAAGCAGAACCATCATCAGAGCATTTTTTATAAGACTACAAGCATCTATGTTCCATGTTTAAAAAGCTAATTTAAGAATCGATTGTAATACCAATCCTCATGCCAAGATAGGTCTTTTATAACAGGAGAGCAATTCACTTAAACATTTTCATACATTAGGCTGCATTGGATGCACTTTAATGAAAGTGATGCGTAGAGAAGATGGTGTCGCACTGCAAAATGTTTATCTGGTTGTTTTCAGTGGCCTGGCAGAACTCCATTATGAAAGGTTCTGAGTGCAGACTGGATGTGATGAACTTGTGTGCCAGATCATCTGTCAGAGCCCTAGTCAGCTGGGACCAGACTTGCTGACAAACACAAGGCTGCTAGTATAAACATGCGGTGCTTTATATTTTATTTAAAACTCAGTTGGATCCTTGTTGTGTAAGTTTAATACAGATGTAGACTCCACTGCCGCAATGTCAATTTTCCTATAGTTTTATGCAGGATGTTGAATGCTGCAATGCCTCACTCTGTGAAAAAAGATCAATTAGGAGCCTTGAAAAAAGTCAGCAATGCTAGAAAATAAATTTTGATTTGATATTCATTTACATAAGGAGTTTCCCTCACAGGTTTTGTGGTCTTGTTTTGGTTAGATAAACTGGCATATGTAAAAAGTATAAGAGTAGCTGTAGTGGTTAGAATATCAGTCTCAATGCAGGAAATTGTTGTTAACTGTTCCTAATGTAAATTACATCTTCAGTAGAAGAGAACACAACTTCTGATGTCTCTGAGAGGTTCTGTGGTCCTCTCTGTTAGAAGTGATCTATCTATTTATTTATTTACTTCATACACACACGAGTCTTCATTTGTACCATGCATGATATCTCGGTACTGGATGTCAACAGTCCTTTATGTTGAATATGTAGTGGACTTTCGACTGCTTCAGTGTCTTTATAACCTTATTATAATGAGGAAAAAGAGGACAATTGTTATATGTAATCATATAAAATATAAGCCAGCATGTCCAGCAAGTAACTGTGCCTCTGATGCAAATGAAAATATTATTTTCTTTTGAACAGAAAAGTTTTTCGTAAGTTTCATGAATTGTTTCTTTTTCTTTTTTTCTACCTTGTGGAAAAATGGTTTTGACAAAAGCTTGGTTCAGCTTTTGTTCATGGTTTATAGAAGCAGATCTGAAAGAGATCTTTTAGGCCTACAATGCTTTTCAAGACAGAAGATGGGACACAACCTCTTTCTCTCTGACTTCTTGTTCTTTGCCCAGATTACCTGAATTTGATGTTCAGATTTTCATCCTGATTTGGAGGCTTTTCCTTAGCTGTAAGCCTTTCTCTGGGCTAGTAATTTGTATTGCTTCTCACTCAACAAAGTAAGCTCTACGGTGTCCGCTGCTGATAATCTTCCAAGCGGGCACGCATTTGCTCAGTGTTCTCACCTGTGAGTTGTGAAATTATCTCAGTTGGGGTATCCACCCCACAGATTTCTGGCAAAGTTCCCAGAAATGGGGAGGTCGGGCAAATTTCAGAGACCAATAGTATACTGGGGGAAAGGTAGTGGGTATGGTGTTTGATCAGTATGAACTGCAACACCAGTAAACTTTTAACTGAGTTGGTGTTAATGCAGCACGACTGAAATAGCATTTAGAGTTAATGAAACTAGTTTTAGCAGTATCTGCAATGCTTTTTGTGTGTGAACGTGTGACATTTTACAAGTGCATTGCAAAGGCTAAATTGATTCTTAGAAGAATACATTTCTCTAGCACAGACAAGACCTAATAGATCTTTTTCCTAGATAGCAGACTTAACTTTTTCTTAATTTTCTCTCTTGATTAAACTCCTGAATGGGGGTGAAGTTTCCACTAAATGTCTACTCAAAACAAGCTTAGAGAAAATGGAATGTCAGCCTTAAAAATGTCACTTTAATATGGTTTGACATGATAAGGTCTTAAAAGTCTCCTAACGATATATGATGGAGTACATATGCTTGCTGTGTTTGGAATCAGTGTGTGCAGGGACGTGTATTCACAAAATGGATGAGACAGTGTTGGGCAGAATGCTTGGAATAAAGAACACTGGCAAAGAAAGGGAGAACTGACTGGCAAACTCCAAATACAGAGGTGGGTGAAAGGAAACTGTACACTCAGTATGGAAAAGAAAAATTAAATCAGACTGCTAGGACAAAGGAGTTTGTCCACTATTAATGGGAGAATATGATAACAATTTGCCGTTTAGGTTTTGCAATTGAAATTGTGCAATTCTGACAAGTGTTTATGATTTTTAGGTCTGGAATGGGAACGGTTTCCTTTTTGTGTATGCACAAACCTTATTTTTTTTTTTATAGTGCTGGCTGCATATTTAGTACAGCGGATATTCTGGTTTTGGTAAGTTGATTTTTGTCTATCCATAAAATTCTGCTGACTTCTCTTTTGGGTCTAAATACTTGTCTGATTATGGAATTCCATGCATTTGTCAGTATATCAGAAGTCTTACTGAATAATTAGTGTCTGAAAAATAAAGGAAAAGCACATGTCATGCATTTGCCACATGTTTATGTTGGACTTTAAAAAAAACCATCTGTTCTAAAGTTAATTTTTAGGGCAGTCTACACTTCAGAGAAGTGCACTTATTAATAAAGAAGGTACAAAACAATTTTATATATAAATTAGGAGTGAAGTTAATTTTATGCATGTGTGTACATACATACATTCATATCTACATATGAATGTATTAACCAGATGTCTTAGTCTCCACCTGAGTTTCAGAACACTGAATATTTAAGCTTGTAAGTAAGCTACAGTCTGGACAAAGGCCATAGTTCTTCACACTGGGTTGTGGACAGTAGGCACTTACACGGCTTAAAATTTTTGTTTGTACTTGTTTTTCTGCTCTTGATTTTGAAATTTGGGTAAGATTTTTTCAGAATGACATACATCCACTGAAGTGTTTTACTGGTGTAACTTTTCGCATTATTGTGTTACAGGTTTTTTTTTTTTTTGTTTTTTGTTTTTTTTTTTAATTCAGAGTAGGCATATTATAGTTACCTTTGCTTATTTGAAATTGTTATCTAAAACAAAGTTATAGGAACAATTTATTCTGTATTTAATGTTGGTGGGCAAATTCCCTCAGACCATCTAAACTTGTTTAATATCCCCCTAAGTGTTTGGACAGTAGACTAATGTTATTAGATACTATGAATCAAAGTTAAATTGAGTGTATAAATCATGCTTAAACTGCAGAACAAAATCACATTGATGCTGAAGTGCAAGTCAGTATAGGAAACCATAAGATAAAATGATTTCAGATCCTCAGTGAAAGTGTGTACAGACTTGTTAAACCTTTTGTGATATGTATGAGATTTTCACAGCTAATGCCTGCTGTATTTCCCCATGGGTAAGGGTACCCCCTGTGTATTTGCACTTTACTGATGTGGTGAAACTTGGGCCTGGTGATGTTGTGTTCTGAATGCATCTGTTCAGCAGTTCAGTATTCATCTGAGCTGTTGTGGAGGGTCCCTTGCTCTTGCACTGGAGCTTAAAGAGAAGTGGAGTTGTTGGTCCTGACTCCTGTACTCCTGTGAGGAGAGGAGGGTGCTGTTCTTTCTGCTAGTACGTCCTCTCTTCTGGTGTGCTGGTATATGATCTCTGCTGGTGCTCTATATTATGCTTCCCTAAGACATTTCTGAGAGTGGCACTCGTAGATTGCAGGAGTTTGAGTAGGAGAAGCAGTCATGGTTCTGTTTGTTGGATTGATAAGCAAGGGGAAAAAGAAATCTGATAAATAGATGTTACTGAAATGAAACTTCTACTAAGATTTCTGTGGATTTGATCAGTGGAGGTTAAGTTAGAAGAACAAAAGTAATTCATCCTTGAAGGATTAGAAACTTCCATGCATTTTTTCCCTTCAAGATAGAGAACATGATGTGAAGCATTTCTGCTTTTTGTGAAATGTGCTTCTTTTTATTTTATTTTATTTTATTTTATTTTTCAGATGAGAAATACTGTTATTTGCATTCTGTTAGCAACTGAGTGAGTGCCCACCTATACTAAGCTTTGAGTCTTTATTTTTAGTGTTCCACTGTCTTGTTTGAGAAAGTGCTTTAGGAGTTGGTTTGAGCTTAGGTAGATGTGAAAATGTGTATTTGAATACACAAGGGTACCTGTTCAAATACCTGGATACTAGGCCAGATTAGCAGGATACACATATTTCTGCATTCCCTTGGGTATGTCTATCTGTGCATCCTGCTATGGATGTCCAAAGTAGATGCATGTTGGTGTAATTAGAATTTATCTGAACAGCATAGGCCAGGCCCAAAGTTACCAATTTATTGTGTTTCTGACTGCCACTACACAGTATGGGAAATGTTTAATGCAAAAGCATGGGAGTCTGTCTGGTAAAATATTAAATCTGAGAGAGCAGTGAGAAATGTAAGATAAGGTTGCTAAATGCAATTCAAATCCAAACATCTCTTAAAACAATAAAACTTCCCTCACACAGTCTGTATTATCAGGTTCTGTGATTTCCAGTTGAACTCTTTATGCGTGTGCTGACCTCTATGCAGGAGAATCTTTTCAGTAATCTGTATTGTTATCAGTGCATTGATTTAAAAATCTTAACTGCACACTGAGCAACTGGATAGTAAACAAGCCGTGTTACCGTAGACTTTATGTGCAAACTTTAATACCTTATTCATATAAGGTCTGACCTTTTCTACAGTTGCAAACAGGCCTCCAAATAAACCTTGAATTATTAAACTACCCTTTAGGTAAATGTAATGCAGTTCCTATACTATTTTAGATTTCTGTAGCTTCCATTGCTGTCTTACAGAAATGCATCCAAATGGCAAATCTATTCTTCATAAGAAAAGTAGCTTTATATTTTCCTAATTAGGTAAAAAAAAAAAAAACCAACAAACAGAACAGCAACAAGAAACCAAATCAGTCAGAGCTTTTGTTTGAGCAGTGCTGAGATCCTGTAATAAACATTATAGGCATGGAAGAAACTTTCATTCACATGTTAATAGGCATATAAGGATCTGTTTCAATTCATATTACAGGACTACTGCTGTAATAAAAATTGGAGATTGTATTCTAAATTAGTAGCATCAGTCTAGTGACAAGCTCATGTTCTAGTAACTGTACTGTTTCTATTTAATTGCATGCATGTGTGAAGCAAATATTGTCAGGTTGCAGCAGAGAGAGTATTTTTATTTGCATTGTATTAGCAATTCATGATAGTAAGGTGAAACCAGCAGAGATGGGCTGAGAATCTGTTATGCCAAGCATGACTGTATCTTGCACTGAAGATGTCTGTTCTCTGGGCTGGTGGTCAGACTCATGAATTCCCAGGCTTGAATTGCTGAGGTTGAACAGTGGGAGTTTGGGTTTTTTGGGGGGAAGGAGAGGAGCTGTATTGTTCAACTGTGAGGGGTGGGGAGAGGGGGGAGTGACTATGTGATGGTGGGCATACATATTCTGTCTTGAAAGCCAAAATTGTTGGAATTAAAAAAAAATGGCTGGGGAAAAGTAAAAGCTACATTTCAATTTGTCATTTGAAGTTTGCCCTTAAGTACCAGTCTGAGGTCTATCTTCAACTGCTTCTGTTGAATAGTGTGAAGGTTTGACTTGTATAGTTTTCAATGTCTTTTGAAAGATTTCTGTGCTCTCTGAAAGCATACTGCATTCATTTATGGCTATGGTGTACATACTGGAGTGGAGATGGCCTTGATTTATTCTGCTTCACTACACGCACCTCCTGGCTTAAGTTGCAGTTCCCAATTTAGAATTTCAGTCACTTCTGATTATTAAGGTGCACAGGATGGCAGAAGAATCATGCTTAGTGCTTTCTAGGATGCCATGACTTGTGTTAAAGACTATAGGAATTCAGAAATCCAGCTCCTTTAAAGAAAATGCTTGAAAGTTTGGGACAGATAACACGACGTAGGAGTTGTTAACCACACTGATAATGACAGAATTGAGATTATTGAGCACAAGTAGTTGGTTCTTCCTCTAAGTATGCAGTGACATAAACTGTCAAAAATGACTCAAGTGGTGGGGGGAGCTTGCTATTCAAACGGCTCTAGGAATTTTCATCCTGTTTACAAGTGACATTTTTTGTTTGCAGCTTTAAGACATCTATTATTTATTTTTGGTATGTTTCCATTTTCAGTTATCCGTTCATTTATTTATTGTTTATAGTGAACTGCATGTTCTAAAACATACCGAATATGCGGCATGAATAGGGTAAAGTTTGTTTTGAAATCTTAATTTTTGCTTGCCTCCCTGCTTGTTACTTTTTATTGTGAACCTTAACAGAGGATTAAATTTTTTGCATTTATTTTGCCTTAGGTTTTGATGTATTTCAGTAAAGTTGACAACCCTTACATTATTGCCTTAAGAGCCACAGAAAAGTATTCACTGTCTTGAAAGAGACCACTTTACTGTGTCTCGTTGAAATGCTTGAGAATATACAAGAATTTATATTCTAAAACTATAATTCTAGGCTTGTCATTATTGCTTGTCTAGGCAATAATTCTAAGCTTGTCATTACGGAAAGGCACCTTCACACATCTTTAATTTCTGTAACTAGTTTTAATAATTTCCCTGGGACCATCTTGAAAATAGGCCTTTTCTCAGTAATATCTTGGTTATGCAGGTCAAATAGATTTATTTTTTGCTATCACTTTTTTTGTGATCTGGATAAGCATACATAAACATGAAATTGTGGATATTAAACTGTACCTAGCATTTTATGTTCTTTCCTGTGCAACTTCTTCCTTTTTGAGAGGATGAACCATAAAAACAACCTGATGCATAACTTTACTTTTAGACATAGAACTATGTAATTTAGTCTTTTCTGTATAGAAACTCTGGTAATTCCGAGAAATATTCCAGTTGTAATAGTGTTGTATAGAACTCTGCATGAACTGGGAAATTACAGTGCGTTGTTAAATGTAAAATTACACTTAGTTCTTTGAAGTGGGGTGCTGTGGAAGAGATTAGAAACCTCAGGGTTTTATTGTAGTTTGCAGGCTATGAAAAAATAGTACAAAACTTTGATTTGTATACATAGTGTTTTTTTTTCCCTTCAGTGATTATAAAACCGAAATGATGGTGGGTTTCTCTATAACTCTTCCTTGCTTTGGTAACATACAGGGTTACTGAATTAGAGTAGTTGAAATGTTGTTGAATGGTCAACTTTTGAAATATGATCAGGAGGTGCAGTAAGTCCTATATTGTATGTGCAAACAAAAAATGTGTGTATGGAGCCAACGGGTATATATCTGTGTTAAATGTTGTACATGGCCTGTACTCAAATATTTTGACTATGTTTGAATTGTCTTCTTCTAATTTCTACTTTCTCATGGCTAATTTACATAATGCTGTTTCCTGCTTAAAATCATTTCATTCTAAGATATAATGTGTTGTGCTAATCTAGATTCTTTCATTGCAGGAGATCAGTGTGGTTGCGAATGCTCATAATTCTGTCCTCATTCTGTGAGTTAAAATGTATTACTTCCATGTCATCTTCGTAAAAGTGAAGAAACCAGTGTAGAAATTTAAGAATTTGTTCAGCATATTAAATGAAAGCTTTAGCAGGTCTGTTTAAAACTCGAATACCTTTATTCTGGCACTTGTGATTTTCTTTATTGTTTTTTTCTTAGTCCATTTTCAGAGTTTGCACAGTAAGGATTGTGGGTGAAAACTGTCCTCACTGAGAACAGATTTCATTTAAAACAGTTTGAGAATGAGTTTTATTGCTGATTAGGATAGTCACCTGTAGTCTGAGAAAATACACTTTTGCTCACAGAAAGAGTAAACTGCAGATTCTCCTTTCCTTTTCTTTTTTTTTTGTTTTGTGTCCCTAAGTTCTAAAGGTGCTCTGATTGTATGAAACCTGTTTGTGTCAAACTGTATCTGTCTGTAAAAACTCTAACAAAGGTTCTGGCAAGTGGCTGCTGCCTTTTGTCTTGGTGTATTTTCATTTCAAACTCAGCCTTAATCTCCTTGTGAAACACCTAGGCATTATATGTTTGTTTGCCCATGGACATTAATTCCATAGACAGCTTTAGGGATTCTGCAAAATCAAATGGTGAAAACTTTAGCTGAGTCGTTTGCCATTTCCATGTTAAGTATGTGTTTGTATGTGTGGATACTGATATTTTATCATGCTCTTGAACAGCTTTATATTGCAAACTTGATTTGTTATCTAGCTGAGATGCAGTAAGTGCAATATGGTATCTGTCACCTTTGGCAACGTGGCCTTCTGAATAGGTGTAGGAGTTCACAGCAGAGAAAATGTCTTAATACCTCTCTGTCGAAACTTTCCTTTCCCAGGAAGAAAGTTGTTCTAAAGCACAGAGGAAACCAAGGGAAGTCTTTCCTGGTTTGTCTGGAGATCTTTGGCAACTGTCCTTAATTGAACTAGATTCAGTGTCCAAGAGCATCTCTACAAGAGTTGTGTATATTTTTTGCATTAGTCATAGTGATTTTTTTAACTTTTGCTAGGAGGGCTTTGTTGTGGATCATTTGCAGTCTGAAGTACAAGTTGCATACAGCTGTGCTCAGGGATTTTTTTCGAAGGATATAACTGTCCTTACCATTTTGATCAATTAAGAGTAAGACTAGTTTTCTCTTGCTACTTTTATTTTAGAAAAACTGTGTTCCTAACTGTAGGAAAATCATGTGGGATGATGAGCTTGCTCATAATTACAGGTAGCTCACTGAGTTGCCACTCCATCTTCCGTTTTACCAATGGAAGAAAATTTTTTCTTTTTCAGAAAACAAATTTGTGTATGACAGTGATGAAGTGTTTCTTCCTTCCATTCTGCCAAGGCAAAGAAATAAAAGACTTGCATAGCAGCAGAGAGGTTTTTGACGCTGCCTGCTTGGCTGGTGTGGGGTGCACAGAATTCTGTCTGAGCTGTTATTACACAGTGGGAGAATTAATGGAATGGTTAATGCTGAGGGTATTGTTCTCAAGTTCCCTCTCAAAGTGAACTACCATTATGTAGACTTGGATGCGATCCACGCTGAATGGAAGACCTACACTGTAGGTATCTAAATTGGAGCACCTCCCTTAAAATGTAAAGTTTCTTTTTCATCAGATGGAAAGGTACAGAGATTTATAAAGCTTATGGGGTAAACAGATTGTGGAAGATGTGAGAAATTTGAGTGCTCTTTTAATACTGGAAACATATTCTCAGTAGGACTTCTTCAAAATATTGAAACTTATGAGTGATAAGCTTGGCCTGCTTCTCATGCGTACAGGGAAACTGCTGTGCATGAGAAGTTAATCTGAACAATATTCCCCTTCCCTTGGCTTCAGGGACAGTTCTTGTCTTCGAGTTGTTGAAACTAATTTGTATGTGGGTGACAAATCAGTTCCTCTTCATGTTTGCTTAAATCTAAAAGGATGAAAATTTTGGCAAACTTTTAGAGTTTATTTTAACTTCTAGAGTTAAAATGTCTGAATGCTTTTGTTAGCAGGTTGTTTGCCCAAATGCTGGGGTGAAGGACACCCAGCAGATCCCTTTTGAGTAGTGGCAGCCTGGTGTTTTTAGTGCAAAAGCTGTGTCTAGATGCTGAAGAATGTGGAGTTGCTTGAAGTTCCATGGAGTCTTGTTTTGGTAGGGGAATAACACCAAATTAGACTTGAAGTAAAAATGGTGAGGATGAAAGGGTATTCTCTGAACAGCAGTAGGTTCAGGAGAGCAGCCTGTCCATGTGCCTTCAGTCTTTTGTGTAGGCTTTTCTTCAGGAATGATAAAACACCAGAGGTTATTAGGGCAGGATGGGTGCAATATTTTGCTTTCCTTAGTTTAAAAAAAAAAATGCATAATTCTTTCCTGAAAAGTATCATCTACGTTGTTGGAACAAAAATGCTGTGTTGTGTGCTAATAGCAGGACATATGATTTGAAGGAGCTGTTTTGTTTTGTTCAAAGCAGTCAGTTATAATGAATTCACAATTTAAGTGATAACTTGAGAAGGTCTATGCTTTCTTTTGGTAAGTGTTGAGAATAAGCATAACCTGCTTTGGCAGGGGGGTTGGACTCGATGATCTCTTGAGGACCCTTCCAACCCCTATGATTCTATGATTCTGTGGGGTATTTTTTCCCTCTCTTAAGAGGACATGCCATTCTTTCTAAATGTGCTTTCCCTTTGCAGATGGCATTTAAGAAAATTAAGTGAATGCAGGATATTTAATAATTGTTCCTGCTATAATTTTCAAGACAGTTCTTTACTGAAGAGTAATCTTTACCATTTTTATCTCATAGTGGAAGTTAAAGATGAAATTCATAGTTCAGGATCTTCTAACACTCCAGCCTGTCATAGTTGCATTTGCATTCATACTTAGAGCCAAATCTCAGTTGTTTACCAAGTCCTGATTTCCCTTATTGTGTGCCCTCATCTCTGAATGTGGCAGATTCTTTTCAGAATGAACAGCTTCAACATTATTGCTGTGGATGATGGTATCTTTTACAAAAGCAAAATGAAAACTGCCACTCTTCATGCTCTGAAAGTGAGCCCTGTGTGAACTTAACTCAGTTACTGTCTTCAGACAGAGCTTAGCTTTTTATTGCAGAAGTCTCAACAAAGATGTGTGACGCTTTCTTTTGTGGATGTATTGTCAGCCACACTTAGTCAACATTGTCCATGCATAGCGTTAAAGTTGGAAAAATACAAAGTAATGGAATTGGAAAGAATAATCCAAGCTGTAGAGTATGTGTGTATTAATGGTGTCGAAACTGTCAGACAAATCAGGTTGGTAAGAAAGCCTGAAGAATTCACAATCAAAGTACATACTGGATTTGAAATCTGAGGGCTGAAATGCAACTGAGTAACTCAATGTAGGTACAGATATTTATGATGGATCTAGTTAGTTCTGCATTGTAATGATGACGCTTGGTGATGCTTATCTTCCTGCCTAAGTATTGCAGAACTCTTAGTAAAAATCTGTATTTGTGGAGGAACTTGAAATGGGATGGTTGTACTTTAAAAAATCAGTTACAAAAGGGATGCATGAAGATACACAGAGTCCATGAAGATACTCAGTTGAAATGAAATGTAGCTATTAAGAAGCAATACTGGAATATGTGGAACATATTAGTCATTAATCTTGAGTATTGGCTAATATAAAATTGTGCAGTCTGTTATTGCAAGAAGGAGCATATTTTTGGACCATTCAAGGAATTATTCCACTTGTGGAGTGGTGAGGTAGTTCTCTGCAATAAAGCTCACATTTGTGATAAATAAGCAGGTAAAGTAAACAAGCAGGAGGAAAAAATACAGAGAAGATGGACTGACAAAAACAACAGGACAAGTAGGCGTTTTTATCCTTTTAGGATAGCAATTACAGCTCTGTGGACTGTTGTTGGTTTGCAATTTACTGTACACATTGAGAGAGAAGAGAATTTCTGATCTTTATAATTTAGAATCATGATGGTGATTAGCCACAGAAGAAATCAATATGTTTCATGTTCAAATTGAGTTTACCAACTTGATTATTACACCCCCTACTTGAGATTTATTTTGAAAGCTGATTGGAATATTCTGCTAGAGCAGTGCTTGCTGCTTATTGTAGCAATGTGAGCTATACTGAGCATGGCACACTGGAGATGTCTGATCTACTGCCTTGTTTAATCTGAAATTTAATTCAAAGCACTGGTGTTTTAACTTCTGCAGCCTAATATTTTCTAGTTCAAATGTGACTTGCTTGGAACTGTATTGCTACTTTGGTGTTAATCGTGCATGTTTTCAATGTTTTAAGTACACTTGCTGTCCAAAGATCTTGCGAACCAGTATAATTAAAAATGGCATCCTAATAGATGGGATTGTAGAGGAGCCATTAATGAAGAGGGCAAGCTAATGTTAATTCCTGTGTAAGGTTTTGTTTGAACCCAAAGAGCGCTGGGAGTAAAGGCTGAAAACAATGTCGACAGCAGAGTAGGGAAACAGCGTATGCAGTAAGTAGCTGAAGCAAAGAAATGACAGCTGAGACAGACACAACCAAGACCAGCCATTAGACTGAACTGAAACCATAGGTTTCCTTAGATGACTTAGTTCAGGAAGAGTTGGGGAATGTTTTTCAGAGAAAATAAAAATTTCAGGAGTTGCCTTTTCAATCATGATGAGGAGAGAAATGAGATGGAGAGTTTACTGCAAAGCTTACATTCAAATGTAAATTATTTGGATCAAGTACCTTCTGTCCATTTTGTGTCTGAATTTCTAACACAGTAGGTACTTAAATGGAGTGATACAGACAGTGAGCGGTGATAAAAGTCTGCTTGTCCCTGGCTCTAATAAAAGAGTAGACAGGATATGGGAGAAGTCTGAGTGAAATGATTGTGACCAAAAAAAATGATGGTGCAAACAACTGCATCAAACTGACAGATCCTACTGAGTAAAACACTCAGTAACAAGCCCATAGTGATGCTGCGTTCCCAAGAGTTACCAAAAATGTGAGAACAATTGCTTTTCTTGTGGTTCCAATTAAAAACTTACAAATTGAAGAGAACATTACAGATTTAAAACAATGGAAAACACAGCAAGCTGAATGTGTTATGAAGACCTGCTGAGGGAAAAGTGATTTGATTTTGATTGGCCTCCTGACTTGTGACATTTTTGGAAACCTATGAGTGCCTGAATGAGGACACAGGCACAGCATTGAAGGATGCCACAAGTACATAAGAAAAAAGGATTTTGTTTAGCTTAGCCAATGGAAAGATTGTAGTGACCAAGGTCAGCCTATTTTTGGAGAATTAGAAGAAATAACTAAATCTGCTAGTCATAAGGAACAGAAATCAGAATTAGAAGGGCCTGTATTGCAGCAACATGGCCTTTCATATCTGCAATATTTAAATGACTCATACAGATTTTTCTGTTCTCTACAAATCCCTCCCTTCCGTACTGTTAAAGAAATAAGCCTGGCGTAAATCATCTTAATTGTGTTTTTTTTTTTTTTTTAGAAACTGGATCTAAACCACAGGATCTTCTTTTTTATTATTATTTTATTTATTTTTGATTCAAAGTGCTTCAGGCATATCAAGCCCTTTCACTTACAGTTGCTGAACATAATAGTTGAAAATTAAAAGTGATAGCAGCTTGGAGCCAGGCTTCGAAAAGGGTTTTGTGACTTCAAGGCTTTGTTGTTCCTGACAATCTTTGTGACACCACCACTGCAAAACTGACTGCATCAGTAATTTTTAAAATCTGATAATTCAGCTGAGGTATTTGAACACTTCTTCAAAAGTGTCAGTCTATGTTGGCCAAAATAATTTTTAAGGAACTAGCTTACAGATTTATTTTATTTTACATGAGAAGGTACTCCGAAGAAAGAGGAAAGTGGGACTTAAGCATCATGCAGGGACTGGGGATGCTGTTTAGCTGTCTTTTAACTGAGTCTTTATTTCATTTCAAGCCTGTGGTACATTTTACTAAACCTTCATCAAGTTCTCTCTCACTCTCATGTATTTCTTTTCGGTAGGTTTTTGTTTCTCACTTCCATGAGCAGGAAGGACATGGGTGCTGTGAATGTGGGAGGGCTGTACGCCTGAGTTTTGGAATCAACAAGAATGAGTGCTTCAGCTTCTCCCGAAAGTCTCTGCATGTGGACAGGGATCCTGCTGCTACCTGGGGAGATGTGGTGAGAGGAGCAAGTGTGCCATTCATGTTAGGAACACAAGATCATATAGTGGATGAATACATCCATGTGTCTACTTCTGGCTACATGGGAGGCTAGTGATATGAAGAATAGTGCACTGTTCAGTTAAGAGTGATACATCTAGGTAATACCTCTGAACTTGCCCTTCATAGAAAACTAAATACTCTTCCAAGGAGGAGCTGTGCTTTGAGGGTTATGAATAGGCAGGATGGCAATGTTCAGCCTCACTTGCTGGCAATCTGAGAGTTGCTGTTCTTATATTTACAGATCAAAGGCTAGAACCTGGCTCACAATTCCTCAGCATTTGCTTTCGCAGTGCTCTCTGTTCTTATTTACCTAATTTTTTGCAGTGTTGTTTATGTCCCTCTTTCCTGACATCAAAAAGTAATCTATTTTCCCTTCTTGTTGTACTCCTAAGGATTTGTTAAATATGAATGTTAAAATATGGAGCCCTTTCTGTTGGTTTAAATGGTTGTTTCGCCTTGCCAAATTTGATGTCTATGTTATTCTCTCTATATTCTCTTGAAAAAACTATACTAAATTTCCTGGCATGTATTTGGATAAGCTTGTTGAGTATTATATGCGACTTTGAGGAATTGTTGTGACTTGATATTGAAGCAGGTTTTGCGGTGTTAGTTCAAATTATTTTAAAATTGCTTTTTGTCTCCTTCTAGAAGAGGCACAGCACTTTGTTCTGACGGATGTCTTGCTTTTTATTTTATTTTTTTATTTTATTGGTTTTTGTCTGGCAGAAACAGTTTATTTTAAATACACCGGTACATCTATTTGTAAGGATTGTGGAAAGCCATACGTATAGATAGAAAAGAAAGTGGAGAGGCTTTGATTTTTCAAAATGGTGATCCAGGAGATACTAGTTGTAGAGGAGAACAGCCGGGATAATACTCCTGAAAATTGTTGTTTTTGTTTCCAGAGCTGAACTGCTACTATACAAGGACAGCAGATGGCAGCATTAGACAACATGTGCTCTGTCCAGGTAGCTGGAAATCATGACTGCTTTTTGGGTTTCTTTTGTTCTCTCCCCTGCCTTTATTTATTTATTTATTTATTTTATTTCTTCATGACACAAAGTAAGTGTGAGCTCCGAATTTGAGCAAACAACAGGTTTCATCCTTCTCTTACGAAGTTAATTTGTGAAAGGATCGGTGTTTCTGTGCTTTGAATGTGGGCAATGTGCTAAGAAATTGTTCTTTGGAGTGAAAACAAAATTTCTTTGAAGGAGGGTTCAAAGGGAGGGGAGACACTGCTATTTCACTTGGCAGAGGAGGTTCTGTCTTATCCCAAATCACATCTATCTGTCCTTCTTCTACCTACTTACAGTACAAAATGTCATCTGGGAAAAAAAAAAAAAAAAATTAGTCATAATGTAGCGGCAAAACTGTTGCCTGGAGAGTGTGCCTGCTGAGAGCCAGACGCAATTTGGAAACAGTAATAAGTTTCCCTTGATATGATTATTTTCACTCTGCTTTAAGGGGGAGAGAGGATGGAGAAGTGTTTGTTCCTAATGGGAATGCCCTTGAAAGAACAAGTAGGCGCAATCAAGGGAAAAATATACATATTGTGCAGTTAAGATTACAATTCTTTTACAGGCTGGAATAGATTCTAGTCAAATTAGAAAAGAGAGGTGGATTATGTGCCCCAGTTCAGTGCAGCAGTACGAGCCCTGCAGCAAATGTCAGCATCTCAGCCGTTGTGACTGGTGTGTGTTGTTTGTGGCGTGAGGTTATTTTAGGATGGTTTAGGAAGTGTTCATTAGTGTGGTGAGAAATCCAAGACATTTCTAACAAATGCGGACAGAGAATGCATTTAAGCATCTTTTTTTCAGTACTGCTTTGTATGGATAAGTTTCATTGCTTTTTGTGAGCAAAATGAAAAATGTACCTATGTGGTACCTATGAAGCATTACCTGCTTTGGATGTTGAAAGTTGTCTTTCGGTTTTTCTGTCTCCCCTGTCAATGTCCAGTACCTTCTGCCTTAAGGAAATGGAATAAAATACTATCCGTCCCTTTGTGGCAGTTTATATATAAGATTGCAGCAAAGATAATTTTCTGGTGCCCTAAACTGTGTAGTTTATTTATATTTTCTCAACCTGTAAAGGGGAGTTGGGGTGCTTCCTTGTGTACTTTGGAAATATTCCAAGATGTGAGTGGTGATCTTTGAAAATCTGTCAGAAATTGTGAAAAGGCCACTTGTCCCTTGAAAGAACGTCCAGGTAGATGTGAAGAGAGGTGTAAGGGGGGGTAAGTGACCCTTCCCCAGGCCGGTGAAAGAAAACAAAAACGTGGAGTGGTTTTTAAACATTGCATTATTCATTCGCAGTGTAAATTGCCAGTGCTATAGCTGTGGTACTGTCAGTACTGTACCAAACCTGCTGGTAAGGAATGTTGTAGCATTTTATCTTTGCTTTCACTTTTTTAATGCCTTTTATACTTTAAATAATACCTGATGAGAAAGCCCTTGATAAATCAGGGCTGCGTGTTCCAAGCTGCACATTGCATTAGAGCATGTCTGATGTACTATTTAAGCAAATCAGTAATAAAAGATTGAAGCCTTTGTGGATTACCTATAATGACTTTTAGCCAGATTTGTAACTGTAGTCCACCCAATGATGTGCTGGTCTGTTTTGTCTTCTTTCCTCCAGGATACGGAGGAAAAAAAAAATAGGGAAAAGAAAGTGAGGAAGGTCTTCTCTCAACCACAAGGAAGGATGAAACAGTACAAGTGAAACTTGGATTTTTGTGCTAGCTATAGTACTGGTTTATAGTGCAAGATAAGCAAACTGTGATATTGAATGTGGTTTTGTGAATTTGCATTTATCCCATATGTGACACATGGAGCTTATATATGTTCTGTTGCAGTCTTGGTTAGTTGGTGTAAGGTGTTAGTCTGGTTCCAGTTTGCTTACTTGCCTCCGTACATTTCTTTAGGCACAGAGACCCTGTGCCTTCCCAGCTGAATGCCAGATCAGGTGCTGTGAACTGCCAGTTTAGATTGCTCCCAATTTGGGGCTGGTGTTTTGAAGACTGGGCTGAAAAGCATTCATTCTATCTCTGCAATGCATTTTCTTTTAATTTGACTTTGCCCAACTCTTTACTTGGTAGTTGTAAGCATTTTTAGAGTTCTGTCATTGCCGGAGTATGTTTCTGCAAGAGTTTTAGTTAGCTGTCTTTCACTGAAAATGGAGTACAAGAGTTTATTATCCAGTATCAGTACAAGGTTTGCCAAATTAGTACAAGTTAGATTGTATATCGCTTGCATATTTTGGACTTTAAGAATATGATCTTTTATTTTGTGACATATTCTTTCAATTTCAGTATGGGCTGTGGGAAGCAAGGAATAATTTTTAAAAACTTTCTCAACTCAGTTCAATCATTGTTCAGTTGCACTGTTCTTTTATGAGTTCTATCCTATATTTATGGCCTTCTTGTTTGTGAATCTGTTATCTTGGCTCTTGCTAGGAAGGAAAAGATTATTGCTAGTTCTGTGTTCAGGATCAGGCTCTTCCAAAAAAAGTGATCATCTTTTTTGCAGGGGTGAGAGATTTATGAAGAACAGTGAGGAGAATTACATTCCATGGATAGCCATAAGTAAATAAATAAATTGACACTTGAATGAGAACACATTTAGATATATTTGATCAATTTAGATTCTGGGTTGCATGTTGCATGAAAAGCTGGAAGAACTAGCATGCTATTGACATCAGAAAAGCTGGGCAAACGTAGTTAAAACATAAAATAAAAATAACCTAAACCCCCAAACGCTAATGCTTTCCCTGTGCAGTAGTATACAGACTTAAACAGTGTCAATGAATATTGTTCTGCTAGTATATTTCTTATTTCATGCTTCATTTTCTCTTTTCCCAGAGCTAGAAGTGTCATAAAGTATTTTGCATTGTAAGTACTGGGGATATTGTGTAGAGACTGTTTGCCACGTTCTAAGATACAGAAGGTGCGTAGTGAAATCTAAGAAATGGAATAGACATTTCCACCACCTCTACTATTTTTCGAAAGGAAAAGGCAAGAAGTAAAACCAGGCATCGGGAAGGAACTGTGCCTGTGTGCAGATTTCTCCCAGCCCTTTGCAACAAAACGGATGGATGCACTTGCTTTAGATAGGTCTGCCCATAGGCTTTGCATAAGAGTGTGCTCAGCAGATACCAATATTGAGGTCGAGCCTAGCTATTAAGAGGCATTGAAAGGAAAAACACAGTGAAGTAGTGGCCTGTATTCTCTCAAATGGGCTTTAATAGAGCTTTTTGAGATGAGAAGCTAATGCTCTCTGTTTCCTAGAGATGACTAATTCTGTGTTCCGCTTAGAAACAGAAGAGATGGAATTGGAAGGCTTCTAACAATATACAGGTGCAGGCATTTGTTTATTGACAAGATATTTTAAATACATTCAGTTATCCTGAGGGAAAAAAGCCATGTATTTCTTTGTTACTGCGTGTACACTTGAAGGAAACAAATACAAGTGCTATGGTTGATGCCGGGCAATTATTTGTAACAGGGCAGTTTCCTGCTGTAGTTTTTTGAACAGGAAGTAAACATCTGTATTGGAGAGGATTGCTTTTACCTCTGATAATCGCTATGAATCTCTTTTATGAAAGCTACTTAATTCCAACAACATATTTAACGATGGTGTGCATACAAATAAGCTGTATTTTTGGTGGTATTCTGTACCTCTTTTCTGCATTGATCAGCTGTAATACATTCTGAGTACTTCAGTATATCATTGAAATGAGAGATTTTACTGCATTTTAAGAAGGAATGTTTAGCTTCTAACATTTTTTTTTTCCTTGAGGTTTCTAGATCTAGATATGGTGAGGTAGAGGCGCTAAAAAATAGCATCAAAGAGCAATGGTGCTCCAAATACCAGTGCCTGAAAATGTTGCTTCAGATAAGTAAACTTACTCAAGCAGAACAGATGAGACCCAAAAATGCAGATTCCATCAATAAGTCTGCACTTTATGTCTCGCCGAAGCAGGGAACACTAATAGACCTACTCGTGTTTCTCTGATTAGCTATATCTGGGAAAAAAAAAACAAAACAGGGCTTACCTACTGATGAACTAGGGGGGGTTGTGCTTTAGCAGTCATAAAGGAAACGTAAATAAGTCGGGCTGTGTTTTCTAACCATTCTTATTGTTTTTATTCTTGCTTGAATAAAAGCACAGAGATGTTTATTTGTGAGTACCTCGTGTGTAGTGCTGGGGAACTTTTCTTCTCCCAAGAGTTCCAGTGTAGGAGGTGGTAATGTTGACAGTGCTGCTTAATTTGTTCTTATTCTCCAAAGAGTGGAAAATATTTTCCTCCTAGAAAACCATGCAAGTGTGTTTTCTGTCGCACCTCCATTTTCATCTTGGAAAATGAGGTAAATTAATAGGGGAAAAACGCTAAACACAAGTATGGAATTTATTCAATTGAGGGTAAGTGGAAGTGATCTGTTAGTGAAAATGCAAAACACCTTAAAGATCTTTGTGTCACTTTCTACATGGCCAGTGCTGTAGTGATCTTCAGTGGTCTGCTATCTGGGGAAAGTGTTGACATGAAGAAAGTATTCAGTGTGGAAGGTGATGTAGAGATCAAGAGAACTGGAAAAGAAGTCAGCAGAAATAATATCTCTAAAGAAGGACTTGTGTAAGTGAGAAAATAGAAGATAAGTTGGAAACTGTCTAATGTTAAAGCTTTTAGGAACAAAAGTCATGATGGTGAGAGCTGAAGGAGGAGCCAAAAGTAATAGTTAAGGCCATAAATACATGATGATGACTGTAGCAGGATGTGGAGTGAAAGAGAAGTGGGACTTCAGAAGAATGTGTGGGGAGTGGATGGTGAATTTCCACGTGAAATATGGGGAAGAGAAGGATTAAGTTTTTGTTAGAAATCAGAGGGCATGTATTTGTAGTGGGACAGTTCTGACGTTCCATGTTATGTTTCTCTTAATGGGAGTGTGTACAAAGCCTTTTTTGGTCGTTGCTTGTGTCAATAGGGGTTTCATTTGTAAGCAAAACTCTGCATTGTTAGTCTTCTGGTAGGAACCAAACCTCACCAATAAGTCTGTTTCTGTGCTCCAGGTTGTGAAGAAGGTGGTCCTTGCTCTCTGATTCAGTATGCTGCTGAGATGCATGGCCCTATGGCTAGGCAGACTGAAACAATAGTGAGTAAGGTGGAACTTCAGCACTTGTCTTGGAGAAGTGATTAACCTCCTTGTCTCTGACTATTCATTTTAACACCAAAACTTACATCGGAAACAAAAAATTGTCTTCAGCATAATTCAGAACCTCATAGTAAAAACATATCACGTGGTTAACCTTTAGTACATTGTAACATTTAAAGAATCGTTTACATCTTTTGCTGGTAAATTACTACATAAATATTTAGATTAGGTACCAATAGGAATGTGGCATTATTTATGGATCTGTGTTTCTTTGGCATTTAAGATGCATGGTTGTTTTGCTCCTTAATAAATGCAGACATTAAAAGAACATGCACACACAAAGTGCTAATTCTAAAGCTTTGCAGCTCTGGGGAGAAAAATCTCCACATGCTTTGTTAGAACTGCTTGTTGTCTCCTGTTTCGCGATAAGAGAGAAATCATTTAAAACACAGTTGCAGTTTCATTAAGCTCCTTTACTTCTGATACTTGTCACGGAGTGACGTGTCTCACCTGCTACTGCAGATCGGTAGCAGAGCAACCTGTCAGATCTGAAGATGTTTTGGTGCTGTCTGTTCCCTCTCACTTCAGAGGCAGATGTGTTAAGGTACAGTTAATGCTTTAATTTTTGCCCCTAACTTTCTTCAGTTCTCTCTCGTCTTAATCCTTGGAAGGACGAGAGAGAGAATACATGAAATGTCTCACTGAGAAAAACTATGAAAACAGTCAAAACAGACCCCAAACAAACAAATAAAACAAACAGAAAAACAAAACAAATCCACAACAAACATGAGTAAACACAGATCCTTGGTTTAGCTAGAGATTAGACTATGAAGTAAGCCTGGCCATAATGGTTCATTGCTATTGAAGGGCACTGTAGTTCAGAAAATAGTCCTGAAACAACAACATTACAAGCTGTAGTGGAAAGTGCTTTAAGATCTGATGCACGCGAGTTCTCTTACCTGCACTCACAGATTTCAGCAAGGTTTCCAAAATCACGTAAGTGTTCTGCAGCTCAGTTTTTCCTTTAAGAAATATCCTCTCTTTTAGACTTACAATGCAGGATGATGCCTAACAGCCTTCTCCATTGATACCTGTAAGGTATTCAAGTACTGCAGGGATGGATCTTCCTAACTGTTAACATCAGACAACATTTCCATTAGAGATGTAAAAAGCAAGAGTGTTTCCTTGATCTATTGAAATTTAGGAAAGGTACTGAGCAGCTCTGCTGCAATCTTGGCTTCCAAATTAACTCTGCACTTTTGAAGTTAATTCTTTGGGAGCAATCACTCCTCTGTGGTCTAACCAGTGCTTATCAATGGGAACACTTTGTTTGCTGAAAGCTTTTGTTTGTGCCTGGGATATGGCAGAAATATCACCTGAGAGCTGCAGGGTCTTGTATTCCAGTTTACTGATGCAGAACACTTTCTTGTCTTGTATTTTGAACTTCTGTGAGGAAAGTAGTTCTCTGGATTTATTATTTTACTTATTAGTACTCTTCTTGAAAGCCAGTGACTGTGCCTAGGGCCCTTGCAAGGCAGTCTTGTACACAAATTTTCCTTTCCTAGTTGTTGATGAGAGACAGATGTTGCAATTTGTGTGCAGGTTACCTTGATGACCTGTTGGTCTGGAAAATACCCATAATTTATCAGATATTTATAGTCCCTTAATGTATAAAATCTTTTAATGTTTCTTGAGCATTTTTTTTCCATTTCCTTCTAGTGTCTTTGGTTTGATGGCTCAGAAATTTATGACAATCATGGGAATATATTTTGTAAGAAAGCCTTTTCAGTAACTGACTTGACTGAGCTCTTCCAAGCATCTATGGTGAACCCTGCATTATCTGCAGATGCACTGGATCACAGATTTCCCATTTTTATTTTTACTGAGTGTGGCTGTGTGGATGGAAGCATCTGACTGTGATTCTGTTTGTATTCCAATAATAGAAGAACTTGCCAAAGAGCTATTTGCTTACTCAAATATTAATCCAGTGGGGGAAGGATATCTGAAAGTATCATTTCCTTGCTGCCAGTAGCTGTCTTTGTGCAAACTCTTTTCAGCTATTTTTAATTCTGATGAACACTTCTGATTTTTTGGTGTTCTTAACTTCTGGAGCAAAGGGCTTCCAGCATTGATGTCCTAAAGGCTAACACTTACTAATGTTCTTTTTAGAGGAATGTGGGAAGAAAAAAAGCCCAACCTATGGAGAAGAGGTTCTCTCTTTTCCCCACCAACGCATTAGACTTCCTTGGCTGATACTCATCCAGCTGCGTATCTTGGCATGCTCCACATAAGAAACTGGGAACACCTCCAGAATGCCAGCTATTATCCTGTGGTAATAAGTGTAAGGATATAAGGATGAGAAGTTTATGGTTTTTTTTTTTCCCCCAGGAGATTGTACTTGTAGAGCTTCAGGAAGCTTGTTTTTACCTGAAAGCAAATAAACTTCCAAAAAAGTATGAAGACAATGTGGATGGGTCACTGTCACTCTGTGCATAGGTTCTCCTGGAAAGACCCTTTTTTCCAATAGAAAATTAATCAACCAGATTAAGTATTTTAGTTCTCCAAGAACAGGAGAAAATCCCGTGTTGTACATGGGGCTCCTGGAAGTTGCCTTCGCTTCCCAGTGGAATCATTCCATGGTCATTTATTTTATTCCTCTCAAATAAATATTAATCATTTGATTTGAAAGTCTTTTTGTTTCCCAATGTGTATAAACCTGCATTCAGAAATGGAGTCAGAATATATCTCTCTATTTAATAGCACCAAATGTTCTTTTTTGTTATGAATTTATCTAGGGGTGTTGATGTAAACATTCAGAGCCCCCCATGGAGAGTAGTTTCACAGTACAGGTGAACTCTGTAGAAAATCACCTCCTTTTGTTTGTCTGGAACCTGGTGGCAGGAGTACAGAACGCTGTTGACATCTGAACCCATTTGTTCTGTTTCTGGACAAATGTATATACTTTGTCCTGAAATGCTTCCAGCGGAAGCAGAGCGTTTGTGTCTTAATGAGCCCTTGTATTTATCTGGCACAAAACAAGTCTCCCTTTTGTGTGAGAATAAGGACCAAGCTGATACTTTTAGCTGTGTGGGAATGTAAAAATGTCTATTTTTTCCTTATCTGATCCACCTCCCATAGTGCTAAGGTACATGGTACTGCTCTGTCATGGCGTGTTTTGCAGTGTAAATATTTCTGTGTGTTTAACCTGGAACAGTGGTGTGCTGTTTGCATGGCATCGCTTCCTTCTGTATTCCAGTGATCCAGATAGGAAGAAACATGAATGCCTGTTAATCTGAGGAGCTGTGGTTCACTTCCTAAATCTTGAATTGTAATCAGGAAAGAATGTCATTATCCATTACACAGGGAAGGTGGAAGTTTCCTGTCTTACTGTGTGTAGTTGTGTTGCCTTTTGGTCTGGGTATGAGAGAACCTAAGCCAAGAAATGAAATCCAGACTGTAGGCAAAACAAGTTACTTTTAATTTATTTCAGTTTATACGGCCCTGTTTAGTTTACCTGGTCATGTCCTCTGTTTTGAGCTGTGAGGCTTATTTTGGAATGCTGTTATTGGAAAAAGAGACAGCCACCAGGAAAAGCAGCAGAACACACCCTGTTTCAGACAATATTATTTGAGACCTTAGCGCTGTAAATGATGTAGAAATGTGCATGTATTAATGAGGGGTATAATAGGTTTCAGTGAAAGTGGGAGATAAGATGTGTTAATCTTGTATATTAAATAGTCCTACAACAATGAACCTTATAATGAGGCTGTTACTAAATCTTTTCTTCACTGGCTTCTGTTCAGTGAGACCAGTGTTCTTCAGTTTGGTGTGTTTAAGGGCAGTTTTTATGGGAAAGAACTAACTTTTTGAAGCCTTTGATGTCATTCTGGGACACTTCTATGTGTAGAGATGTGTACAGCATATGTTATGCAGAAGAAAATCTTTGCAACACTCTTACATGGAACGATCTCCTTTTTATTTGTTTTTGTTTGGGGACCCCTTCTTGAAAATCACCATTAATGCTTGTATGGAATTTGATTTGACCTCAGCTGCCTTTTAGGAAAAGGAGCGCTTGCGTTTCTTTCATCAGCAGTGCTGCAAACAGATTGTGTTCTAACAGGGTTAGAAAGACTGTCAAAATAGCAATAGTTCTGAAAGAAAGAAATTAAATTATCTAGAATGATCTGTGGTTTTTACATTCTTGCTGTTCTAGTTACAACACTGAAGGCAGTTCCATAAGGACAAGGTTTCTGGACTTGCTGGTATTTTTTGTATTTCTGTCCATCAGTGTCTGTAGATTTTAATCTCACTTCTTGTACCATTTGCAGTAGTCAGATATGCTTCTGTCTGAGTACGTTCTGGCTTAAAAAGGGGGGAGGGGTGGGGGAAAGCAAGTTGAAATATCCACGTGTTGTGGTTTAACCCAGCAGGCAGCTCAGCGCCACGCAATTGTTTGCTTGCTTCCCAGTGGGACAGGGGAGAGAACTGAGTAAAACAAAGTAGAACTCATAGGTTGAGGTAAAACTATTTGCTAAGACAGAGAAAAGGAAAAGGATAATAATTATGACATATTTATTATGCATGTGTGTAACAAATGATGCAAAAGAAATTGCTTACCACCCCCAACCAGTGCCCAGCCCTTGGATAACAGGAGAGAGCAAGGTGGATCCCATCCCTCTCGAAAGTCCTTTGGCATGATGTCATATGTGGGGAATATCCCTGTGGGCCAGTGGAAGTCAGCTGTCCTAATTCTGCTCCCTGCCAGCTGCTCGGGCCCTTTGCTGAGGATGGCCTTGGCTCTGTGCAGCACGGCTTAGCAGCGAGTGTAAGCATCTGCATGTTACCACGATTGCTTTTTCTCCTGAAACCAAAACACAGCGTCATACCAGGCACTCAGAAGAGAACAATTCCTGCTGAAACTAAGACACCAAGCTTGATGCAGGCTGTGTAAGATACAGAGAGGCAGCCATGTGGGAGGGAAGCAAACAAAATAATTCTCTGTCATTGCCAGGTTTCCTTCCAGTGAGGACCTGTCCAAGGAATCTCTTGAAAGTGGTGGGATCTGCCTACTTTGCTGAAGCACAGTCTGCTTTTCTCTGTCAGCATTATTCCCATTTGAGAGTTGCAAGAAAAAGGTTCAGCGAGAGACATCAACTATATAAAATTACGAATGATGATTGATTCTTCCCTGCAAAGGAGCAACAAGACAGACACCACTGTGTATTCTCAGTTGATCCCCATTCCGACAGGAGCTGAGTCCAAACATGATTAGCTCCTTTATAAAAAGAGTTGATGCTCTGTGGTCTTACACCCTCATTCTGTTTTTGATATACTGTGCATGTTCTTTATTTGAGAAAGAGGTGCTGTAGCTTTGCCTTCAGTAAGTTCAGGTCTTACATTCAATTCTCTTTTGCCTTTTCATCCCCTTTTCTCCATGCATCTGACTCCAGCTCACATTTATCCTGTTAAATAACTCCTGTTACTGTGGCTAAACATAACAGGCTGAGAATCCTTTCTCACATACCTCAATTCACACATAGGCTAAAACCACCTTATCTCTCCTCGGGCCTCTGCCAGGGGCTCCATTGTCAAATTAGAGTAAAGAACATGGCTGCACTAATATCAAGGAGTATTGATATGACAAACAGCTTTGTGTAAACAGTAGCAATGGCTACTGGAGATTTGTAATTCTCACAAAGGCCTGCCACTGAAACAGCAAGTCTTTCCAGTGGTAGGTACTTTATGTAAAGCTCCGACCGTGTGGATTGAGTGTAATTTGAGGAGGATTGCACGGCGGATTTTCGTGTTTCAAAGCGAAGTGTTAGATCCCTCTATGTAAGAAAATTAACCTCCAAATTCGGCAAGCGCTCGGTGCAAGTTTGGTCCCGCAGGCTGCGATCTCCGAGGTGGTCGCTAGATGGAGCGACAGGTCCAGTTTTGCTCTCGCAGGGGCTGACCAGTGCTTTTGTCGGCTTTGCAGATGCACATATGGTAGAATATTATCATTTTATGGTTACAATTATGAGCAATTTGATAGAAAATGAAAGCTAAATTATGCAGTGTTCCTTTTATTTGTTTAATTTTGTGCTCTAAATATGTAAAAGGAGAAAATAGCGCTGTTTTTGTGTGGATACTGATAGGTGCAATACCTGCTTATTTGGCTTCGTATTCTGAAACTGTGCTGGTTGAGATTATTTTCTGTTGTACATGATGAAATGTGTGGTGCTGTTCTCTGGTGCTGGGGCTGTTTTGCACAGAAACTGCGTAGGGCTGAATCTCCAGGCTCCTTTTTGCCACAAAAAAGGACCATATATTTACTGGCTGATACACAAATGTGTAAGTAACAAGTTCCTTAACAGTTTCTACTGGAAGAGGCTGGGTAGCTGTGCCATCTAAGCAATTGCCAAGAGAAATCTTTGAATTCAGGAAGTTGCTATTGACATTGGCAAAGCTCCCCTAAAAGGAGCAGCTGTGCTAGAACAAACTCAAACTTACCAGAGAGGAAAATCTCCTGCCATCGCAGTTCTGAAGCCACACTAATTTTTTTTTAATGACTCGTGCCAGGGCCAGTACCTGCTTACAATGATCTGCGGGGTCTGTATGTTGCACACTTAGATTCTTAATTATTCTGTCATCAGATTCTTTGTGTTAGTTGTTATGAAAACACATTTTCGCTGGCGTGAGTAGTAGCCTAACTTATCTTGTATGTGTGTTATATTCTTCCTTCCTTTTCATTAGAAAAAGTCGTTAGCACAGCTGGGCTTTAGAATAAACCTTTATTTTCCCTTTTCTTTGCTTGTAAGTATCCTTTTGTTTGTATTAATGAAGATAAGACTGAAGATGAGTTTTCCACTTGAAATGGAAAGTGCGAGCCCCGAGATGGTATTTGCATTTATTGATCGAGGCACATCTGCTGGCATATGATGGCGTGCGATGTTTTTGTCCTTACCCACCTTTGAACCAGAGGACATGGCAGATAAGCTGCCCAGTATGATTGGCATATCCTGTGGAAAGGATTCATTATGCACAGGATCAAATCCTGTACCCTAAAGTGCTTTTGCATTTTTGAAGAATGACAAAGATTTCTCTGAGTTCACATGTGATGTTTGGAATTAGTTTTACATTTAAATGCTTTCCTTCCTCTCTTTAAGTCCTACTTGTTATCTTTTTGTTTGGCCAGGTTTAGATACAGCATGTGCATGCTGTTGTATCTCAGTATTTTTCAGTGTGTTTAAAGCAAACTTTGGAACTGCATCATCTGGGTGGAACAGAGCACCTTGGTGGATGGCATAAAACTCAAGCTGTTTATAAAAGCATTTGTTTTAAAACTGCACATACCAGGAGTGAGTCGTACCGGTGAATTTAACCTGGGTAGGAATTTTTCTGATTGCTTTATTTTAGGATCAGTTTTATCAGTTGCCGTACAGGTGGCATGGGTGGAAACGGATATCTTTTTTTCCAGAAACAACTTGTTCAGCTTTACAGGAAACTGTCTTTTATTTCTGTTCCCACCTGATGTCATTAAGTCCAGAGAATAGATTTGAATTTGGTTTTGTACATATGTTTCAGACCTGAAGGGTCTGAAGGACAGCCCTGGCTTTGTCCCTAACTTTGTGCTGAACTCTGTGGCTTTCCTTAAGGTAGGTAACCATAACTTAACTGATTTGTATGCACCATATGCAGTCTTGGCTCACTTCAAAGTGTAATCAAGTCATGAACTAATTACAATACCATATTCCCAAAGAATGTAAATTTAATTTCCCTTCAAACAGAATGGAAATGTATTAAGCAATTCCTTGATATGAGAGCTATGGTATTCACCAACATAATGCTGATGCTTCAAACAAAAGTGAAGTTCTTAACTTTTGTGGACTGTACGACCTTTCTCCCTGTGCATCTTCCCTTTTTATTCTTGCATCTGGAGTTAATTTACTGACTGGATAACAACATTAAAATATTCAAGTGGAAATTAAAACGTAACTGTTGGGCTTCAGATTGGAGATCACTCTATCTTATTGTATGTGACTTGCTTCTTTAAAGTGTTTTCAAAAATGTGCTTCCTGAGGATTTTGAATCAGGAGGAGATTGTGTTTTGAATTGAAGGCTCATAATGCTCAGGCCTGCACCAGATGATTTCTTTAATACATTGAAAAGTGGCTGTGCAGAAAGTTCCCTACAGGTTCTTAGCATCGCTGTGCCAAACAGTCCACATAAACTCAGTTATATAAGAACAAGTGAAGTGAAGTTGTTCATAAAACATTTTATTACCTTCAGTCTTTGGAGCATCTTCAGAGTTTAGATAATAAACCTTCATAGAAGTTACTAGTCTTTACCCTTTCACAGAACAATGATTCACATAGGTTCAAGGCACTTATTTTATTTCTCTTAATTTTAAAGGCTGAGGAACTGTGTTGGTGTTGACTTTCATCTGTGCCTGGATGGTTTGGTTCCTGAACTGCAATCCTGTTGTTATGTTTGCGAGACAAGATTGTCAAAATGCAGGACTGTATGTGCACTGAACACAAATTGTATATTAAAATTAAATGTGGGTCAGCTTGCAATAAAGTATGCAATTATGTAATGCTGAAGGAAAGAGCTCAGAATATATCATAGTTTATATTTTAAAGTGTCTCTTTTAGATGTTAATTCATTAATATCGGCAGTTTATTTTTATTCGTATGACTTCTCATATGTAAGTAGTTGAAGCGGCATTATTTTAATCCTTTCTTTGGTTAGGAAGAAGAGAGAGCCTGCAGGTGGAAATCAGAATGACATACATATTGCTTCTTTCCCAAAAGGCATGGTATATCTCTCTCATTGATATACAAAATATTAAGGCAGAAAATAAACCTCATTGCCTCACATCAGAATACTGAAAAGATATATGCTTGAACGATGCATGGAAAAACGTGGGTTCACTTCAGACTGAGCACACTTAGAGTGGAGTTTGCCATGAGGCTTTTGTGGCCCTTTGGGGTTCTGCAGACTCTGCAAACTCTATTCCCTTGTATTATAAGCATTTAAATGAAGCATGAGTTTTAGTTGTCTAAGGCATTTTCTAAGGCATTTTCAGGCTATTGGGTAACTATTGCAATGCCACAGTACTGAAGGTGCTGAAATTATAGATGTAGAGGTGTGCCTATCTGATAGATGTGAGCTTGCTTTGACATTGTTCATGTTGTCGGGCATAGTCCAGCTGCACCCTGGAAATGGTATAGTGCCATTTTTCCAACCAAACTTAGAACATCAAAGCAAATTAAATTCAGTTAAGCATGATGTGATGGATGCTTTGTTGTTGTGGTTGCATGGTTTCTTGTGGCTTATGTACACCTAGTTGGAGTGCAAATGGACAAACCCATATCTTCCTGCAGCTATCTGAGTAGAATTTTCTTTGGGGTCTTTCATTGCCCAGCCTAGCTTCAGCAGCCTTGTGTAAGCGATACTTTGCAGCTTCTTCTTGTCAGTCTAGTTTTTTTCACAGCCTTTGTCTTCAAGGGACTACCTGAGGCAGTGTAGAAAGTTTGGACTTTGCTGAAGCTGCTAATATGATAACTAGTCAGCTTTCTAGATGCATGTCCTTAAGCAGGTATTAAAAATACAACCCTGTTTTGTGGCTACTGGATTGTGATTGCAGATGTCAAAAATCTTTCTTTATCATGTGCTGAAATTATATCCCTGAAGGTTCCTTGTATCTCTACTGCAAAGTGGAAGTTGTTGCTGATTTATTTAAATTTTAACTTGTGCCTGGTTTGACTTTCTCCTTCTTCTCCGTGCCTTACTCATCTTTGCATATCTCTGTAATAGCTCTTAGACTGTCAAGAATATAGGGGCTGGAGGATCACGTTGCTGAAGATGGAGATGTAGCTGTTGATTACTCCTCTACACGAGGACCAGAAGGGGAGAAGGCTCCAAGTCAGAGCTACAGTCAGGAACTGTTGGAATCTGTGATTCCTTGGTATCTTGTTTGGAGTTTGAGAAGTCTCTTAAGACACATCTGCATGGGTTGCTGCAGACAAACTTGCACTCAGAGCTAACCAGCTGTAAGATGGATCTGGGCTATTTGTGCTGAGCTTGAGCTGTGATTTACCCTACAGCTATAAGACTTCTGTGCTGGAGCTGGCGTGTGCAGGGCTGCTGGGCTGCACCTGTGTGTGCAGACGTGCCCAAAGGCTCCCTGTGCCACAGTTTCTCCAGGTGTAAAATGTGAGTGCTGGAGCTCCTGCCTTCCCCAGAAATGCTTGTGACAAATAGTTGAGGAGTAAGTCACTAGGTGAGGAGTACTCAGAAAGTACAGCAGGGCCTTTGCTACTAGTTTCACGGCCTAAAAATGTCTTTACTAGTAGTGTTCTACTCTTATGATAATAACTTGTAGAAAACCTTTTTCCTACCTTAAATTCCCTTGATTGGAATCTGCTTAAATGAGTTTGTTCCCTTAAAATAAAATGTGGTAAAACCAACTGCTTCTTACATGGCACAGGCTAAAAAATCTGTCAAAAGAAAAAACACTCTACTTTTTATTTTTTCTCCTAGAGAAGGTGATTTGGGAAAGGCAGAACTTCAGCAAACAGCACACCCTTGCAGAGTGACCTGGTGTTGCTACTTTTCAAAACCTCGCTCTTAGATGAACAAGCCACTGAGTGTCTGAGCCGCTGGATGGTGGAGTTTGCCAACAGAAAGAGATGGAGGTTGATCTGGAGCCTTCTGGGAAGTTTCTGCATGCTTTAAAAAAGAAAAACTACTTCAGCTTTTAAGCTGATCTTTACTGATACTTAAAGAGGCAGTGGAAACACTGTAATGGGGGTGCTGCAGAAGGTTGATGTGTGCTAGAGACTAACGTTTCTCTGCCGCTTTTTATTTTTCTCTAAATTCTGGGAAGCAAAGATCTGTAGCTGTCTGTCAACTTGTGAGCAAGGCAAATGTGCACAATGCAAACTTTTTCAGCAAGGTGAATGTGGTTGGTATGGTTTTAGCAGACACAAAAGCCTGAGTCTTAGCAGAGGAAGAGCAGGACCAAGACTTTGCAAGGTGGAGGGACCCCACCAGACAAGTGACTGCCTCTTCCAGGCGAATGTTTCCTCTGCTTCTTTTGCGCTAGTGCTTGTGCTTAACTGACCCTTGGATGCACTTGTTCAGTTCACTAAGCCCTGGGGATTAGCGAGGGGTTTGGGAGAGCTCCAAAGCTGGTGCAGATGGAGGGGGTGAGGCTCCTGGAGCGAACTGAAGTGTGCCTTTGGCAACAGCTGAGCGGTAGTTTGGCTGTGTGTTCTCCTGAAGCCTCACCCGTAAGAAGCTCTTTGTTCCCTGCCCAATGTTTCTCTCCCTGGAAATCTGCAAGCATGCTACCGCTGCGTGCTGGCGGTCCCTCTTCTCAAAGCCAGCCCTGTCTTCACTGAGGTTATTATCTCTTAAGAGCCATAAATGAACTCTTAATTCTATGACTTACATTCAGTGGTGAAATTAACTAATTTATTCTATAAAATATGTAGTACTTGCCGTGCGACATGTAAATGTGTCTGTTGAAATCTTAACCTTTGCATTTATGAAACAGAGTATTTTGTTTTGTTCCCTCCCCCCTCCTATGAGCAACCTTAATACTTTATTAACAAACTGCGCGAAAACGTATTACTGGGATATGTTCAGATGCGTATTTCTTGGATATAAAACTACAATTTAGTGAAATGCCAAGTACCACTTCTCCCAGGTAACTAACATCTTGTAAATCCAATATTTGTGCTCCTGAAAGCCTAAAGAAATATCTGACGTGAGCATTTAGGCACACACTGTTTTCTGTGGAACGCAAATCCGTACTACTTGTTGTCCTATTGTTTTTTTTCTCACCCATATAACATTTTCTGTTTCTTTGTTTCTTTTATAAAGCAAATTATGAAAATATTTATCATTACCTCTGCATTTATCTGGGGACTGCATTCCAATTGTATCTGTGTGCCCCCATTGTATCTGAAGGACGTGAATATTTTTGTTTATTGCCTAGCTAATTTGTAGGAAGGAGGGGTTGAGGGGAGAAAAAGAAAGATATTGTCTTGCTGCTTTTAGCAAAAATTCAATAGAATGGAAGAGTAAGATCTAATATTAAGGCTTTTCTTTCTTTTTTTTTTTTTTAAGGAAAGTATTCAGTAGTAAATGTACCAGCACATTATGGAGAATTATCATAGTTAGAGCTATTATACATGTGCCTGCAACAACAACAACAAAAAAAACTTTTTTTTTTTTTTTTCCCTATTTGAAGCTTGATGTTTACTTACTTAATGAGCAAAGCAAGGCTTTGGACTCTGGTGGCTGTAACAACATGTTTTTAGTGCAGAGTCATTGTCTAACTGAACAAGATTTTAATCTACCAGTACAGGAAGTTTTAACCACAGTTGCTTTCCTGACCGAGTCTGTGAAAATTTTTGGGAGTATCTCTGCTGCCATTCAAGCTTGTGCTGACTTGCTGCTCTTCTCACTTTTGATCACATAACTTGCTCTTGGATGATTAGGATTTGCTTGCATGCTTTCCTTATGTTAATTTTTCATGTCATTTTTTTAAGCGTTGTTTTAAATAAATTTGGCAGCTGTAAGAGGTGGCAGCATCACGAGCAGTGCGAGTGCTCTGCGGTCCGTAAAACGCGGTTTGGGCTTCTCTTTTATGGTATGTTTATACCATGTATGTGAGGGCAATCTCACCTGGCTTTCAGGCAGGGTTGGTGGGAACATTATGGCAAGAGTGCAAGAGGTGGACGACCATTACTCGTGTCCCCCAGGGCCATCAGGGGACTTGACTTGTCAGTGTGCCAGCAGTGCACTCGCTGGAGGGCGAAGAGGGTAGAATCTGTTTGGTGGGGAAGGGGCTGCTGGAAGCAAAGTGAATTAAGAGGGCTGTAAAAAACTGATAAAGATACGACTGTCTGTTTTTATATTCTGCCACATAACATGGGTTTAAATGAATTTCTCTATAATTTGTCTTCAAATACCGACATTTAACTCTTAGGCTGTATAAATGAACTGGCTTTTTCTAGAGTAAAATTCATGCCCTGCGTCCAGGCTAATATGTTCACCTACTATAAACATTACTGCCTATGGTTACAACCGGAATAAAAAATTCCTTTTATATACATCATAGCTGGCAGAGACTCCTGAGACCACCACAAATCACTTCAGCCTTTTGGTGCTCTTTGACGAAATGAACTGAAATGTAAAACAGCCCAAGCTTCAGGCAGATTGACTCTGGAAAGCAATTAGCTTGTTTAGACCATTGTTTGTATCCTCTTCTATTTCCAGATGCTGAACAAATGTGGACTAGGAACTCTCCTGACTGATCTTAACACCGGGCTTTAAAACCCAACCATTCCTTCCTTCTGAATAGGTTTTGCTTATAATCTGTGTAGTTGTTCATTCAAAACAAAGTAAAACAAGCAAGCAGAAAATCCTGGCAAGTGTCCCCTTCCCCCAAAAGAAGAAGACGAAGGAAAAAAAAAAAAAAAGAGAAAAAAAAAAGAAAAAAAATCCAAGCAGGGTCATAACAGGGAATAACAAAGCAGTGAGTTATTTATGCAGCCATGATTGGCAAAAATGATTGCAACATGAATTTGCCCAGAAGCAATGATTAGATCATAAAAATGTTAAGGAAATCTGTAACTCAACACCATTTTATAGATTGAAGAAGTTTTTGTTCCCTACCTTAATTGCAGTGACTTGTTATTAAAGTATTTATTCAGAGTAATCTCTTTGGACAGCGAGCCCTTATCCCATCTGCATGCATAATTAAAAGTGAGGGGGGAGAAGAGGGAGCATAAATGGTTTACCATGCTACATGAGCAAGGGAGGGAATTACACAATGACAGGTGAAGAGCAGATTTATCTCCTGTTGGAATTTCAATGCTGCAAGCAAGACAGGACACTGTTGCTTGCTAATATCCCTGCAAACACCATAGTTGCTGCTTCTCCAGATTACTGTCCAAAAATCATTGCTGGTCTCTAAAAGGCCTGTAGCGCTGCATCTGCGGCTGCAGGTTTTTGAGCTGCTGGTGCTCAAGCAAAGAGATTGGATTTGGGTTTGTGGGCTTGTGAATCCATGTCTCTGCTTAAAAATGGACTATTTACTTACTTGGCTGGCTATTTATTTATTTATCAATAAACACTGGTAGTGTCTGGCTTTGCTGAATACAAATCAGAGGGCTGTAATTGTTCCAGCTGAAACAATGTCATCACCTGCCTCCTGCTGTCCCTTTTCCAATGATAAAAGAATTTGGTACAATACTTCTTTTTCCATTCTGAATAGAAAGAAGGTTGTACTTGAACATTCATCTCTAGACAGATTTATCATCATTAGGCAGTACTCAAACACACAGTATCTGTTTTTAAATTGAACTGTTACGGATCTAAATTGGATTTACATAGGGTAAGCTGGTATGTTTGTATCTAACTATTAACGAAAGAGTATTTTTTCCTTAACTTCTGGTGTCTCACCTATGCAGCAGCAGTACAGAGAATGCCAAGAACTTTTGAGCCTTTATCAGAAGTACCTAGCTGAGCAGCAGGAGCAACTGTCGCTCTCCCTCTCTCAGCTCAGTGCTGCCAAGGAAAAGGAGCAGAAGGTAAGATTTTTTTTCCCCCATCTTACTTTTTAATGACATCTACAAAACGTTTTTTCTCTTTTCCTAGAGCTAAAAATGAATTGTGTTGTATTCTACAACATTGATAACTATTCTGTGATTGGTGTCCAATGACCTTCCCTTAATATGTGGATTGAAGGAAGACAAAAAAGGAGGCAAGTTTCAGATCAATGAAATGGGTGAAGTTAATTGACCATGCTGTAATGCAGTAGAAACCATTGGAACGCATGCTTTTGCTGGGGAAAAAGATGCTCCTCTGTTTTCTTCCCTTGTTTTCTTAAGCAGTGAAATAATTGCATTCCCTATAGATACAGCCTTTTAAATTTTCACTGTAGCTTTTGATGACTGAAAAGGAGATTACAGATGATGTGTTTGGTCAATAAGAGCTTTCTCAAGCCTGTAAGGCAGCCCATCTGATTTGAGCTGTTTATAGAAGACCCATAATTATATATGCCGTTTAAAACCAGAAAACATTGACTAGAGATACGTGTTAAATTAAGTGGTAAAATGGTTCTCAGATGTATATGCACAAAGACTTGAAAACATGGTTGCCTGAAATTTTTTTTTTTTCTGATAACTAGGTACTTGATTTGTATCCCTGCTGGTAGCAGATGATGCCCTGGAAATTAAAGCTATTTATGCAAGTGCTCTACCTGATGCCTTTACTCACTATTGTCTTTCCGTAGTTTCCATCAGTACGTCTCCACTCAGAGTCCATCCTACCGAAAAAAGACAGTGCCTGTTTATAAACTGTATGCTTGATCTTTCTTTTGCTGATGAGTGTTACACACTCCTAATATGGCTGGAGATGAAGTCCCCAGTGCAGCGTCCAGAAGGTGGCCTGACCATCCTCTCAGCGATACCTGCTGACAGACTTGCAGATCCTACTGCTCAGAAGGCTGTGAAGGGAGAACTACATTTTTAATTCTGTTCAGGAGGTAGTAGTACTGTCTTCACTGGCAGAGGAATTGTTTTACACATTTTTTAAAAAATATGCTGCTGTTTGTGAGACTTCCACATTTTACAAGCATTTTGTTTCCATTCTTTTGTATGTTTATCTGCTATCTATTTTGTGATGTTTCTGAGCTCAAAATAAGGGCCTTTATTTTGTCTGAGAGTGAGTGATGCCTGTGTTCCACCCTGCAACACACAAGTCTCTGGGTTTCCTGGTGGAGAACTGCCCAGAGGAACTCATACAGTTCCACAGAACCTTGGCAGCTGATTTTGGGGTGATACTGTTACTTCTCTGGGATTGAGTTCTACTAGAAATCTTTCACCTTTAGCCTTCCAACTTCAAATATGTATGTCTTGTAGTAGATTGGCATGCTACTAGGTACAGTCTGATCCCACCTACAGTACCGATATTTAGATGTAGACATTAGGAAGCCTTCAGCCTATTAACTGTCGTATCAGCATCAGGAGTATAGCAATCCATGTTCTTATCTTGTTTTTATGCCTTCCTAAGCACTGTCAGTGTATACACGGACTTCTGTGAGCTTGTTTTCTGACTTCATGTGCAAGTTCTGTCAAGCTAATCTTTGATCCCATTATTTCTTTCTACTCACAGATACTTTTGTCCACAAATGCAAATTCAGATATTGTATCTAGGTTTGTCGTTACCTAGTCTACAGCTTCAGGCTAACTGGTCTGAAATAACCCCAGCCTTCTTGCTCTGTGCAAAGCTTGGCAGGCATAGATGAAAATTGTCAAAGCAAGCTTCAAACAGTCTGTCTTAAAGCTTGCAAAATATTTCTAATGTTTCTAGCTTCAGATTTCTCCCCTGTGTAATCCTGGTGGACATGGAGTTTATTTCTTCAGTATAGTTTGCTTTATTGTTTGTTATGCTTTTCTTTTCTTTTTTTTTTTTCTTTTTCTAAACAGACATCTCGTGCTGTGTTTCTCTTTGCAGCTCAAACTGTGGAGAGATTCACAGTCCTGCTTCATAGCTTCAGTCCTTTCCTTACATGCTCCTTTACTTCAAAAAGCTATCAAAACCAAACTGTATTAGTCTGGTGATTGGATGACTGTGCTATTTGCACACATTTTTTTGTTTTTGTCTTTTGTCAGTTGTCTTAACTGAACTGTGAATTCATAGGATCATTGTTGGCCTCTCTCTGTTCTGTTTGAGTGTTGTCAACAGTAGTTTAGACAAGCTTAGGGTTTGCATTTGTGTCCTGCCTCACGGGGGAATGTCACAGGAACACAGCGTGGAAGGATTTTAGGGAGAAAGACCCCCAGAACTTTCCACTTGCTCCAAGTGCTGCTCACTTCAGTTCTCTCTGTCCTGCAGAAGCTTTTAGGCTCTCAATGTTATTTATTCTAAGCTAGTGTTTGAAAAGGTCCACCTTGTTTATGCTAAAGGAAGCCTTCCTGAGTTTGAATCCTTGACCGTGACCGTGGGGAATCTTTTCTCTATTGTTTGTTTTGACTGAGCTAAAGAATTCTTGGCTACATCTAGCTTTAAATCAATAGACACTAGCTTGCTACCTAGTTTTTTACTTCTTTGAACTGTCTAGGAGAGGTAATCAGCGTTTCCTATTTCAGATCTGATGTTACAGGGGCATCTGTGTCTCAGTGTAAGATGTTGCACTGTTTCTTCCTGTGTCTTGCAGAAAGATGGGTCTGGACTGTTATCCTGTGAACTGAAGCACTTCTTTGTTCTGCCTGTTGTATTTCTGTTCATTTCCCCCCTTTTTCTGCTTGTTTGTTTTAATTCATTCCTAATGCTACATGTGTATCTGGTCATCACTTACTTTTTGCCTGTCTGACTCCCTCATTCTTAACTGTACAATAATGCTGACCAAGAGCTGTTACTTTCCCTGGTCCTAGGTAAGAATTTGAAAGCATTTCTTTTTGGTGTTTAAATGCTTGGCTTTGATGTTGGAGTAAGACAGTTAACAAGTCAGGAGAACTGCAGTGTTAGCAAACTGCTGTGGCATTGTTTCAGAAAGATGGAATTGTATGGGAGGGAAGTAGCTGCTGTTGGTCTGCACATGTGGCTGAAATGCAGCTCTAGTTCTTAGCTGGATGGAGCTAATGCAACTGCTTTCGTGTTCACTTTGCTTTTGTCTATTTTAGCATCACATAAAGGTAACAATTATTCTGAAATCACATTTTCCTCTGAGCTGATATTGCTTCTTTATAATGGAAGTCAGTCCTCAAAATTTAAAGAAGTATTCTGGTAGTAGTGAAATAAAAATGTGGGGAAAATGGTGGTGAGATGATTTAAGACAGACTCTCATGGAGTCAATAATCACTAACTGGAACATGGAGCTTCCTTTTTTTTTTTTTTTGTGAGATAAAGTTAATTCCA
>VXAB01003447.1:0-39164 GCA_013399175.1 Odontophorus gujanensis | reverse complement strand
TTGTGAGATAAAGTTAATTCCATTTGAAAAGATACTTAAGGTGACATGAATTGAATTATTCAAACTGGCCTTCTCAGCATTAACTCTAGGTTAATATCTCATGATGCCTCTGGTTTCATTATAGGAGTTTTAAGTACATAACTTTTTATAATAAATTCAATACCTAGAAGCCGAACTGAAATTGGTTTACCTTCTACCAACCCATAAAAAGAAGCATTAATTGCAAAGTGAATATTAAAGTGGTCACTAAAGTTGACTCATACAGATTCAAAGAGATAGCTCTTGTGTAATGGAAGTGAAGAGCTCTACTGAACAATAGGCTTCTGTCCCGATGTTAATAGAAAATATCATCCATATTAAAATGCAGTTACATCTCTTCTATCAAGAGTGATTTTTGGATGTTCTTTCTGCATCTCTCAACTGTTCCATCTTTGCCATTTTCAGAAGCCTTATGTGGAGATGAAAAGAAAATTGCCCTTGTTCTAGGTAATCAGGCCTGACCTAGTTGTACAGTTGCTGCTGCACTGCCGTCTCAAATCATGGCAGGAATCCAGTTTACTTTGACAAGTTTCTGGCTGGTGAATCTGAAGATGTTCTGCAGCCTAGGGCAGGGTTTGAGTCATAAGAGTTGGGCAGGAGTCTGAGTTTTTACAGGACTTAGATTCTTGAACTACTTTGTCTAAAAAAGTGATAATATTTGTAGTCTCAGCATTGCCTATTAATCTTTGAATTTAATAGTACAATGGGCAGCTTTTGTTTCTTATTTGTAGGAGATTATCAGCACATCTACTAACTTCCTAGATTTACATAGATTCTTGTTGTGTATGTGTTTAAAGTTTCAGTTCTTTTTCTTGAATGTAGAAGTGGAATAGGTGTGAAGTGCGATTGTAGACAGAAAGGAGTTATCAGTAGTTCATTTTTGATGGGATATTTGCTCTTCCACCTTCCCATATATGATATCGTCTGTCTCCTTTTTAAGTATTCGTATTTCAGTAATGCCAGGGGCCCTCATTAGGAAATGGGTACTGTTGTGTACTAAACACAGTGCCAGAAAATTATGCTCTGTGTTGGGAAAACTGTGAAATGTAAAGATGACTAGCTTTTGGGGAGGAGGCTAAATTTTTTATACTGTTTTTTATTATTGTTTTTAGTAACATTTTTGCTTCTTATGAGTCACTTGTTCATCCTAAACATTGTTTACACAATTATGGTGTCATTTCACAGTTAACTCCAAAGGAAGTATTGAATTCTTTTCATGTCCATGACTAAAATTCATGTCCATATCATTGTCATTTTTTGCCTTAATAAGGGCAATTATATACTAATGCTTCAAATATTAGTTCCATTTTTAGTTTTGATAAGGATATTGAAAAAAGTCAATCTTCAGAAGCCTTTTTGGTTGTGCCCAGACTTCTCCATTCCTCTTCTTTCGTTGAGGGTCACCTTAAAACACACTCTTCATTCGGTTGAACAAAAAACACCAAAACAACCCACGTATGCAAAGGGTTTCAAGTGTTATAAGGTAAACCTGCCTTATAGAATTTACTTTGTCTGTTTACCCAGCTGTACAAGAACAATGGATGAGCCCATCTGAAATATACTTGAGAACTGGGATAATAAATAAAGAATTAATTTGACTGTGGACGCAAGGGTATTGGAATAATTTCAGGAGGCCAGACAAAGAGGGAGTTTAGCATGAGTAAATATTGGGAATAGCCTTGCCTTACCTGTGTTACTTCTGGCAAATCCCCTGATTGCTTTCTATGCCTCTTTTATCTGTGAAAGGGAGATAATGCTTTTTATCCTAATTCTTTCTGTTTTCTGCTGAGAACATTAGGGTTTGGGAGCCTCTTCATGTGTGTTCTAAGCACTTACTGTTATTTCAGGCTTAGAATCTGGAACAGGATACCGTCTATAAGGAAAAAACTCATGTATTTTCTATTCACCTCTAGGTTACTAAGTCCTACTGGATTTACCTGTCTCTGTTAAAAATGTGCTAACACCTGACAGGAATGCAGATGAACATAAATATTTAAACTAAATGGAAACATCAATACTGAAATATCAGTTTATTGCTAACATTGACAGTATAACTACATCTGTGCGCAATCCCCTAGAAAGCCATGCTATAATAGGACCACTGGGCACTCAAAAAGCCCTGTCTATTTGCCTGCTGTGAATGATGCTGCACTAGTAAGCAATTTACTCTCAGCTCACTGCTTAAGTGAGGTCTGAGTTTGAGATCTACGCCACTTCACTGTCTCTTTCCTATTCTTCTTTTGTCTTTATTTGAGCTTGATTCTAGTCTCTTGATTTTGATCTTCTTTTACTTTGAAGATTCCTCTTTCAGTTTCATACACTAGGCTTTAAAAATTTTACCTCCTTGGGAAATCTTTTCCTTAGGTGGGTGCCCATATTAGCTGTGTATTTTTCTGCTGAGGGATGAATTTGGGAAGAAGACAATGCCTTCCTTTCTAGCAAAAAGTTCTCTTGGCCTCATAAGCTTTTGTTTGTATTACTGCTGTTGTCAGATGAGAATTTTCTTCTTGTTTGAGGACCTCCTGTCTTTAACAACCACTTCTGTGACTCAGATATTGCAGTTTCTTCAATTTAACCCCCATCGTGGGACTTTGGAGAGAGCTTTATGACCATTTTAATCAGCATCTGCTACATCTCAGTTTTAAGTGTGGGTGAAACTTCATCAATGAATGTTAGATTTTGTAGGACTACATTTCCAGTCACAAATATTATAATATGCCACAAGCCTTGAAGCAAGCTCCTGTTTTGCCCTTTGCTTTGTGCAGTTAGCTATACATGTTCTTATCACTGTCAAGCAAACCTCCCAGACGCCTACACTTTTATTAGCATAGTCCATTTGACCTACGTATATGCCTTTGATTCTGCTGTCTTCGGATTTTTTTTTTTTTTTTTTGAATGTTGAGACTATTGGCAACCAGTTTCTCATGTACATCCAACTTCCTTCATTCACCAGTTTCTGGTAATCAATAAACCCCACTTTTTGCATTTCTCTAAGCATGCCATGTCCTGTAAGTTATGATCAAGATTATATTTCATTCCTAAGTTTCCCAGCGTGCTGGAAACTAGTTCTGGAGGCGTTCAGGTAGATTTGGACTAGATGACTTGCAGAGTTCCCTTCCAGGCAGAATTCCTGTGTAACTTTACTCTGTGTTCTCTTACCCATTCCTCTTTAAGGGAGATCCTCATGTGAAAACCTGTTCTAGTACGAAGAGAAAATGCTTCTGGGCTAGTTATACAACTAGGCCTTTATTTCTTAAAGTGGAAATGATTAGAGTTGCTTTCTGACTTTTTAAAAGAATTAGAGTCTGTAAACTCATCTGGGACTACATAACCGGAATAGTTTTATTCAGAAGTTTATAATACTGGTTATAGCGTAGGTTACACTGAAAGTAATGCCTCCTATTTATTTCCATGGAAACTATGTAGAACACAAAAACACTATTTGATACAAAAAATTCTCTACAAAATACTATTTTTTTAGTATATTTAAAAATATACTAAAAATTCTCTACAAAATACTATTTTTTTTAATATATTTAAAAAAATACCTACAAAATGCTATTTTTCAGCACAGACACCACTGTTACCTACACATTTTTGCCAGCATGAACCTGCTCACCATGCTCATAAAAATCTGCATCAGTGGAGATGATGCATTGTTTCACAGTTGCTGTTTTACCCGCATAGTTCATCAGCCTGAGCAGATGAAAGTTAGAAGGCAGCAAATCTGGACTTCATCCTGTAGAGCTGACACATGTCTCATTAATGTCAATGATTTTATCCAGAAAAATGTCGCCTTCAGTCTCATATTAGTTCATCAAGGGCAGATCTTGCCTGACCAATCTGGTGTCCTTCTATGATGGAGTGACAGCATCGGTGGACAGGGGAAAGGCAATGGATGTCATCTACCTGGACTTCTGCAAAGCCTTTGACATGGTCCCTCACCACATTCTACTCTCTAAATTAGAGAGGTATGGATTTGAAGGATGGACTGTTTGATGGATTAAGATCTGGTTGGCTGGTCATAGCCAAAGGGTTGTGATCATTGGTTCTATGTGTGGGTGGAGGCCAGTCATGAGTGGTGTCCCCCAAGGATCAGTCTTGGGACTCTTCAACATCTTCATCAGTGACCGAAATGATGGAATTGAGTGCATCCTCAGCAAGTTTGCAGATGACACAATGCTCAGTGGTGCAGTCAATACACTGGAGGGAAAGGAAGGCATCCAGGAGGACCTGGACAGGCTGGAGAAGTGAGCCCATGTAAACCTAATGAGGTTCAACAAAGCCAAGTGCAAAGTGCTGCACTTGGACTGGGGCAATCCCAGGCATTTATGCAGACTGGGGGAAGAACTCCTGGAGAGCAGTCCTGTGGAGAAGGACTTGGAGGTCCTGGTGGATGAGGAACTGGACATGAGCCAGCAGTGCACGCTTGCAGCCCAGATGGCCAACTATATCCTGAGCTGCATTAAAAAAGGGGTGGCCAGCAGGGAGAGGGAGATGATTGTCCCCCTTTACTCAGATCTTGTGAGGCCCCATCTGGAATTCTGCATCCAGGCCTGGGGCCCCCAGCACAAGAAAGACGCAGAGCTCTTGGAAAAGGTCCAGAGGAGGACCACTAAGATGATCAGAGTGCTGAAGCACCTCTCCTATGAGGAAAGGATGAGGGAATGGGCTTGTTTAGCTTGGAGAAGAGAAGGGTCTGGTGAGACCTCATTGTGGACTTCCAGTACTTGAAGGGAGTGTATAAACAGGAGGGGGAATGACTGTTTACATGGGTGGGTAGTGATAGGAGAAGTGGGAATGGTTTTAAACTAAGGCATGGAAGATTTAGGTCAGGAGAAAGTTTTCATGCTAGGAGAAAGTTTTTCACTCAGAGTGCGGCGATGCACTGGAACAAGTTGCTTAAGGAGGTTGTGGATGCCCAATCCCTGGAGGCATTCAAGGCAAGGCTGGATGTGGCTCTGGGCAGCCTGGTCTAGTGGTTGGCAACTCTGCACATGGCAGAGGGAGTTGAAACTAGATGATCTTTGAGGTTCTTTTCAACCCAGGCCATTCTATGGTTCAATAACTCCTGACAAACTTCCATATAGTGCTCTTTTTGTTTCTGTATGAGCATCTGTGGGACTCACATGGTGCAAAGGTGACAATATTTCAATATTACATTTCTGTGTCAGACACCATTTGATTGGACTGCCTCTCTGCTGCCATCTGTCCAATGGCAACAAAATGTAATGAAATACTGGCTGGAAGGTTCCAGCTCTACTGCCATACTGCCAACATAATAAAATAAGAGGCATTACTTTCAGAACAACCCTCTTAAATTGAAAGAGACACTGGTTACCATCTCATGCCTGCAAAGCACAAATTTTCTGTGAGTTGATCAGGTTATTTAATTAGAAAGGTCTTTGTTTAATGAAGGCCAGGTGATTATCAGTTCAGGACACGCAAAGTTTGTCTTCATAGACGGAAAGATTTTTCATGAGAGCCATGGCTGTAATTTTCTTTCATCTAAGAAGGTGGAAATTTGTTATCTGTCTGTACCAGGTTGATTGCCTGCAGAAATATCTTTTGGAGTTAGTTCTGAATACCCTAAGATTTAGCTTGACTTTTTCATTTTGAGCTACAAAAAGTTCAAACTTAAGTTCGTCTGATGCACAGCTTGCCATTTGAAATTTATGAAGACCCTCCTGGACTCCCCTCCTTGGAGTTTACCTACTATAGGACAAGTTTTAAATTCTTGAGACAGATCATGTGTCTACATAAGCAGAATATATTTGGTGTGGTTGCCATCTCCAAATGTGCATCTGTGGCAATCTTACTTCAAGACTGCATACATTGCGCAAGTGTTTATGATTTAAAACAGCCTGATCTCCGATACAATTAATGCATTAAACTTTATTTCATAACAGTTTTTTCATTCTCATCCATTAAAATAAGATGCCAGTAATATCTGAAATGCCCTACATTCAGGTTTATGGTAATATATGTTTTGAAATTCGCTCTGAGAGTTTCAGAGTTTGGAATGTCTGCAGAGAAAGATGCGCAGAGGACCATACTATAACTTAGTAATGATGGTTCATAGTACCATCAGCACAGAGATAAATGACTGTTTTTTCGTCATACAAGAAAGCTGACAATCTGAAACTTATATAACAGCTAACCATGCAGATACTTGGTTTCTTAGGGTGGCAGAACCATTTCCTAAGACTTGAAATAGGAGAAAGTAAGTGATGTCTTCTGATCCTTCTCTGAGGTCTAAATAACACTGAGGTTGAAATGAAGTCATTTCTAATCAACCCACAATAGGTAAGTTTGATTCCACGTTGTCTTTCCCTATCTGTTCTCCTCAAGCAGCAGTAATCCTGTTGGCTGGAACAGGACAAACAAATTTTCAGCATCAATTCTGTTTTCCAGCATGTAACCTCAAAAACTCCTCTTAATTTTTAGATTTGTGTCATGAATAACAGTACCTTAGTTGAACATTATCAGCTTACAGTACATCTGATGAATGTCTCTGTTCTAAAACTTCAGATGGAGGATTTTTCACAATGATATGAGGACCTTAGTCTCTACTACAGGCTAAGTCAAGGACACTTGCAAGCTAATGTTACTTCGAAGTCTCAGCAGAAACACTTCTACTTGTTGTCATATCAGGAAGGCCATTTGAATCAGGAGGCATTCATGTTCATGGTTGCAAAATTAAATTAAACTAGCTTGGTTAACTACGGAGGTAGAGTAACCTGTGAACTCTTGTGAATTTCAAATTGCAGCTGTGGAGAATGCATCTCTTCCTGAGATCCATATATTCATAACATAAACCTTTATTTTCATGGTTCTCCGCTGTTACTGCAACTTCTTGGCACAAGTATTCTTTGGATGTTTGTTCTTCAGTGCTCATTCAGTTGAGCACTCTGTGATTTGCAGGTTCTGGTTTGTGGATAGCTGTGACTGCTGAGTTGTGGAGCTGAAGGAGACTGCACAGTTCCTTTTGTCTGTAACTTTTGAATTAAGTGTGTGTACTCTGCATTTGAGATCCTAGAGTCTTTGTGGCTGAGAGGAAAAGAAGACCAAGGCTGCATGGTGCTGTTCACTTACCCGTGTTCATATACATACGTGTGGAAGAATCTGCTTGTGTACTGCTATTGCAGAAACCTTCCTGTTCTGTGTGCCCGGGAACCTGTCAAAACATCATGTGAATGTGTATGCAAACTGGATGACATGCAAGTAACTTCTTCAAACCAGTATGTAGCACCTGATGAAGGCAGAAACCTGTGACTGAAGCACCTGCACAAGTTCAGCATTCATACTTGATAAACCTGTAGGCAGGCTTCGAGAAAAGTACCATCTGTGGCTGTGAAACTGTATTAATTTCTATTTTTTCTAAATCTTAACACAGAGATAAGTGCCAGTTTTTGTTTGTTTGTTTATATGTTCTTCTTTCCATGAAATTTCTTTCTCTTGAACGTTCTAGTTCACTCACAGATATTAGCTTTTTTCAATGCTATCTTAGACCTTTTGTGTGGATTCTGAAGCTTTTGGTAAAACCAGAGCCAGTGATACCTCTGGTGTAAGTCTCTTTTAGTAGAAGAAATGAGAGAATGGTCTTTAAATATTTAGGCCTTTGTTTTTCGTTTTAGCCATGGGAATGTCAGTAAAGCAACATGAGAGGTTTTGATTAATATTTTTCATTACTTTTGCTGACCATGAGAATTCTGCATACAAGTGACACTGGGACTACTGCTGTGGTCTACTGAGTTGCTGAGGGCTGGCAAGCTTTAGAATTGGTATCTAATTCTGTTCTGTTGCATCTCTTGTCATAAAGCTTTTTAGTTACTGTTTGGCTTAGTTCCGTGCTCTTTGTATAGAATATGATACCCACTGTTTGATAGATCATGTAAACCCGGTGCATTTAAAGTGTATGTATTAAAGATACCATAAGGAGAACTCAGCTAGTCTGGGACTTCTTCATGCATAAGTTAATTCATGTAAAAAGACAGCTGTTCTGATTGTGCTAGGGAGAACAAGTGCTTAACATGGGGAGAACCCTCCAATGCTGTATGACACAGGGCAGATACACATATTGTATGATTCTCTTCACGGGCATGTTTATTCATCAGAGATAAAAGGGATCACATAATCTGAAGTGAAGAGTCTGCAGTTCTGCAAGTAAAACACGAGAAGAAAACACGGGAGTTTTCTATTAGCTAGACATGCATCTATGCATTCTTATCAGCTGCTTTTTAAGCATTAATTCTATTCTAATGGCTTAACCAAAGTACTATCATTGTGACAACAGGCCTATTTATTGCTATAGAAATAAGTGTACAGGAGCACAGGATTTTTTTTTGGAGCTTTGTTAATCAGACCAAGTAGCTCAGTAAACACTAATATATTAGAAAGTTTCCTCTTGAAATGTTCTTCATACCTGTGTGTGTGATAGCCTCATACAGTCTTGGGTCCTTCTGCAGAAAACAAGGGTGAGGATAGATGAGTGACACCTCCAGAAGATGACTCAGTTGCTGATGATGATTCAGGTTAGATTAATCTAGGTATCTTGATCTGAAATGCTAATTATTTGTTTGAATATCAAGATATTCCTTTTACTGTTTTGTGAATGATAGGATGGCATCTTCACTAAGACATTTAACACTTTAGCGTATAATTGTATCATTCCCAACCAATAAATAAGACCATGTTTTACTTTGAGCAGCTTGTTTTTCAGACATACCGCTGATTATGTTTACATGTTGGACTAATCCTTTGTGCTAAAACTAGTAAATATCTTAAGTATTCCTTTTAATTTACCTACATCATTTTGGACCTGTGATTCTAAACTTCTGCGTTGGAGCATATTTCAAGTGGCAGGCTACCAAGCAGGCATGGAAGAAATGGGGGTATTCATCTTGCCCTTACTTTTTTTCTTAAAGGAAAATGCTAATGGTTTGAAGTAAAAGACTAATATTTCTGTTGCAATAAATGAGTAAGAACGAATTTAAGATTATTATGGAAATGTTTTGAAACGTCAGAAACATTATGAAGTCATGGGCAGGTTGAGTGAGCAGAAGGGCAGCAAAAACCCAGTAAAGGTCCTGTTGAAATCACCACATTTTATTTCCAGCAGTGTTAATACAGGGTTTCTGTACTATTGGCCCATGAGCAGGAAGGTTTGAGGCACCTGAGCTGAGATCTGAAGGGAGACTTCCCAGGCACTATGCTAGATGAGTCACTTCTTGATGATAGGAGGAAAAAAAGGTGTATTCTACTGTCTGCTGGGGGCAAGTGAGATTTGGTTGATTGGACTGGCAGATGTTGTATGAAGCTGGAAATGTCTTGCTATCCATGCTAACAAATATGAGCTTGGGGCATTGCTGGTATAGTGTCACAGGCCTTCTGGGGCCAGAGGCCACTTTCCTTGTGGTGCCTGCACAAAGTCAGGTTGGGAGCTGCAGCCATAGCGCGATCATGGGACAAGTAAGCTTCCTTCTTCGGTGGTCCTATCCACGTAACAAAGGATTAGATACCCCAAACAGAAAGCTGTTCCTCTCAGAAGCTCCTTGCAGTTACGTTTTTTACATGTATTTATCCCTTTTCACAAAGGGGCAATTAAACTCCCGTAAGTCTGCCAAATTTATTACATTCTGTCTGCCTAAATATTTCCTGTCATTTCAGTTGAATGTGGCATTTTCCGGTTCTTTTTATCTTACAACTGCTTAACTGTCACACGTTCTCTCTGAGCTGGCTAAATGTCAAGGGTGGAATAAATTATTATTCACATACTGTTATTTGTACAACTGTAGTATTTGGGTTGGGGACCAATATTCTCTTCTGCTAGGTAGCAGAGACCTGAATCTGAATGATGGTCAGTGTTCAAAAGAAGTCACAATGCCAGCATGTTGAAGCCTTTTTATTTTTTATGGTCTGAAGATGAAAGCTGCTTTAAAGATAAATGTAGGATGATTATATTATTACTTACTGATATATATTTCTTGCATAAATTTGAATTTCTATTTACATTGCTTCCCCAAAATGCCATTGTTAATAGAGTTCTGACATCTTATTTCCCTTATTGCTGTCTTGGTAGCATTTTATTTCTGATGTTTTAATAACTCAGTGTAGACTGAAAGGATAAAACGGAGGGAATTGACTGAAGTAATTAGACCCTGATTTGTCTGGCTGTCCAGCACCTGACAAACATGTCTTTGACATAAACAGAATGAAACATTTTTGCCATTAGCCACTTACAAATAGCTGTTTTGGCAGGGCTTTGAAACTATTGAATTCTCAGGGCATATTGTGCTGGGTAAGGCTAAGGCACCAATTCAGGCTTTTTCTTTTGCCATCGCAACTCCTCCTTCCTGTCTGTGTTGAAGGAGAGTCATATTTAGTAGCTTCACAAAAACTCAAAAGCAGTTAGTGTAGTTATCACCCTAACAAACCGAGTATTTCTGAGAAAGTGGAAATGTTCCCATTTCAATTTCTGGTTAATGACACACTTGAGTATGGGATCTGAAATGTCAGTCTTTGTATTTTCAAACCTGTAGAAACTTGAATAAAGCTTATACATAAGAGCAATCAAGTCTAATAGCAGTAGACTAAATATCGGTTTCTGAAAATAAATTTTATATGAATCTATTCTCCAGACAATTTGACTTTTAAATGTTTAAAAATGTGACATCTTTATATAAGTGAATTCAGATTGAGGCAGGAGCTATAAAAACTTGAAGTTTCCATGCATCACCTACTTTTCACTATCACCTGTTAAACAGCACAACTAAGTACACTGTAGGCTTTACTACTTTCCATGGCAATAATTTACTGCCCTCCTGACCTATAAACAAATAACCATTACCATGACTTGATACTGTTAGATGTTTGGATACATTCTCGAAGGTAATTCATGGTTTTAAATATTGTATGTGTGAAAGGTTTTATAACCAAGCATTTGGAAAACGGCAGCATTACATTTCCTTGAGCAGTGTTCTGGGAGTAATGATTTGTCACCGTTGGCCTTGTTACATGGCTTCCTGAGCAAATGTCCTCTCCTTTCACCTCTTCCTTCAATGCTCCATCATTATGTAAGGACCACTGAAAAATTCATTATGCACCGTCCTCTTTGTCAAAGCTTTCTTAGAGAGTGACTTCACTACAGTCTGCAAGAAAAAAAGTTTTCAGTGACCTCAGTTATTGATTTACACTTAAAACTTCACTGCAATAAGGAGAGGATGCTCCATTAGAGGACTGGGGTGTGAACGTAAGTGGATACTTGTCCCAGATCTGCTGCTGACTCACTCTGTGACCTTTGGAGAATTGCTTCAGCTGTCTGTGCCTAAGGTCACTCATTTGTATGACGAGGTTAACAGTGCTTCCCACCAATGCTTGCAAAGCTCTTCAAGTTCTGTGCGTAGAAAATACGAGTACAAAGTATTGTCATGATTCATAATTACATACTCCTTTGTACCAAAGTCCTTGACTGAATAAGCACAGTTGGGCTGAAGTAAGAGTGGTGAACCCAGTCCCTTAGTATTTTTTTCTACTGGTGAAAAATAAAGTAGCCATACACAGGTCTTAGGCAAATTAGCAAGCCATTTAAATGGCAACAGCATCATTAGTCTGCTTGGACTGCTGCCTTGGAGGCTTCCTTTTCTTTTGGTCAAAAGCAAGCCCAAGAACCTCAAGTGAGAACTGAGGTTTTCACATCTCAGCAAGCTGACTGTGCAGTAATATGTCTGAGTAGGGCCTGTGCATGGAAATACAAGCATTAGCACCAGGTAGTGGTGCCAGCTAGGTAGTGAGCTAATGACCTGCAAGTACTTGATGAGGTCCACTCAATCATTGTCACTATTGCTATTTAGGGAGGGCAGCAACAGTGAAAGTAGTCCTGGAGCAGGCAGGCTGAAAGCAGAGTGCATGGAAAAATCTTGCATGACTTACTGAAGACTCAGCAGTTGGTGGGACTTAAGGTGCTTAATCCTCAATTCTTTTATTAATTTAATTTTTAAAGCTTGTTTTAGAACGTGAGTGAGAATCGGGCTAATAGTAGTTGGCAAATAATTTACTGAGTAAGCCAATATAGATGGAGGATGAGTGAAGATAAGCAGAAGACCGCTAATATTTATGAGGGCTGCTTCCATTTTATGTTTGCCCCCTATATCAGAGGCGGATGTTGGTGGTATGGCAGTAGAGATTGAACCTTCGCACCAATATTCCATTTCATTTTATTGCTGTGTGACAAAATGGTATCTAATATGGAAGTGTTTATAAAACAAAAGTATGTCATTGAGTTCCTCCATGTGAAAACAGTTGCACCCATTGACATTCGTTGACACTTGCTGATCATTTATGAGCAGTAGATGTGAGCACAGTGATGTATTAGACAAGCCATGTTCTGGACAGCCATGCATGGCTGTCACGCTGCAAAAGGAAGAGTGTTTTTTTCTGCTCTTCCAAGCAAATTGACAAATTATGACCAGGGAGATGTATATGGAGCTGAATATCAGCTTCAATGGATTGGAAAGAATGGTGGCCCTGTTGGATTGTTGCAAAGTTTGCAGCAGGTAGGACCCAGGAATGCTCACAAAGAAACAGTAAGAATGCCATAGTTTGTCAGGACTTATTGAACTAATGCTGGGAATAGTGGGCTGAAGGTGTCTGTTCCCTTGATAGCATTGTTAACAATGGTGAGATGTGGTATCACCACTATCAATCCATGGAGCAGCGAAGTGAATTCCCCATCACAGAAAATGTTCAAGATGCAGCCCTAAGCGGGTAATGTGATGCGCTCTATCCATTGAGATAGGGAAGTGATTATCTTTCTGGATTTCCTGGAACATGAATCTCCACATTGCATACTGACCAAGCTGAAATCTTGAACTACCAGAGTCAGACTATGGAAGACAACCTTTGTCTTACAACATGATAATGCCAAGTCCCGTACCAGTTTGAAGGCTGTGAATCACATTGCCAATCTTGACTAGACTGTCCTACCACACCCACCATATGGTTCATATTAAGTTCCTTCTGACTTTCACCTGTTTGGACTGGTGAAAGATGGACTGTGGGCAACATATTCCTAGTAATAGTGTCATCGTATCAGCTGTGAAACAGTGGATCGTCTCCATTGGTACAGATTTTTATGAGCGCAGCATGCAGGCTTTTATTCATCACTGATGAAAATTCATAGCTAACAATGGTGACTATGTTGAAAAATAGTATTTTGTAGCTGAGAATTTTCTTTATTGATTAGTGCTATTGTGCTCTTTGTATCTGTTGTATTTTCCAGGAAAATAAATAGAAGGCATTTCTTTTGGAGTAACCTATGTGCATACTGTTCACCTGGAACACTTGTAACTTTCTTGTTACAGAAGCCATTGTCTGGAGATTAACAATAAATTATTTTCCTGGCTTGTGTCAGAAATAGTGTTGCCAGCAAGAGCAAGAAAGTGCATGTCCTTCTGTACTCAGCCCTGGTGAGGCTGCCCCTCGAGTCCTGTATCTGGTTTTGGGCCCTTCACCACAAGGAAGTCATTGATGCTCTGTAGTGTGTCTGAAGAAGGACGGTGAAGCTGGGGAGGGGACTGGAGCACAAGTCCAATGGAGAGCAGCTGAGGTAACCGGGATTATTTAGTCAGGAGAGGAGGATGCTCAGGGGAGACTTTATTGCTTCCCAGAACTACCTGAAGGGAGGTTTTGGCCTCTTCTCTCATGGAAGTAGTGGCAGGACTAGTGAAAATGGCCTCAATTTGTGCCAGGGGAAATTCACGTTGAACATTAGGAATTACTTCTCTGTGAAAGAGTGGTCAGGCACTGGAATGGGCTACCCAGGGAGGTGGTGGAGTCACTGTCCCTGGAGGTGGTTCAAGAAACATTCAGGTGTTGTACTGAGTGACATAATTTAGAGGGGAAATATTGGGTATAGGTGGACAGTTTGACTGGATGATTTTGGAGGTCTGTTCAACTTTGGTGATTCTGTGTTTCTATGAACAGTAAATAAGGGAAGTGAGACTCTAAGACTATAATGAGGAAAAAAGCAAAGTGTGGAAATGGGAGATGCATTTGAGCAGAAAAACAAGGAGAGGATGTAGTCACACTGTTTCTAGCTTTTATGGACTATGATAATGTTATTTCAGTAGAAGCTTGTGGGAGAGGAAGAATTCAGCCAGGTTATTGTTTCTTTCGAGCTTAATCTTCTCTGATAAGCATCGTGGAGATTATCTGTAAGTTTGTGTAATGTTGGTAGGAGAGCATTGCAAGATCTTGATTGTTGATACTTCTCTCAAACTTAAAAAAGCCTGACATTTACTTTCTTGCACTGAAATTGTCATGAGTTTGCTAAGTTGTTTCACGCTGAAGATGAGAACTCTGTCTTAGGGAGAAAAAAAAAAAAAAACAAACCCTGAAAAATAGCCTTCTATGATTTTGTGGTTGGCTGTAGAGAGGATGTGGGTAGCAAATACAATCTCTGGAAGAACAGCATAAAGTTTGCAATACACATCCTCTTTTATGATAATAATTGTTAGGAACACTTGCAGACATTTTAGAATATATTTAATCAGCATTTGGTTTATCTAGACTTATTATTTGTCAGACTAAAATTTCGACATAGCTGTAATTAGAGAGCTTGTTTAGGCTGTGGAAGATCTCTGCTAGGGTAGTGAAGGTTAGAGCGTGACCACGGCCCTGTTTTACATCTTTTCTTTTTTTTTTTTTTTTAAGTTGGAGGCATGGTGGGATTTGAGGGTGCAGTTACGCTGGATTACAGAGATGAAATGAGTTTTTTGTACATCAGAAGCAAATAGGTTTGCTATCGCACTCATAGTTTTACTGAAGTATCTTAAAAAAAAATTCTTTCATTCCTCAAACACTCTTAAAATGCTCTAACAAGATAATAACTGTAACCTAACAATTTTATATGCATAACCTTTTGTAGGCCATACGGCATCTTCAGGCAGAAATGGCAGGTTGTAAAAAAGCACTATAGTGGCTTATATTGTGCTAGTGCTTAGAAGCCCAAACCCTATCTTTTCAGGTACAGTGTGATTTCTGTCCCACCTCACTGTTCTGCAAATGTGTGAGTTGATGCTTGCAGCAGCAAGTAGCATCTGTTCTAGGCAGCCAGTAGTGACACAGAGTATTTTGACAGTGGAGCTGATGGAGGTACTGGTTTGGGTGATAGCATCTTGAGCCTAGAAATTTACACAACCTTCTGAGAGGTCTGCCAAGGTTTATGAGATGCTGTAATAAGCTAAAAACAGCATTCAGAGACTTCGTATTTTGTGCATTTGTATCACTGCAGTGATGTTGGGCAGTGGAGGGACTGCAAGCATCAGTCTTGGAGTCATGGAGGCAAATGCTGCATGTGTATATAAACACCATTCCTGTCCTGTAAAGCTTACAGTTTGGGCTACAGACAACAGAGAAAGGAAAGAAAATCTGTAGTGATGATAGCAGAGATGGCAAGACAGGGTGACTACAGAAGCATATTGCCATACGTGCTTGCTGTGTGCACAGCAGTGCTCTGTGCCTGCCTTGCTGTTATCTTCCAGCAGTAGTAACCAGCAGTTGTTAGCCCTAGCAGGGCTTGCTATTCTGATTACAATCTTGCTTTTTCCCCTCTGCTTGGATTCCCATGTAATTTTAGCAGTATTCTTATGGAGAACTGTTAGAGCAAGATAGGAAGCGAATGTTTTATGGCTGCTGAAATCCTTGCTGGAAAATGGCTTAAAGCATTCTCTTTTAACCTGAGCACTTAGCACGATATTTGTTGCAATCAAAAACATGGAAATGAGGAGGCTTTGTTGCACAGTTAATGAAGAAGATTTCATTGTACACAAACCCTCAGTCCTAGCAATGCTTGCGATCAGAAGGTGCTTATTTTCCCATCTTTCACTAAGTTCTTACCTGCTTGTGCACTCTTATGAGAGCGTTTTCCATACCTAACAGATGAGGCACAGAGGAGGGGGCCTGTGGGAGAGAACACTCTGTGCCCCGGGGGAGGAAACAGGATCTTTGTTTGCTGTTTGATATCAGAAATGAATTACTTAAGGGCATGCCCCTGCCATGCTTTGGTTGGCTACCTGAGCCTGCTCCAAATGGGCTGATATGTTATACCGCATAGTGGTATTAGCTCGGCTCCCAGAAGCAGTAGAGCTGCATCAGTAATTAGTTCTTCTCAGCAAGCTTAATTAGCAGGCTCAAGCAGATACTGCACTGACATGGATACTTAGCTCCTGGTTACTGAGCCAGCTTAAGTATGCGTGCAAGAGCCAAACGCTGTGCAGTGTGAACTTAAAGTTTTTCCATCTCTGTTTTATTTCATTTACAAGGCAGAGCTTTTAAAACTTTTTTTTTCTGTGAACTCTAGCTACAATCATTGTCCTTAAAGCTTCCTTGTACCTGTGAGAAGGAGTACTGCTTTGAACAAGGACAAAACATGTTTGATTAAAAAATACTCCTTTTGATTAAAATCCATTGGTTAATTTTTCAAATGAGTTTTCATTGTTTTTATTACTTTTTTTTTATATCAAATCCCATTTCAGTCATCTTTTTAGGCAGGAGATGATTTATAGGAAATGATCTGAGTGTTTATTTGAACATCCAAATGTAATAAATCTGCTCAGTATTTCAGTAGCATGCTTATTAATAGAACACATTATTCTGTTCAATATTGCGTTGTCTTTAAAATTTAGCAGAGCATTAGTAGTAATGAAACTAGTTTAAATCAATATATCCCTGTTATGAAAGCATCTACTTGAGGAATAGAAATTCAAAAATTTCCCTGTAGCGTAACAACTGGGTGATAATTGCATAAAAAGATTTTAAAGGGAGACTTTCAGGGAAGTTCTAGCTTCTAATTTAGGATGTATGTAGATCACGATGTGTTAATTGTAATATAAACATTTTCAGGACTAAAAAAAATCACCAGAAAGTAGTTTGATTGCAGAGAATGAAATTTTGATCTTACTGGCAGTAATGAAAAAGCTTCCATTCATCGGAGCAGGCTTTATAGCTACACAAAATGCAATGGCTAAAATGAGTATTGTGAGTGTGGTCCAAAAAGTATCACAGATATTTCTCTATTCAGTTGCAAAAATGGTGTGAGAAAACAAATATGCAAAGAAAAACTAAAATTAGATTTAACATTCTCAGCTTGGCAATCTCGCGTTTCCATTAAATGTATGGGCCAGAATTCTTATACTTAGACATCTAAAATTAGAACCCGGAATAAAAGATCTGATTGTAGAAAATGCCTGAGCACAATGTTTGAAGAGATGCACGTCCTAGTTCTGATAGTTTAATTTTAGTTTTGTTAGTGATTTACTGTCAGTTCGTTTAATTCAGCATTGACACAAAATACCTAATTCTCTTGACTTTAGCATGGTAAGCATAGAAATGTGCCCTAAGAGCCTGCGAAGTGAACGGGAGTTCATGGCATGGAACCTGTCTCACTTGTGGAATAACAAAACCCAATCCCCAAACACCCCTCTTCTCAAACTTTGCAGATACAGACAAGCAGAGGAAAGAATTTGCTTCTCTGCTCTGTGTCATCCTCTGTCTTTGAAGCTGGAGCTTTTCAGAAGACATTGTCTTGGGGTGCTATCATCAGGTGGGTGAATAGTAAGCTGTTGCAAATGGGTATCTTGAGTCGCAGAGAGGATGAGTGATTTACTGTTGAGATATCAGTGGAAGAGACAGATGAGTGACAGCATTCCTGCTCATGAACTCCCTAGCTCTTTCCCTTCCCTAAGATGTTGAAATGTAATGAAACTTAAACATTTTTAAACAACTTCCAGATTAAATTTTAATAGGAATGAAAAATGAACAATATTCTTACAAGTAAGAAATGGTCTTCATTATTTTTTAAAGTCCGTATCATAAGGAACAGCACCATTAATAAGAGCCCTGAGTTTTTTTTATATTATGTACACTGTTCAGATAGAAATTTAACAGGGAATTTTAATGAAATGATGGCAGAAATCACATTTTTATTACATCCCTTTGCAGAATATTTCCTGTGAGACCAAGATAGAGAGAGGCCAAAATTAATGGCTTTTCATAGGAACTGAGTGATAAGTTATGGAAAGCTTATAGAGATAATAATTTTAGGCTGCTGTTTGGATAGCTAAACAGCCTTATGGAGAATTGCTGCTTAATAGACATATCATGGGAATTAAAGACATTTGGATGTTAATTTGTATACATATTTTGGTGTAGGACCATGACGGGAAACTCAGTTTATGCTTTGTTTGCCGCTCTGCTGAGGGAAGTAAAGGATTCACTCACTGGGTAGTTCCTGTCGCTTGACCACGAAGGAGAACATGGAGCGTTGTCAGGGGGCTGCCTCTCCCCTTCTTCCTCCCCTCTTGTGGTTTCTCATCTCAGTGTAAGAGAGCACGATAAGATCTTACCACGGTTTTGTTCTCATTAAAAATTAAAGAAATTGTTATTTTGGGAAATAAGAGTTATGTTTAGGGAAAATAAGCACCAAAAATATTTATGAAAATCTAAGCAATCTGGCATATTATGTTGACTTAAAGTCGAACTTGTATTGCCCACTTGGCAAATATATTTTACCATATTGCTGTACAACTATAATAATAAATGAACATATACAAAAGCCCCCTATCCTCTATGGCAACTGGCATTTCAGAAGCACTTCACGTGCTCGCTTTCTTGTATTTTAAATGCAGATGTTCATCCAACTTTTAATACCAATGGGAGGCCCTGTTCAAAACCTGCATTAGACTGAAGCACAAGGTGGCAATAAACTTAATTCGGGCTTTTATCTTTCTTGGTTCCACCTCAAAGCTTTTAAATATTGCAGTTCTGAAGTGCGAATTTCTTTTGTGTGAGTCATTTCTGCGAACACCTGTGAGCGGCTGGGTTTAATTGGGCTACAGCTGGCGCTGATTGTGTGTGCAGGGGCTGGGGGAGGCACCGCAGTCGGCTGCCTTCGCGGCAGGCATCATTATCTCCTTCCTTCTCAGCTCCTTTTTTTCTTATATGCAGGTTAGCAAGGTTTAGGGATTAGGGACTGGAAATAGAAGGGGCTCCGGTGAGATTTGATGCTTCGTGGATGAAGTCATTTCGGCAAATATATCTGCATGCATCAACACCTTATTGAACAAGTCAAGCGCAGATTCGCTAATCTTGTTAGTTAATTTGCAGTAGTTCTGGAGCTTTCCTAGAGGTGACTGTGCCAGGAGACAGGGAGGCTGAGGTGCACAGCAGTGACAGCGGTGTGCAAGAGGGGAATCAAGGTTTTTGGTTTCTCCTCTCCCTGAAAACTGTTTGCATTTTAGTGAAAGGTACCCACCTCTGTGTGGTCAAAAAGAAGTAACACAATTTTGTGTATAGATGTTTTTGATCTGTGACTTGGGTTTGGTCATTGATGATATCATTTGCATCCTAATTTCTCTGGTCTTAATCATAGAATCACAGAATGGTTTGGGCTGGAAGGAGCCTTAGTGATCATCTAGTTCCAGCTTCTCTGCTGTGGGCAAGGACACTCCCACTAGACCAGGTTGCTCAAAGCCCCATGCAGCCTTCCCATCCAGGGAGAAGGCACCCACAACCTCTCTAAGCAACCTATTCTAGTGTCTCACCATCCTCACAGTGAGGAATTTCTTATATCTGGTCTAAATCTCCCCTCTTCCGATTTATGGCTATTACCCCTTATCCTCTTGCTGCATGCCTTTATAAAATGTCCCACCCCAGCTCTCCTCTAGGCCTCTTCTAGTACTGGAAGGCCGCTGTAAGGTCCCCACAGAGCCTTCTCTTCTCCAAGATGAGGAACCCCAGCAACTTAATAACACAGTTTAACTTAGGAGCCAGTAATTTTCTTTCGCTGTCTTGTGCGTGTCATTCTACTCTGGAACAACTGTTGTTCTGATTTTTATTTTATTCCTTTTTTTTTTTTTTTGAAGTTTAATTCAGAATTTGGTACTGGAAGTACAGACACTCTCATTTCATACAGACCACTTGTTTAGAAAATATGCATTTAAGAGGAAATACTTTTTTCCCTGTTACTGTTGTGTGGTAGATTAGTACAGTTTTCTACCTGTAGGTTTCACTGTGCTTTGCAGGTGAAGATGAATTATACAGCATTCATAGGATAAAAAAGGAACGAGGGAAGAAAAAAATCTAGCCAATCACTTGAACTAAGCCAGAGCATCCTAGAGGTCACACTTCGTAATGCTGAGGAGAAGAAAATAGTCTCTGTATGAAATATTTTATTCTCAACAGGAGCAAAAGCGAGACTTTCTAAATCTTAATTGAAAATTGTGAACAGCCCTGAGCATATACATATGCCTTTTGGATTATAATAGGCCTTGTAGTCTTCTTGTGTCCGTTACAAATGGATTGTAATTTGGAAAATTGTGTAATTTGTGAATCCAGTGTGTTTGCTTCATCCTCCCATTTCCAAGTGTTTTCCATTAAGCATTCACTGTGTGTGGCCTGTAGGGGCCCTTCATGCCATTATATTGTCAATCCTGTGTTTTGGGGTTTAGCAGTCAGTCTTCTACAAGGTGAGATTTGCTTTAAAACAAAAAGACCTTTTAAGAGGCCGTGAAAAGTAAGGAAACGACTTTCCACTTTTGTATAAAAGCAGCACTGACTCTAGCTAGATTTCTCCTTTCATATGAGCCACACACAGTCTTGCTGATGATTGATTTTGTTCCAGCAAGAGGAGCAAGTCTTCAGCTTTGAAGGGATTTTTTTCACTCTGACTTCTGTATAATGTATCATGTCTTGCCTCCTCAAAGTTTTCTTTAAAACGTGGTAGGTGTCACTGACTACGTTTCCCAGAATTTGTATCCGTAGCCCCCTAACTTCACTGCAACTTGTTTGGGTTTCCTGTTTGTCTTACCCGATTTTGTTTAATTGGAATACATTAATATAGCAGACACTTTGCCTTCCTCTAACCAGATTTAGGGCTGAGAATGAGTGGAAAGGCCTTACCTTAATGAAAATGAATTTTCTTCTGTCTGAACAATAATGCAATAAAATGATCAGCCTTTAGAAAAAAAAAAGTTAATTGCCTGCATGTGTAATGCTACCTAGCAACATTTCCAGCAGGCCCTGGTGTTGGTCAGAGGTTTTCTGGAGTGCTGAGAGATAATGTTATTAGTAACAATTAAAATGAATGTTTCTTTTGTGTCTTGAAGAAGGCTCGTTTAGCAAAATCTCTGAAAGGCAGATCATCAAATGTGTACTGCTGTTTTATTTGTTTTGCAGGGAAGAAAATAAGTTGAGGGAGGGACTGAAGCATACCTTAGACCTTGCAGAGCAGTGCCACCAGAGGTAACAGCAGCCAAAAGCATTGAGCAGCAGGGCCAATACAGGTTTGTGTGCAGACAAGTGGGCTGTGGGCTTTGTGTACTGTAAGGGGTGAGAAACAGCCACCTTCAGTATATTTCTCACAGTAACTGAAAGCCTTAGTTCTTGAATTAATTAATCAAAGGCCCAAGACTGCAGTGTCGTTATGAATAGTCAGAACGTTTTCAGCTTGGTGCTTTGGCTCATCTGTCTGGCAGGCACTGAACTCTGTCAATCCCTATTGAAGTTGTGCCAATCTTCTTAGATGAAGCTGATTGATGTGAGACCTTTCCTCACTATTCATTTGGACAGCCAGACTGTGTGTGACTAAATTTTTGGCCATCATAGACATTCAGATGAATTCATTTTGATTAGTTCTAGTTGAGAATTTGGGGAAACATGAAAAGTGAATTGCCATTCTTCTCCTCCCTTCCCCCATGTCATTCTCAAGCTCTTCCCGTGTCCATCCACAGCTAGTGTGCTTGTGTGCGCATGTATGTGAATACACTTGCAGCCATTAGTTGTTGCTAGGCATTAATCCATGGGTCCAGAGAGACTTCAAGAGCTTTTTTATTTTTTTATTTTTTATTACTAATTGTCTTTTGCCAAACTATTTCTTTTCTCCATTCAGCGCAATATTGGAAAATGATGCTGTTTTCTCAGTGGCAGCACTTTAATGCTTGCTCTGTCTTCAGTAAGTTACTTTGCTTTTTCTGCTATCTGGTACAAATTTAGTGTAAATTAAATGACCAGTTCATTTTTTGCGCTCCATAGGCTGCAGCAAGTAATAAACAGCTTATGTAATCTCCTAATCATGAACTCAGCCAAAAAATGTCATAAAACTCTGCAGTATACAGCACCTTGCAATGATTTCTGTAGCCTGCGGAAGCCATATATTATGAATATTATTTGCTGTGGCTTTTTTTTTTTTTTTTTTNNNNTTTGTTGGTGCTTTTTTTTTTTTTTCTTTTCATTTGAATTGTCATCATCCTCCATTTGCAGGAGAAAGAAAGACTTTCCCTTTTCATTTCTTATTTGATCTTCCACTTTGAATCCATATTTGTTGTCTCTTCCTGTGGTAGTTAGTTCTACTTTGTGTTTGTGACTTTCTTTCATCAAAATGAAGAAATGATATACAACTTTGCATTAGAGACAAAGAATTTCACTACACTTCAGTCTTTCCACCTCTACCCTCCCCATTTTTTTTGATGTCTCCCAGATTTCTGGTTTTACTCTCAGTACTTTGTCTAAACATTGCATTTTCATTGCATGTGGCCAAACCTTTTATCTTCCTTCTCTTGTGCCAACAGCCGATGTTTTTTTTGTTCCATTAATTAAAAAAACACTTTTTTTTTTCAACCTAACTGGTGTTGAAGCTGGCAAAGCACAGAAGTCTTGTACAAGAATCTTACAATCACATAATTGTAGGGGTTGAAAGGGACCTTCAGAGATCGAACCCCCTGCCAAAGCAGCTCCCTAGCCCAGGTTGCATAGGTAGGCGTCCAGGTGGGTCTGGAACGTCTCCAGAGAAGGAGACTCCACCACCTCTCTGTGCAGCCTGTGCCAGTGCTCCGTCACTGCACTGTGAAGGAGTTCCCACAAACATTTGTGCAGAACTTCCTATGCAGTAAAGCAATGAAAGCCATCAGAAAGCATTTTTATATTCAGCCTTTACTTCCTGTTTCATCATGTTACATCTGTTTTTAGTATTCTGTGTAACTGTTGTCTTTTCCTTGGTGCTAACTTCAGTGAATACTATGATGCTTTATTTCTTAAGTGTTTGTCTTTTAACACTCTCATTGGTGTTGTAAATTGCTATCATTATTACATTTCAATTCTTTTTGCTAATGGTAGTACTTTGAAAGAGCATTATAGAAGAGCATGCTGTGTTTCAGGCTTAGTGATATGAAAGTGTTGAGCATTTTCTTCTCAAACCCTTTTAGAGGTAATTTTTCAGTCTTCATGGTGCTGTCATTAGTACCACCTGTATCTCAGTCAGTCTTCCTTTGTGCAGTGCATTGAAGAGAATTGATTTGAACAGAATGATAGATGTAGTCTAAAAGTTACTTTGAGAAAACTTTGCAAGAAGATCTTATGGTATGAGGAGGGTTAGAAGTAGATTTGTGTGCTTTCACGTGGAAGGGAATACTGACCTGGGATTTTTCTGGAGGGCTTCTTGGTTAACCTTTGGAAGGTAATCAACTTTACAGGTGATGCTCTGCCCNTTCCCTTTTCATTTCTTATTTGATCTTCCACTTTGAATCCATATTTGTTGTCTCTTCCTGTGGTAGTTAGTTCTACTTTGTGTTTGTGACTTTCTTTCATCAAAATGAAGAAATGATATACAACTTTGCATTAGAGACAAAGAATTTCACTACACTTCAGTCTTTCCACCTCTACCCTCCCCATTTTTTTTGATGTCTCCCAGATTTCTGGTTTTACTCTCAGTACTTTGTCTAAACATTGCATTTTCATTGCATGTGGCCAAACCTTTTATCTTCCTTCTCTTGTGCCAACAGCCGATGTTTTTTTTGTTCCATTAATTAAAAAAACACTTTTTTTTTTCAACCTAACTGGTGTTGAAGCTGGCAAAGCACAGAAGTCTTGTACAAGAATCTTACAATCACATAATTGTAGGGGTTGAAAGGGACCTTCAGAGATCGAACCCCCTGCCAAAGCAGCTCCCTAGCCCAGGTTGCATAGGTAGGCGTCCAGGTGGGTCTGGAACGTCTCCAGAGAAGGAGACTCCACCACCTCTCTGTGCAGCCTGTGCCAGTGCTCCGTCACTGCACTGTGAAGGAGTTCCCACAAACATTTGTGCAGAACTTCCTATGCAGTAAAGCAATGAAAGCCATCAGAAAGCATTTTTATATTCAGCCTTTACTTCCTGTTTCATCATGTTACATCTGTTTTTAGTATTCTGTGTAACTGTTGTCTTTTCCTTGGTGCTAACTTCAGTGAATACTATGATGCTTTATTTCTTAAGTGTTTGTCTTTTAACACTCTCATTGGTGTTGTAAATTGCTATCATTATTACATTTCAATTCTTTTTGCTAATGGTAGTACTTTGAAAGAGCATTATAGAAGAGCATGCTGTGTTTCAGGCTTAGTGATATGAAAGTGTTGAGCATTTTCTTCTCAAACCCTTTTAGAGGTAATTTTTCAGTCTTCATGGTGCTGTCATTAGTACCACCTGTATCTCAGTCAGTCTTCCTTTGTGCAGTGCATTGAAGAGAATTGATTTGAACAGAATGATAGATGTAGTCTAAAAGTTACTTTGAGAAAACTTTGCAAGAAGATCTTATGGTATGAGGAGGGTTAGAAGTAGATTTGTGTGCTTTCACGTGGAAGGGAATACTGACCTGGGATTTTTCTGGAGGGCTTCTTGGTTAACCTTTGGAAGGTAATCAACTTTACAGGTGATGCTCTGCCCAGGAAAAAGTGTCTTCTTAATTCTGTTCTTTGCACTTTGCTGTTTCTCTTGCATTTATAACTTACTTTATATGATATTTATCTTCATTTAAAGTGATTGAACATGGGCTTGAACTAATATTTCTACTACCTAGTGTTTTGACTTTAAAACTCATGAAATCTGAGACCCAGACTCCTCTACACTCTCCTGAAGTATTAATTGCTCTAATGTCAGCCATTTATTTTAGATGTCCAGCAAAAACTGTCTCCTGGTAACCTTGTAAACCTTCCTTTTTACCTATAAAAAGTAGGAATCTTTTGTGCTAAGCAATTGCTAAGAGCATTTTGATGAAATTGCACTGAATTATGAGATTTTTAAGTGAGAGGCTAGCAGGCTCTTACAGCGAGCTCAGATGCAGTACAGTGTAGCCAGGACTTATTGAAGAGAAGTAATGCAACATGCATTAAGGAGAAAGAAGTGATGGGAATCTGAAAAGGAATTGCAAACTTTGCCTATTGAAGATGGAGGACAGAATCCTGTTGTCAAGCCATAGCTATGAGCAGGGAAATCCACATATGAATTTCTGAGTTTTCATTTCCTCTGCTGCTCTTGATAAATACCTTAATAGAACAGTGTTTGTAAAAGGATACAGTTTTAAATGCTTTAGTAATCTAGAGAGAAAGACTGAGAAGTATAGAATGTGAGTGTTGTAACTACCTTCAGTCCTGGCACCCTGTCTACTTGTTTATTTACTGTAACACATCTGACACACTTGAAAACTTTTGAGTTAAAATGTGTTGTTTTTTTCTTCTTTTAATATCGAATGATGTCTTTTATGCGTTTTGCTCTGAACTGATCAGTCATTTTTATTTAGATTTGATTACCAGAATAGAACTGCTGCTTATTTTTCTTTTTAATGCATAGTCCTTGCCCAAGGTGCCTTAAGGAGAGGAGGAATAGATCCAAATAATAATAATTTTTCTTCTCTTAACATTAAGACATGAGTTTTTAAATAACTCAGGCCAATTTTTTGCAGGGTAGATTGATTGTGGATACACTCAAAATCTATTGGATTGATTGACGATGCTGTTCTATTGACATGTCTGTTCCAAAAGAGAATGTGGGAGAATAGGTTGAAGATTTGATGAATATCATATTATTTAGAGAAAATTATGTTTTGGTGCATTTGGTACATCTGTAATGTGGGAGCAACTTTGAAAGTTACCTTCAAAAAGGAAGGCCTCCATTGCTAGAATGAAGCCTTGTGGGAACAGAAGGTTTGGGCAGTGCTCCAGTTCCAGAGAGATTCCTCTGCTGGGAAAGCACAAGAAAAATACATTTTCTTGGGTTGTGTAGTTGCGCTCCCTGAAGGTTTAAAAAAAAATAAAATCCCACAACTTTAATTTTAATTTGGCTTATAAGTTATATGTACTCTTTTGTAACCTGGATGAATTAAGTTGGTTGTAAAATGTTTTTTTTTTCCTAAAAATACTTGTAAATTTTTAAATCTCTATTTAATAATGGGTAGCCTGGCTTATTCATTGCCCTTGTGAAATGGAAGGTTATGCTTACTTTCAAATTCTTCCAGTTTATGTAATTATTTTTGTAGCTTTTATCAAAGAAGTGTTGTGGCTTAACCTCAATATTCAAAGCACCACACAGCTCCCTGCTCACTCCACCCTCTAGATGAATGGGATGAAGGCTAGAATTGCAAGTACAAAAGCTAGCAAAGAAAAAGAAACAAGGAAAATAAAAACAGGAAAAACAAAGGCTGAAAAAAAATCCCAAAACAACAATTGCTTACCACCAGCTGACCTATGCATTGCCAGTTCTTGAGCAATGGCAGCCCTGGCGATCTTTTTGCTGAGCATAATGCCTAATGGTATGGAATATTCCTCTAAGTTGGGGTCAGCTGTCCTGGCTCTGTCCCTTCCTTGCTCCTTGTGCACCCCGAGCTTCTTGCTAGTGGGGCTGTATGAGAAGAAAGAAGCAGAAAGTGCCTTGACTCTGCAAGCAGTGCTCAGCAACAACTGAAACATCACTGTGTTATCAACAGTTTCCACCACAAATCCAAAACATAGCACCATACAGGCTGCTTTGAGAAAATTAACTTAATCTCAGCCCAAACGGGTATAATAAGTCATTTGAAAGTAGATTTCTTTGAAATCATATAGTAAAATTTCCAACTATATGTATGAAATCCTAAAATCAGATGGAAAATAAGCTAATATATTTCCCTCACTGTGCCACACTGCTTGTCTGTTGAATCAGTTTATTTGTTTCTACTGTTATGCTAGAATGCATGTTAAAAGTTCTTTTTGATCTTTTCTGTGTTACTTCTACTTTCTGAAGCAGAATGTCTGCACGTTTAGTTTGTAATTTAGAGCAGAGGCATTTTATGAATGCAGCAAGTAAGGTATAAGAGAAGGAAAAGGTTAATTTCTAATTCTGTTTTCTTTATGGTTAATATATGGCAAAAATTCAAGTTATCTCCCAAATTTAATTTGCTTTAAGGATGTCTCTTTCAAGTGATTTAGAGACAACTTGCTACTTCTCAAAGTAAAACTGGAGTCATGTGTGGCTTGGCCTCATATCCAAGCTGGCTACAGTACCTTGGCACTAGGATCTTCCTTCTATGTTGTGAGGGTTCTGTTGATGCCTTAGGACTTAAGGTGTGAGTAAGAACTAACAGTTATTTCAAAGCTCTCCTTGACCAGCTGTTGGACCACTTTGATAGCCTTACCTTCATGGAGCACCTAAACTATTGTTTAATGTGCATCTTCCTAAGTGCTCATTCTGAAGCGGGCACAAGAAAGCTACAGAAGTTGTGAGGTTACATTAGCAAGCAGAAAGTAAAATGCTTTATCTATTTCTAATACTCTTTCAGTATGCATTAATAACGGCCATAGTTTTGTCTAAAAAGTTGATCCAGTGTGAATAAATGACTTGCATATGATCCTGTGTTTTTATCTGTCATCTGGGCAGGAATTGTAGCCAATTCTTCAAGGTCCTGAGGAGCAGGGTGTGAGTTTTCATGTCCTCTTTTTTTTTTTTTTGTCTCTTCATTTATATAAATGGGTAGTATTTGTAAGCCCTAAGACCCTGTCCTATCAGCACTGTTCTGAGGTATCTGGCAGGCCTTTGTTGGGTGACAATAAGGCTGCCAGTGAGTGGGGTCGTGGCACCTTTGGAGACTGCAGCAGACTAGAAACCAGCTCCACAACTGGACCAGAGTGGGCTCAGACTTGCTTTGGCAATCTTTATGTTACTGAACAAATGTTTCAGTAAGATTATCCTTGACTTGTGCAAAAGTTTAGGTCACAAACTGCTGTGAGTCCGCACCTGATTTGAAGGTATTGGTGGTTGACATAGACCTAAGGGATATTAGAAGTTAGATCTAACAGCTACAGAGAAGCCAATCTATATTAGAAGCTTTCAGCCAGGAAGAAAAAAGCTTAATACTAGGCAATGCTGAAAGACTAACGAAGACTGCCCTTAAGTTCAGCTAAATCAGGCAGGACTTCTGAAGCACAAACTAAATGCCTAGAACAAAGGTCAGGAGATGGAACAGCTCTAACTAATGGCAGGAAGCCATGTGTAAAGATTAGGGAATCGATAGATGTACATGTGCATTGCTGTAGTTAGCCAAACATTAAGTCTATCTGAACATAAACTGGATATGAACCAAGGTGTGTACATTCTCAATTCTTGCTGTGTTGAAGCTCAGACAAAACTTGCCTGTTCTATGATACCTTGCTGTTTATTGTGTATGGGGCAAAAGTAACTGGAAAGATGATTCCAGTAGCAAGATGAAGTAAGGCAAGAGCAGTCAAGGGACCTGAAGGATGAAAAGTCAAATCTTCGAAATGCATCAGCGGTCAAAGAAAGACGGGCTGCACTGCTCCTTAGCCTCCTTCTGTCTTGAGTGGGCTGTGCCAGGAGAGGAGTACTTCCATTCTGCATATACATGGGACAGTGGAGAATTTGGGATGAAATCTAGCTCTCCAAGAGAGAGCAGCTTCCAAGTATTATTTAGCCCTTGCTGCTCCCTTTCTAGAAGTTGTCATGAACTCATATATTTCCCACCCAACTCTGATACGAGGCTGTAGTTTTCTGTGCTAAAAGAAATTACAACTATTACTTTGTGACTTAGGTACTGTCATGACTACAGTACAAGCAGGTGCAGGTGCCAATTTTTTTTTCAATTGGAATTGAATTCAGAGGTTAAGATTGATGCAGTTGAAGACAGAAATTTCAATACAAAATATGAGACTCCTAGAGTTCTAGTTAGTTGCCTTTGATGAATTGAAATAAATTCATATTCTCTTATTAAAAGCCTAGAGAAGAAACTGAAATTCAGCTCTGTATGCATGATTCTTTTTAAAATGAAGGCTAAGAAAATCCCAATTGATACATATAAGACATAGCTTTTTAATTTATTGCTCAAGCATATGCAAAAAGGCATTAATTTTCAGTAATATAAAATTCTCAATGTGTATTGCCTGGAGCTATGGTTTTGAACCTAAATTGCATGTATTTACTAAGCCATATAGCTCTGCAACTTAGAAAATGGAAGTGCATTTCAAATGTGTGCAGAGATTGCTACTGTTAAAACCAGTTGTAATTTATAAGTGAGAAAAATAAAGCTTCAGATGGCAGATGAAGAGACACCTATATTGACTCCATATGCTTGACTGCATGAGGTACGTTCCTGAAAATAGGAAGCAAGTGCCATATTTTAAGGAATTTCAGAAGTCAAGCATCGAGGGGTAATAGAGTTGACCTCCAATTTCAGAAATCACAAGCTAACATTTGAGAGCATTTCACTTCCAAACTTTATTTAAAACTCTGCTTAGCAATCAGTTTTATTATAGTAAGGATTTTTGTCTGGGAGGCACATTGGTTGTACAGGTACCTAGCTGACTTTCCTCTTTAGTAGCAGATACCAGTGATCTGGTACTTCAGACACTGTGCAGCTATAGTTGGGTTTGCCTACTGTCCGTGGTTTCACAAGTGGGTTTTTGCGTTCTCTGCTCTTTGAACCTTGAGCAAAGGGTAGTGTAGCTGGTTTATGTTTCAAACAGAAGTTTTTTCATTTTCACTTTATTGTCTTCTCGGTGTTGAAAGATTTTAACTGGCATTTTTCTATCAGCCTCTTCCTCGAGTATCCATTATCTGTTGCTGTAGTGTGTTATCTAAAGGCTGCCTCTTGGTATTCTCAGTGGGTAATTGTCAGCACTGGCGCTGCTCACACTACAAAGGTGTTAAGGAAATACAGGTTTTGGTTGTACATTTAGTGTAGAATTGATTCCACCCTGTGTTTCCTCCATCTAGAAGTGAAGATTCAATACAAACACGATGCTATCCTTTTCAAAATGATAGAACTTTGCTTTCAGTGTAGATTAGAAAATTCATAGAAAAATGAACGTTAAAAGTATCAATGTTTTCCTATTAGATGAGAAACATTAGCATAAAATGAAATTAAACTATGACTTCCATGACCCTTGCTATCTGCTGTTAACTTGACAAAGTTATTGTATGTCTGTTGGTTCTTGTATGAGTAGAAAAAGCTTTGAGAATGTGGTGAGTGTCATCAGTGAGACTTGAACACAGTTAAGCATCAATTAGCACATCCGGAGCAGTTACCTGCAAGCTGTCTGCTTTTCTTCAATTAAAAAAAAAGGTTTTTTTGATCATTCATAAATATCCGTGCTTGCTTTCTGAAGATAGAATTTCAGTCTTATTAGCACACAGTGTGTAAATTTGTACAAGAACAAAACATTATTTTACTAGCTGAACTGTGAAAGTGACAGGTTTAAAGAAAATGCTCAGAAACACGTCCTAGATGAATAAGGCTTCTATTTTAGGAAATACAGAGTAGTTGTAAAAGCAAATGCAGGACAAGATTTCTGAGCAGGCGTAATATCTTTTATTAAACTGGACTGGCATGCATGGGAAAATTAGTAAGGTTCTGGGCGGCCAAACCTTTTTTGAGAGCTGAAATGGAAGCCTCAGATTTCAAAGCTAAATGCAACTTGAGAATAGCTACAGTTTGGTTGATATGTTGTTTGGATATTTAGGTGTTTGTCCATCAGACTGATATCCTAGGTTACCCTGGAGTTATTCAGCAAATAATTTACTTGAAGTCACGAATAAATGTCATATGTAGTGCTTGGTGTTTTTTCAAAAGTAATTGTGCTGTACAGATATCCAGACTATTATGTGTTGTTAGCAGTCTGCTCTCATGCCTGTTAGTGTTTAAAAGCTAGAATGTTGTTTATAGCCATGCTTGTATTTGTTTCGGATTTGGAGGAAAGGAGGGCTTGCTTCCACAGTGTAAGGTGATTATTGGCAAAGCCGGGAAGTTTTTCTACTGAATTAACTCCTTTGTCAAATGGCACATTTATTTTCAGGAAGACTATTTGGACAATTCAATGAACTTGAAATAGTCCAGTTACTTTAGCACTGCAGATTGGAGAAGGGAAAAATAAAGAGACAGAAGGCTCAATTTTCATACTAAGGTTCCTCCCCTGCTTTACTGCTCAGGAAATGAGCTGCCACATCTGCTGTGCTGTGACAAGGTCTGGACAGGCTACACCCAGAAGTCTATATGGAACTGGAATACAGGCAGATGATGGAATTGTTTGAGCTGTAGGCTATCCATGCTGTCACATTTAATGGCATACACTCAGCATCATCACAGGCAATACTGAGGCGAAACACAAGTATTTGGAGCACCACCTTTTTTGACCCTTTCAAGAAAATGATTTCTTATATTTGTTAATTACAGTGGTGCAGAGACACAGATTTTGCTGGTATGGGTATATCAGTGGTGCCAAGAACAGGGCCATTTAGCCAATTTACGATTTAGCACAGCCTACTCAAATCTGAATAAAAAGAGAGACTAAAAATGGAACCGGAAGAATTTCTGGGAGATGGTTTTTGTTTTGCACCAACATTACAGTGTGAGCAGTATGAGTGTAGTCAATTGGATTTCTCCTTATGTGTAAAGATCCTGTTGTTTTAGATCTGAATTACAGTTCTGTTCTTTTTGTTTGTTTGTTTGTTTGTTTAATTATTTTTGCTGTTGTTGGCTAAATATTGGCATTCAGATTGATAGCTAGAATTCATTTCAGAGAGATTAATTTATGAAGGAATTCTTAATATAAAAACTACTCCTATTTCTGTTAACCCTTTAGAACTGTTAATGCAAAGGGACCCTTCTGTAACAGCCTCCCATAGGACTGTATCAGGAATCTATGAGACTTTTGCCCTCTGAAAGGTGGGCCACTTCAGCTTTGATTTTTTTCTTGTTTTTGTATGTTGTGTTTGCTGGGACTCTGCAATTCAGTTGTCACTAAGATTCAGGGAAACACCTTGTCATTTTGTGACCTCAGCATCTTCACTGACAGAACAAGGATAACAGTGCTTAGTTACTGCCAGGTATATTCTGTTATAATGTTTCTAAATACCTCTAATGGTTACCAGTTCTTTCCAAGTGCCTAGTATTTCTGCTGATATCATTTTAAGTAAAAAACTGCATGTTTATGTGGTTGGGGTGAAGTTTCAATCATCTGATGTCAAGTTTTGTTTTATATTTGCAATGATTTATGCAGTGGTTAATCAACAGCTGACTCCTCCTAGGAAACTTCAGGGAGATCATACATTTAGAAACAATCCTGCTTCTAGTATTTTCTCTCCATTGTATTTTTCTTCCTTTGTTCTTTTGTTCTCCATTATGAAGGACATTTGCATGAAAACAAGATTTTTGTTTCTTAAGAGTTCATCTGCTCCTGCTGCTTATTCCCCACCTGGCCATAATCCTCTGTTTGTGACATCTCAATTGGTGGCTGTGCAAATGATTATGATGTCGAAGACAGGATTATGACTTCAGGTGAGAAACAAACAGCAGGAACAGGTGAACTTAAGAGAAATACAGATCTCGATTTTTCTCTAACTATTTTTATGCTAAAAGCACGAGCAAAACACTGGCAATGCATTACGTGTGCATATAGAAAATAACTGATATAGTGGCAAATTGTATCATACTAGTGAGTAATATGACAAATCTATTCTTAAAATTTCCTTCACTTATTCTGTAGTTTCAGGTACAGAACACTACAGTAGTGGAATAATAATACCCAATGCACTGTGATTAGGACATAGGTTTTTGGTTGTTTTTGTTGTTGCTGTTGTTGTTGCTTTGTTTTACAGTGTTACAATTCTTGTGAACAGCTCCCTCTGTGCACTTGTATTGTAAGGTGACGTCCTTAGTTCACACTTAGTGAAATCTGATTAAAAATATAAGAAGAGTATGACCCAAACTGTTGACGATAAGCGAGTTAACTGGGGTCCTAGATGAGAGTGGGGTATTGAAACAGATCCTGACATCCCATGACACAATGTGAGGTTCTTGGTACTGCCTGATTTCTGTTTGAGGTTTTATTATCCACTTAATGTTGCACGTCATTTTTGTTCTGAAGGAATCCCACTGCCACTGCAACCCATTTCTCTAGGAGCTTTTGCAGAGTATCTCCTTCTGAAATTTCTTCTTGTCAGCTGATGATAAATAACTTCTAAGGCTCTGCACCAACAAGTGAGAGAAAAAGACATTTGCTAAAAAACTTTGCAGGTATGAGTATAATGCAGGAGGGGTGTGTGTGTGTGTTGTAATACTGGTGGATTTAACAAACATGGGATTATTTCTTTGGAAAGCTCCTATTTGGCTGTGAAGGTATTACTTAAGAGAGACCTCATCTAAGGAATCAGCTTGTGGACTTGTGCTGACAATTTTGTCTTGATATTTTTTTTTTTTCCATTCTGTGTGGCTTTAAGAATACCTGCTTATGGGTAGATTATGAATTTCTTCAGAGATGTTGGATAACTGTTCTTTCTCTGTGTGATTAGTGGAATGAAATAGAAGAAATTGTTGTTCTGTATTCATGCTACTGGTCTGCATTAGGATGCACAGATGAAAATAGGATGGAAGAGAGGAGTTAATATTTAAAGAATTAGACATTGAACGTCATCCAGTCCATAAGTTTGATATTTTAAGTACTCCCAGCTTCAGAGAAACCACAGAGAGGGAGTGGGCTGTTTTTTTATTTATTTATTTTTAAACAGAATTGAAGTAGTTATCTTCTGGATCCCAGTAATTAAAATTAGAAAGTTGGTAGCCTTTTTATTGCAGGCAATTCTAGTGGTGAGATTAACGTTAGATAATCTTATCATAAAATAACCAGACACCCTGTGATGATCTGACACATGAGAGGCTGCACAGAGCTCTCAGTCCCCCAAGGGCTGTGATTGTTTTATGGTTTTATCTCATGATAACCATGCTTTGGTTTTACCCTTTTCTAAGAGTTTCTTATAGTACCCATCACGCTGCCTCCCCCTGTAAATTTGTAATTTAACACCACTTTAGGAAATGGCAAATCAGCATGAAACTATTAATCTTATCTCATATCATGAAACAGACACTGATCCAAGAGATTTGATTACTTTGCTTCTGGTCATTACCCAGAGTGAAAGCTGAGCTTGGGCATTTGTATCATCAACACTTCTGTCATCAGAAAGCAAAAGATTTCAAAAACAAAGTGAAATTCTACAATCAATCTCATTTAGTGTTTCAGGCCACAAAAATACCATGTGGCACCAAACTCCTTTAACTGGTCACTTTGCAATAAACCACAGCATGAAAGCCCTAATTTCAACCTGATGTCTCGAGCTTCTTTCCTAGTTATTAAAAGCATAATGAAGGACCTGAATGTCAGGTATGAGGGCTCTGAATAATCTGTAGTGATTTTAATGAGTTCAGTCTCAATCGCCACAGGTTTGTCTTGCCTCATGAGTATTTCTGAGATGGAGCTTGCAGTCAGACTGTCTGCTGCCAAGTTGCTTTTTGATCTTTTGAGAAAGATTGAAACTTGCTTCTGTTCAGTCCTGCAAAACCAAGCCTGCGTTAGCTTGAACTCTGGAAATAGCCAGCTGCATCCTCTACCCTGCAAAGAATATATTATGAACAAGAAATTCAGTTTTAATTTGTATTACAATTTAGCTAATTAAAGAAAACACATCTTAAATACCTGACTGAGACAATATGATTTGACTTTACTCTTTTCTTTACTCTTGACCCTAAATCTTTTTTGTTCCTACAGTTCTTCTGAATGTCTACAACTTCATGTCTTTTTCTCTCCCATTATGCTTGTGACACTAGAAAAGTTGCAGTCATTTGATTATGAGGGAGACTCCATCTCTTTTTTTTTGCTACTCCAGTAGTGTAACGCTTTCATCTGTACAGCAATATTTGGAAATAAAACTATTTACAAATCTTGAGGGGTTTTAAAGATATAGAAATACGTGGTAGGAATTTCTTCTGTGCTCAGCTGGATGGTTCAACTCTGTTTCTTAAGGGAGTGAATTTTACTGCTGGCCTGATTTTTCTCCTATCAAAGTTGGCACTGAGTGGTTTTAGATTGTCAGCATCAGAGCTTTACTATTCTTTGCTGAATCCAGAGTTTAGGAAAAAAAGCTGAAGTGCAGCTCTTTCACATGGAATAAGGAAGGCTTAGGCTTGATATTTAGAATACTTTTATTAACCAATTATATCCAAAGGAGTGGTCTAGGATCCCAGATAGAGAAACTTTCCTCACTGTGTTAGAATTTTATCACAACTTCTAAAATCCCTTTGACAGCATGTGCAGACTGTTACTTAGATTGAGCTCAGAAATGAGGGAGTGATAAAGCAGAGAAGAATTGAAATACAAAACTAAGAACTTGTACAGTTTTTCTTGATAAAAAGTTCCATCGCTAAAGGAATTTTTAAGATGGACAACTGTTAGGGTACTCGCTGGAAAAAGAACAGAAGAGGTGTGCAGTGTTAGTTCATAGCTATAAAGCCTGTCCTCTTAGATTGGCACAGCACAATGCATTTATGGTTCTGTATTGAAAGGTCTATGTCTCCATTCTGACTTGTGGAGACTGAATTATAGGGGTCTGTAGTTGAAACTGTCCTTCCCTGCCATTAAGACTGCAAGCAGGGCATGTTGTTTTGTCAGCTATTAATATACACTATTAATGTCAGGCTCTGCGAAGATGTTTAGTTCTTCCACATATTTTTCTGTCTTTGTAACAAAGACTTGGCTTTGTGCAAGGATTTTCTCTCAAGCACTTGAAAATACTGTCACTTGTGAGCTTTTCTGTACTAAACTCCCATTAGTAAACCTCAGGATGGGTTTTACTTGGTCTGTCTGTCTACAGTGGCTCAGAATGTAGGCGATTGCCTCACAAGGTCACTGCTGTCCTGGAGTAGTGGAAGGCCTTTCAATTTATGCTTGGTCACGCCCTTTTAACTTAATGTTCTCCTTCACACAAGCTGGTAGTGATGGATGTCTGTTCAGATAACCTAATGGCCTACAGTAACTATAGAACAACCTTTATATCAATATTCTGCAGCTGAGACCCATCAGAACAGGCCGTCATACTGCTCTACACTACATCTAGGACCATTTTATGCAAATAGTAACTATGATACCGTTGCTATACTTCACCATTTCAAGTAGGACTTTAGAAGATCGTTTCTATGAGTCGAGAGGAAGTTGATTTTTGTGGCTTGATACATTGGAGGTCATTTGCTGCTGTCAGCTGTCTACCCGTAACTACTAAAGCCACATCAGAATGACTGGCCTCAGCTCTTAAAAAATCTCACCCATAGAAAGAAAGTCTTCTGGGACTTCCTCCATGACATTTTGAGTGTGTTGGAACTATTCTGAAGGCAGCATAATCACGATGGACTTCAGTAAGAAGTAGATGGCTTACCCCTAGGGAATGGGAGACTGCTATTTGCTCTATGCCTCCTCCTGTTTGATTCAGCTTCTCCTCCATGCTTTAGTTAGTTAATTTATGTATCTGTTTGAGGTACCACAAGTACCACAAATAGAAGAGATTTCATTTCTCACTAAAATCATGGCCTGTATGCCAAGAGGACCTTAAACTTCTGTGTTCAGAGAGCCAGTCCTTCCATATTCAAGTGAAATAGTTGGCTCCGTTGCTCAAAGGACTCAGGACATACCAGTCCCATGCACAGGTCATCAAAGTAGGTAACCAGTTGAGATATACGCTGTTCATCAGTTTAGGATCTTCTCCAGAAATCATTGTATTCTGGACAAAACTTCTAGATACATTGCTCATAGTGAAAAAACATCCATGTTGTTTCCAAATGCCCTTTTCACTTCTATGGATTTCATATCTCTGTAAGAAAATGTAACTGTATATTTCTCTACGACTGCAAACTGAGGGGTTGACTTCCAACAGGAGTGCAGTACTTGTTAATGGAAGAAAATCTGACGTCTATCTGGTTAAAACAGTGTATGAGCTATGGAAAAACTGAAGCAGGAACAGGAAGCATAATGTATATGTTGTATCTGCCAATGATAGAGCTCTGCCGTCATCCAGAGAAGACCGCACTTTAAAGCCAAACCCCTTGGCAGCAACTCCACAGCTACCTGTCTACCAGTTCATCCATCCATATGTTGCACTGTACATGTCAGTGTGCTGAAAATATAAATATTTTCTGAATATTAGTGTAAAATAGAAATAGTATGTGCTTCCATTTCTGTGTTCTCTAGCAGGTTGATTCGTAGTTTTCCCACTCTTGTTTAAAGAAGTTGTTCCTGGTAGTTTAGTCAAGTTTCAGCCTGTCAGCTGCTCTGGACCGGCCATTTTATCTCATAGCTTCACTTCTAGTGCCAGAGACATAAGATATGTGATAAATGCCATCTTGTGTTTACTGGGGGATGGTGTGGGGTAAAACCATGCAAGCTGTTGTCTGAAAGCAGATGAAACAGTGAGCAGTCAGCGTCTAAGCCTTCAGAGAAAGATTTTCTAATATATGGTATACGTATTCTTGAATGTGGTGAGGTGAAGTGCCATGGTTCTGACTTGACTATTCTCAAGGACTTTATTATAATTTTCTCTTTTCAAGACTGCTTAACACAATATCATTGGGCTGCCTGTCGCTCCATCTTGTGCTAGTTTTTGGCTAGTTAATACAGAGATATGCACTAGCTAGATTTTGGTGTGAGTATTGTTCCAGCCTTTGTTCTGAAGAACAGTGTCATTACAAAATGAGAAAGTCCTTCTCGAAAGCTTTTATTTTTTCTTTGTGTGACTATTGCTCTGACAAGATGAAGTGAGTCAGCCTGTCTTTAATGGTATTGCCCTGAAATGTCTTCTTCCATGCAACTTCTGTTGTCATTCCTTGGCATGATCATTACTTGCGGGGCAGCTTAGAGGTCAATCAGGCAGAGCCACGGGGGCACCCACAGCTAGCCTCAGGATACTCCCTACAAATGTAAGATCAAAAGGGCAGGCACATGAAAATTACTGTTTACTTTTTATGAATTATTTCCCAGAGATAGGATCATTAGCAGAATCTAAATGCTGTCTGGCTCGTATTGCAAGGGCGCTCCTGACAGTATATGCTCACTTGGGCACACCTTTCCATGTTTTTTTTTTTAAGTCAGAAAATTCTCTGTTTTTTGTCTTTGTGGGACTTCTGTACTACTTAAATAACTTTGTAGTTGTATGCTTTCCCCCAGAACACTGTCTACCTCTGCACATGCTTTTAATTCTTAAATGTCTGCCATTTTTTTTCCTTTGTTCGTGCAGCAAATTTCAAAACCTACATCCATACCCTGGGGAATCTGCAGGAGACACTTAGCTACTGAAGGAAGTAAAACTTTCTGGTAATCTTCCTGAGTGAACAGTGACTGGTATTTAAAATTCATCGCTGGCCAATGGGCACCACCGTTATCCCTACTGTAAATACAGGGGAAAGGTGATATTGGCTGTCATGGTGAGGTACATGTTGGCAAATGCTGATTCAATGTCTGCTCCTGTGGTAATCTTCACACATCAAACTCTGCACATTCTTATCCACATAAGTATCTGGCTTCTGTTTGATCACAGTAATCAGGGCTATTTAGAGGGGTCACGGTATATTTGCCCTTTTGTCTTGTGTCTGCAGCTGTGAAAGCATGACTTCAGAGCAAATGTTGATTGAATTCTAAAGAGACTGGCAGTGGCTGGGAACATGTGTAGCTGCTGATATGCTAAACTTCTGATCCCAAGTAAAAAACTGTTTTCTTTATAAAATAACTTTGAAAAAGTTACCTTGAAGGACCAAATACATGGTGGACATTACTCATTAATGAAAACTGATATGAACTTCCCTCCTATCATCCAACATATTTATACCTCTAATGCACAATAATCAAATGCTGCCCATTGTAGGAATGAAACTAAATCTGGCTACTAACCAAAATAAAATCCCTTACAGCTATTTTTGTACTTTCTTAAAATGTGTGCTGTGAGATTAAGCAGTTGTCTTTTTTTTTTC
>VXAB01003446.1:524388-554931 GCA_013399175.1 Odontophorus gujanensis | reverse complement strand
AATAATAATAGTTTATATTCTATGCACAGGCAAACTGATAGAGACTGAGGGAGCAGTTCAGCAGAATGCATAGCCAAGTCCCTCAGCCTATGCTCAAGATTTCTGCCCTGTAAACTGTTCACCTGTCTAATTTGTAATGTTTGAATCCATCTGGTCTGCACTTTCTGACTTAGAATTTTCCCAGGATGATTTTAGGTGATGACTGTGTAATGCAAATGCAGAAGATGATGCCTGGAGCAACAGCAGTGATCCAGATTTCTCCTGTCTGCAATAACAGGCATAAACCATCAGTCTTGCTACAGTCTTGCTCTTTGTGAGCTGCTGCTTTCTCAACTCTTTTCTGCACATTGAGATCATTTCAGCCTGGAGAGATGCCTTACCTTCCCCCCATTTTTAATTTTGTTCTTGGTGGTAATATCACACGTTTTGAGGACCAGTGAGCACTGAGGTGTGAAACTTGTGACAAAATCTTTGGTTGTATGACTTGAAGTTTAGTCTTAGTCATTGGGCTTACAACACAGGGGAAAATTAAAAAGTGGTACCGTGCATTCTGGAAAAGATATATGCCTGCTTCTGGCCATGGGGAAGCTGTGGCTATTTGTTCCCTAAGGATGTGCCAGAATGTTAGAGGAAGGAGATGTATTCCTAGTATTATCTACTGTTGTTTTTACTATTGCTTAAATGCAGGAACACTGTCTTTATGCACTCTTTGCCTCTTGACCCCTCAGAAGGCATCTTTGCCTGGATATTTGTGTCAGCTGTTCTCTTTGAGCTGTCCTGATGCTAGCTGCAGCTAGCTAAGGACATTCCCAGGAACAGCTGGTTTTTGATGAGCAGAGGAGAACGGCAGCTTGGATCTCAATGTCTTAGTCCCCCACAGGTCAGCTCCCATGTGCTGCCTTGGACTGCTCATGCCTGAAACACACCTGGGCTGTAGTACTTGTAGTTTTGATTCAAATAAAAGTAAAAGCTTTTAAAACCCTAAATATGTAATGTAACCCTTTCCAGGATTGGAGTGGTGTGAAAGGGTAGTTTTAACAAATGTAATCACAGTTTGTACGTGCCTCCTCCACATGCATGGGAAAGAGAAGGACCTCACCACAAAAGGAGATATTCCTGTAGTACCATTGCTGAACCTGACTTGATAAGCGGCATTATAAGGTGGAATATTACAGTCTTGGAAACTAAGGAATACATCAGATTTTGGCAAATGACAGTCTGCAGGTACATTAGGATATAAAATTACAGATCTGTGTAAGCTGTTAATTGAATGGTTTACATGTGTTTAGTGTATGCTTTTGAGAGTTCTGATTTGAGCAATGCATTGTTGAAGTGATTAGGTCTATTGCTGTAATGTACACTAAAGTCACCTCTGTGTGCCCCATTACTTTAGACTGCACCTTCACTTGCTCTGTATGACACAGTACCATAAACTTAGTATATGAGATGTACCCCCGTACTAACTGGAATTAATAGCATAGATATACGCTTGCTTTGATCTTTTTTTTTTTTCAGCATTGATTTGGGGTATCCCCATTTGTGCCCAGACCTCCTACACGAAAGACTCAAGCACAAAATATACTTCCCTGAAGCACTGTAACCAGTCGGGCAGATCCACCACCGCTGCAACAGTACTGCCACATTTTAGAATTACTTCCTCACCATACATCTGCACAGCCTTTCTCCCATCCCCTCCCCCTTTTTTCTTTGCTGCTTGCAGCATTGCAAACCCTGAGAGCAATGAGCAGAGATGAGAAATCCCCCAAACTCAGTTATCCGTGCAGCTACTCAGCATAGCTCTCACAGTACTCAACACGTGCATTGCTTGCCCCATTGGGTTTTTTGACCTTTTCTTGTGGCCTATCATCATTTAGCATCCTGCATCACACTACCTTACAAGCTCAAATAATATGTTCTGGTATTAATTGTTGTGGTTCAGGGGCTCAACCCAAAGTGCAGGATAGTGACTGCTGCACAACAAAGCTTACAGTGAAACCCCAAGTGGAAAACTGAATGAGAGTTGAATTCTCCCTCTCCATCTCCCTCTCTGCCTTTCTCACCATCTTCCTTTTTTCTCTACAAACTCAAGCACTCAAAGAATTCTTAGTAAATTTTTGGATAGAGTCAGACCATGATCGTCTTTTGTTCTGTCTGGATGTGATAATCAAAACTCCCAGAACTGCTCTGTCCTACTGCAGTTATACTGTATGTCAAAATATCATGGCAATATATGTTGTGGGATTTTTTTTTCTGTCTTTGCCTCTGTAGCTACAGCTAGGGAAGTTTTACCTTGAAATGTGTGTACTGGTATTTGTGGATGCAATTATGAAAAATGTTTTTAGTTTAGAGGCAGAATAGTCAAGGAAACAAAGGAGAACTGGGAAACAAGAACACTTAATCTCTGCCACTATCAACCTGTTCTGAAAGGGGAAAGTTGCATAGACCCTTAGGTTGAGTGTTCATTCACTTAAATTAAATTAATGTATCTCATTTTTTGGATACCTATGTTGAGAAAGATGAAGACTGTCAGCATCATGCCCCTTGTGTGAGACAGGCCAGTGGGTGACAAGAAGAGCTTCTTGGCTGGTAGAGAGCAATTTTGTGTTGCTTCATGATTTTTTAATTATGATGTTGATTTTGATTCAATCTTAGGAGATATTCCTGCCAAACAGTATAGTCACGTTCTGACCAGAGGTTTCCTTTTTATTTTTTTATATTTTTAACTCTAGGAAAGGATCTGAAAAATAAACATCATTGGAAAGATGAGAGAAATGGGAACAGGAACATGCACTACGCATTCCTGACCTATGTAAATGCTTCATAGAATTGAGTTAAAAATAATAAAGTGGATTACTAGTCATCAGCTTAATTAGTGGTATGACAGGGGTTGAGCTGGAAAATTTAACCTGAGTTTAACAGAAACCAATTTCTTCCTTTTATTTTTGTTTGCCTACCAAAACCCTTGACCAAAACGCATCAACGCTGCTCCCCTTCAAGCGTCTGTATTTCACCACAGGACTTTTTACTCTATTTTCAGTAGTCCAGGCAGAAATGGATGATATTCAGTAACTAACACAATGGGGTATGGGTCATGCTTGGAATCCTCTAGACACTGTGCTAACAAAAATCATAAGACAGTGAACTGTTCGTGTAGCACTATGGGTATCAGTGGTTGCACTACACAGACATTTAGTGAAGCCATTCTCACTGGTGATATCTTCTAAAGTAAAGCATTTTCATGCATGCTGGAAACAGGTCAGATTTTTACTGACTTCATGTGTGCTGGAGTATGACTTTTGAAGGCTGTATGAGTTCAATGAACAGAGCGTTTGTATTTCTTATGGTTTCATCCCTTGTGATGTGGTGACTCATTTTTTTGTGTGCATGCTCATGGCAAGTAACACTTGTAAAGCTATTCTTTTGGTTTCTGGTGCAGGTTGGTACTTGACTTGCTGGTACTAGTGTCCTCTCTTCATGACTTTGCTTTTGGAAAATATTCTTGAAGAAAAAATTCAATTTCATTTTGATCACCACATCCAACTTCTTCTCTTGACTTGTTATCCTAGGGCAGCATAAAATCTGAAATCATTCTTTCACTATGTTGAAAGGTGTCTGAAGAGGAACCACCTCTTAATAGTTCTTGCATGCTGTAGCGCTGGTTATTTCATTTCCTTTCTTGCTTCCACAATATAGCTGAGTACTGCAAAACTGCCTACTTATATTTACATCCTAGGCTTCATATAAAAGATTAAGAAAATAACAATTATATTGTTTGAAACAGAAGTGGGAGTGCATGTTTGTCTGCATAGTCTAAGTTCTACCTGGACATCCACCTTTTTGACTAATGTTTTGACGGTATCATCATCATCAGTCAGTGTCACCTGCTGCTCACCTTCCTTTGAACTCTGCTGAGAGCTCTTCTGGAGGTGGGGAAGCTGTGATGAGAAGGAAATGGTAGTGGTCTAGTCAAAAGTCATATGTGCTTCACTTTTTCCTTGCCCACAGCAGAGCTCCTGAGCAACCACTGTGTAGGAAAACAGTTCAACTTGAAACTGTATTGCACAATACACATAACCCCACTACATGAGGGGGCAGATAGGCATGTTGCATATGGGGGAAGGTGGCTTGGAGTCAGAAGTAAAGTATCTAGTAGAAATTGTGACTGTTTCAGTAATGTTGATGTGTGTGAGATACATTATTCAGATTTCTTCTGGCTTCCTCATGAGTTTGAAAGGCTTGCATGGAACCAAAGGCAGAGAAGCAATATTTGTGGCTGGGCTAGCAAAACTAATTTTGTCTCCAGATCCCAGGATTATACAGTTTTATGTGCAAAATTTTATTACTAATTTTGGTTCTTTATCGAAGAATGTGGGTGTATGGAGAGAGATGATTGTATGTAGGTGATTTAATACAACTGTGAAAGAAGAAAGCCTTTGTTACCCTGCATACTTAATTTACTACTAGAGACCTCCTCTGCCTCCAGAGGTAGTACAAAACTAGGAGAAGCACAGCTGGAGGTATGAAAACCACGGCAAGGTCTTCAGTAAGACACAGAGTGAAAACCAAGTAAATTAAATGAAACCAAGACTGCAAGTGTTGGATGTAAAATCGTAACTGTTGATAATAAATTAAATCATTGTTTTGTCAACAGAAGGACTAACCTTCACTTGGGCATGAATCTTTACTTACTCCTGACATCAGTCAGGTACAAGATTTAACCAGTCAAGGGAGTTACCTAATGAAACTTCAGCATCTAAGATTTAGTAGCCTCTGTTTATGAGGCCAGTGTACATTGTTCAGATACTGCTTCTGTCACAAACATCTTCATTTTTTTTTTCTGGCAGTTTATTCAGTGTTGGAAAGCAAATTACACTTAAAGAGAATCTAGATTAGCATTAATTAAAATAGCTGTGCAACAATGTACATTATTACATGAGCACAGCTACAGTCCTAGATGTTTCCTCTAAAAAAGAGAAGTCAAAAGCTTTTATTTCATTTTTTCATGAAGATATATTTAATAAAGTTATATTTCAGTGTTTGTGTTCCAAAACTCTTCTTTGGAAATTAAGACTTGTTCAGAAAAATTCTCACATCTGTATTCTTGTCTTTCTAATTTGTAAGGATGAGCTGATCTTTTGGGGGGTTTAAGCTTCCACTGTCAGTAAATCTATTATTAATGTAGCAACAGAAATTCAAATGAGGTATTTGGCCAATCTCTGATGCTGTAAAGTTTAATCCATGGGACATCCTAATGTAATATTCCTGATAAATAATACTAGGTCTCATGGTAGTAGTATGCATTACAATACACACTAAACCAAACAAATTTGCAACCTTTTATGAAAGAACTGCTGCTGGGGAGTTCATCTCAGGACTGTTATACAGTATATTTCCCATGTAAACACTAAAAATAAAAAACATTACAGGACTTCAGCAATGAGCTTTCCAAGGTATCCAATACTGAATTTGAAATACTGAGTTTGAAAAGAGTCTGTTGTGAATGGATTGCAGCCTGATGCAGCTGCACGCTTGAAAATGCTAACCTGCAAAAACCCTCATGGGAAGGTCTTGTAAAAAAGGAGAAGTTGTTTAAAAGTCTTGTGTTTCCTTCCTTCCTCTGATGAGCTGCTCTGGCAGTATCTCAGTCCTCTTGCATACTTCAGGGCTTGATTTTCTTAAAACTCACCTGGCTGGGAGTTATGCTGAAGGAGTTGAAAGATACGACACTTCAAGCTTATTTGTAAAGTGCACAGAAATAGTGGAGTCTGTATGGAGAGATTAAAAAGGATACTGAGGAGTCTGATTGGTACATAGAGGCTCCCACGTGCAATATTAACATGATTTCTTTGCATGTGTATTACACAAGCTTTTGAAAAGGAAGTTAGGAGAGAAAGCAAAGGAACCGCATACATAATGAAACTATATTATGAGTGATGAAAGTACTACCTAGCTTGTGGGCCTATCTTTCTCCAGGAGCTTTTAAAGCCTTAATTTATTTGTGTCTGTATTCTGTGTTTGGCCCTTGTTTTATTTCCCTGACTGTCCAGAAATCTCTTCCCTTGTTTTTGGCTCAGAATATTTCCCATGTGAGGTGAGTTACTAAGGTTGGCCAGAACCATCCCAGTGCCAGTGCATACTCAAGGAAGTAAAGGCTGGGTAGGGGAAGAAAAGGCAGAAGAATTGGAAGAAGGAATATAGTGGAGCTTAGTAAAGATTTAGATACTCCTGAAGCAACAGAAGAATGCTTCTCTGATGGTTTCTGTCTCCTTGAGTACACCTATCCCTTCAGTAGTATCCAGCTCACTTTCCTGGGCTTTGACAAAGAAAAAAAGCAGCCATTTTTCTATTCTCCCAGTATCTTCCAGACGTTATGCATTCCTCTCCTTTAATTCTTCAGAGATTGAACAAAGCTGTATTGTTCTAATTTTACTCTTTCTGTACTATTCGAAGATACTCACAGGGGCCATCATGGTCCCAGCAGTCAAATTCTATTTCAGCTCTTCCATCAGGCAGCCAATTGACTGGAGGTGTTTTGCAATTTTGTAGTTAATTTCTAAGAACACACCGAAGCCAACATTTTGCCTCAGAAATTGCTACATCATGGTGTCTGCACCTCGCTTACCTTCTTCTTAACGTAGAAGAGCTTTACATGATGAACAAAGAGTTTCCTAGTAAATGAATGTGTTTAAGGTTTGCTGATGGGTGTAAAGTTTGGCTGTTTTGAGGCATGATCAGATCTGGTTTAAAATAGCGATGTACTGAGAAAAGAGGGCAAAAGTTACAAGATGTTTCTGTTACGAAACTGATTTGTGGCTGGAGGAATTTTAGAGTTATGTGAAGGTCTAAAGCATGAGATGAAACCTACTATAAAATTCTAGTAATTTATATTGAAATGAAGTATTTTGTAAAACCCATCAACCATATCCATGACTTACGTACCAGCCTTATCTTTTAGTGACTTTGCTAATTGTACTTTCCAAAAATTAAATCAGCATTATTTCCTTTCTTCTCAGGTTTTTGTTTGGTTTTGTTTTGTTTTGTTTTCAGTTGAAGTTACTTGTGACTGTTATTAGTACAGGGTCTGATAGGGATATATTGTGTGAAGTTGTAAACTATCACTGTTACTTTATCATTTATATAAAATGGTCCTCTGCCAATATTTTCTGTGTTTACAATAAGAAACTGAGTCCTAACTTGAATGATGCATAGTAGTTGTTCTGATGGGCTGTCATTTGTGCTGTTTTATTAACTTTTTTCACATGTGTAGTGTGGTAAGAAATCTTTTCATTGTAATTAATTCCACTTAATGTCAAAGTTCTGATTTGTAGGGTATGCTCCAGTCTCTTTCAGACAGGTCTGGAAGGTCACTTTTAACAGAGAAGCTAGAGATTTCCCCATTATGGGAACCCTCCACTTAATGTTAAAGCAAGTCTAGGCCCATTGGAGACACCTTTTGTTTAGAGTCATGGGAAAGGCTTTCTACTATGTCATACTAGCTCCAGGAAAATCATTGTATGCTACTATATCCTTCTCATTCCTCCCCTGTGCTTAGAGGACTGAGTATGTTATAGAAGTCATAGAAGTTACCCTTGGCATGCTAGAGATCAGATCCCAGGCTCCGATGAGCTAGTATGTAAGAGTAAAAACAGTACATTTCCAATCATATACATTTGTCTTCATCTGTCTGTGGTCTTCTTTTAGTCACAAAACATATATTCTTATACATGTATTTATATTAAAAGCATGTATTCACATAATAAAAGTTAAGGACAGAATATAAGGTTTGCACTAAAGAGAAAATTTCTCGTTTTTTTTCGGAGAAGATTTTGTTGCTGAATATTTGTACTTATTGTCCTTGTAGGAAGTTTGACTCTGAGGCAATAATGTGGGATCCAACACTGTGCTTTCATTTTGTCTTGCTTGATGTCTCCCATCCTTATAGGTCACAAAGCTATGGTATGAATTTGTTAATGAACGGTTAGTTAAACTGTGAAACCTGCTCTCAAGCAAGAGGAACATATTCTACCAACACTTTCTGGTTGCCCACATCACCCACATCCTGTACAAGTGAGAGGCAATAGGTAACAAAGATGATAAAAGTCTCTATATGTGTTCTCTGAAGCTGACAGGTCAAGAATAGGTTATTAATTCCAGAAAACTCCTAAATGTTACCACTTGCTCTGCAACCCAGGGGAGTCCCTCTGCCCCTCCACCCAACCCTTCTTCTTAAAGTCCACGTAAGTAGTTGGCAACAAAATTTTCTTCCTTCATTGTCTGATATCTGAATCACTCCACTAGGACAGCACTTTCCCATGTTTGATATAATTATCTTACTGTACTCATGGGAAAAAATTAATTGTTCTTGCATTTGACTGAACACAGAGAAGGTAGAAGTTGCTCGGCACTGTTCAGCAGAAGTCTGTTGCAGAAGACAAATTGAATAGCTTTGGATATTTTGCAAATGCAACAAATTTGGGATCATCTTTATACCATTCTGTGCTTTCTTCCACGTTGTACCTGTTTTGGAAGATGGTAAAATGCTTGGATGTCTTCTTTAGTGTCTGAGCCTTGGTCATTCCCAACAATATTTTAGGGGAGTGAGAGAGTGAATGCTCAGTGATACCTGAAGTCAGACCAATTTTGTTTGGAAAAGATTATGACTGGACTTCCCTAGGGGCTTTTTTTTTCCTGCTGGTATTTTCTGGGACTTTTCCTGGAAAGTTGTTCTCTATGGCTCACAGTGTATGGCAAGCTTTCTCTGGAATTCCCATCTGGCACTTACAGGAGCAAAGCTAGCTTTTTGGTTCAACTCACTACTCCCACAGAGAAAAGATTTCAAAGGAAAACTGAGTTGCAGATAGAACTGTAAGGGAGTACCTTTTCTTAATGAAGTACAGAGTAGTCAAGATTTTCTGTGCTTTAGTTGTGGGTACAAAAGCTTTGCACAATCACATTGGGAGATCTGGGATGTGGAGGAGGCAACTGTTGGCTTCTATTGGCTCCATTTGCAAGGTGTTAGCCTTCCATATGGAGGTTTTTGTGGCTGTGCTTTTGACTAAACCTGCCTCTATTTCTGCAGTTTTGTTCAAGTGGTGAAGGTGCTGGCTGACTTTTTCCAATTTTTCACCAAGAAACACACTGTGGCCGATTGAAGAAAGACTTACCCATCTTAAATATGAAAATCTCCGTTTATTCCTACCAACTGGCAGATATATTCTGAAGAAAGTCATGTTCAGTGGAATTAAGGTATCTAGGAGTCTACCAGGAACCTATCAAGTGAGTTGAAGAGGGGAAATTAAGGGGATAACAATGAAGAGGAAGAGTAAAATTTGTCAAAGGTTTTTGCTGTAGTGTTATTAGACTAGAAGCAGCTATTAACTTTACCTGTAACAGTGCTACACTGGGCAATATTATCTGCAGTTATAATGTAAGGATAGCCAGCTGTTTGGTTAAATTAACAGGCTCCAATGGAGAATTATTAGCAGCATTTATTCGTGCTACAGCCTTTATCACCTGGACTTGCTCCAGGCAGTTTGAAAAAATCCAGTATGCTTAGCTCAGGGTGGTGGCAGTGGCAGAAGGAGAGTGTTACACTCTTTGAAGGCTTAAATCTGGACCCACGTTTCTCCAGGCAACACTGTTGTCAGAAAAATCATGTCCAAAATGAAACTCCGTTTTCTTATTGTTTTTTTTTTAACACTCATTTTTTTCTCATTGGTAATGAAGCTACTGTTAAAATATCTGTACATGCAACAAATGAGAATATTAGAGTTGAGATTCAGTCTTCTATATTTTTAATTTTGGAAAAATTTTCATATTTTTCACATGAAAATTGGTCTCTGATTTAGATTATGACAAGATATATTGATAGACACCCTCAGGAAACTATTAATACAGATCTTTTCCTATGGCTCAGTCTAACTCATGTCTTCTTAAAATAAGAAGATAGAGTAATAATTTAGCATGAACTACTGTCTGAGGTATAAGGATTTAGAGAAACTTTTTTTTAATCTCAAGATGCAGCGTAGAGATATGGGAAGGAAGTGGGATGTCAAGTGAGAAACTTGTACATCTGATTCAATTACAAGTCTAGATGTGAATTTCAGTGCTTGTCTGAATCTTCATTTCATCTCTAACACAAGACAAAGACATAACTGGACTTGTGAATAAAATCGTAGGTACTATGTAATGTGTGTCCGTTGAATTGCAGATAGAAAATTCCCCCTTCAAATAAACTATCCAAAGAAAAGAATGTTAGTTGCACTACATCAGCATAAACAAAAGATGTCACTATCAGACACAAAAAGAGTCGAGCTAATTAAAGGTTGGTCTGAAACCGTTCAGATCATGCCATCATGAAACGATATTGAATATTTTTTAGTTTCTTTCTTTATACAAAGGAAACCACTGAAGACAATCTGTGAAACTACTTCATCTGAAAAAAGACCCAAATTCTGACTTATGAAGCTCCTTTCTCGATAGGAATGTTTATAGAAATTCTTCCAGGTTCCTGTAAATGCCCCCACATTTCACACTCGTCACGTGAAGTTCTTGACCCTGGGGTGAATCATTAAACCAAAATGAAAGAAGAAGAATATGGAGAATAGAAAGTTCGTGAATTATGAACACAAAACATAGTATAGAGTAGAATAAAAGGGAAAGTTTGCAATGCAGTAGATATTGGAGGAAAAACACCAGCTAAGGAAGATATCTCCCCATTTCAATGGAGTTACATTAAGTGTATTAGAAGGATGTCTAGTACCTTATGTACCACAGTTTTCATGGTTCTATTGAGATCAAACTCCTATTTCCTTTTTAGAAAGGAGGACTATGTTCACGCATTATAATCAGACAAAATTGTAGGGTGGTGCTTCCCAGGAGCATAATTACCAGGAAAGCTGCATCTGCAGGCACAGACAGACTCTTGCTGTGTCCAGTTGGGTTTACTTATCCTGCCCTCCTGTTCTGGGTTACCTCCGCCAGAGATATTCTGGACTAGATCTGAAAATACTTGCCTGTGCCAACTTTCTCTCTTCCAGATTTTCTGAGAGTTTCAGCTGTCCTCTCTTCTCTCTGTCTCTAAAGAGTGGTAGAGCAGAACATTGTCCTTGGGTTCTCATTAGCCTTATTGAGATCAGCTGGTATATTAGCCAAAAGAAGTGTCCCTGCTTTCATGTCTGCCTAGTAATCCTCTGATGCACTTGTTCATACTTTTCAATGTTTGCTTTTTGTCTCTTTTTCCTTTTCCTTTTCCTTTTCCTTTTCCTTTTCCTTTTCCTTTTCCTTTTTCTTTTTCTTTTTCTTTTTTTCTTTTTCCACTTCTGTGAGCACAATGTTCATAGAAGAGGTAGTTCAAAGGAAGAAATTAATTGTCCTTCTGCTAGTCCCCTGGGGAATCTGCTCAATGCTCAGTCTAACTGGAGACTTGTAATCAGTTCTCTTTGAGTTCCTTCTGCTCTGAAAAACTTCCCACTATAGGGGAAAATCCCAGTTCAGCCACGAATGGGGAGTCCCAGACAGCTGGACAAGAGGAGAGAAAGGTGTAAAGGACATAGGAATTGCTTCAGAAAGACAAAAGCAACTGTGGAGATGATCTTCAGTGCATACCAGTAGATACAACTGGGTCTTTGTAAACCTGTAGACTAAATCTATTACTTGTTCCATGTTGAAATGGTCTATCTTGGTCCCACTCCCTGGAAGGAGTTTGGAAAGTTGGTGAAAGCAAATAATGGAAAGTGATGGGAATTTTTGCCTGATAAAACATTGGGAAAAAGCTGACTGAACGTTTCAGGATCCAGCCAAATGAAGGAGTAATAGAGGAGGCCTCTAATGTTTGCAGAATGAAAAAAATATTGCTTAAATAATTCAGGCACATTAGTTGGGGTGTAGAAATTTTATGTACTACCTTGGTTCATGAGTTAGTTGGTAGGGAATATACTTGTATGTTTGTGAATACAGGGGCGGATATAGCCTATTGTGTAGCTTGACTGCTTATCAATGTAGACGTTGAATCTATTCTTTCAATGTTTATTTTCTGAACTAATTTTGATTATTGTTATTGTACCATCAATCTAACTGTTCACTAGATCAGGTGGATATCATCCTACACTGTGTTTAGGATGAAAATTTAAGAGTACATTTGCATCCATTTAGATAATTCATCTTGTGACAACAACTCAAAGAAAATCTTTTCAGCCTCAACTTTTAACCTATCCAAACTAATGGAAAATTTTCTATTTCTGTAATAGGATCTTTCAACCAGATTATCATTTCCTTGCTGAATGATAATAGAAGTATTAGTAGATTGATCTTACTAAGGATGAAAGACAAGAAAGACTATAGTGGTTTTATTTTTTTCCCATCTTAAGAGAACTGGTAGATAGGTGACAGCAGAAGATGTATTTAAGAGATATTCCAATTGTTGATAAAAACATCAATCAGTTCTGGGTCTCATAAGAACTTCCCTGAAAGATGAGAAGCACAGTTTTCGTTTCTCTTCCTTATCTTGGCATCATCTTAACAGAATCAACTATGTAACTCAGCAGAGTGTAGTGTTACATTAATTATAGCATGCCACATAGCATGTAATAAGAGCTAACTGATTCATTTAGCTTCAGGAAAAGGTCTCCAAGTCAAATTACTTTTGTTTCTGAAGAAGTGTGCATAATGTCTAGAATCTGTATTTCTATCATTGCCTAAATTTCTATCATTCCTACATATTTTTACGTTTCTTTGTATAGTAAGAGATTATGTGAAATATTTATAGATGCTCTTTTGTTGTCAATTCACGTTTTTATTTTCCAGCAACTGTAGGACATTTTTCTGTAGCTGTTCTTTTTATTGATGGTGTTCTCAAATGAAAAACCTTTTTACAGACATGCAAGAGCATAATCAGGTCACCTGATACACAGGTGTTATACTCCAGTAGTGGCACATGTATCTGGGTCACTGCAATGAACTGGACACTGAATTACAAAGAAGTATTTTTAAAAAGTCTGCTCAGACATATATGAAAACTCTGTATTTGTACTGCGTTTGTTTGTTGCTTATTTACCTCACTATGGTGCCTAAACTGAAAAAGTACGTTGAATGGTGTTGTGCCTGGAAATTACAGTAATATTTATTTGCACAAGTCTTTGTGTATTGCTTCACCATTTCATTGAGTTATTTATCTTATATTCATTTTACTTGCCCATGGTAGAAAAAGGAAGTTATTGATGGATCTAATCCTGTAATTAAGTATGATTAAATTGTACAGTTGGTACACAGTCACCTGAATTATGCAAGTATTTACCAACCTCAGTCAATCTACTTTAGAAGCAAATTTATTTTGGAAAATTTATAGTTTATTGAAGTGTTAGTGGTTAGTAGCACTGAAGAGTACCATAGCATCAATGCAAGGATAAGATAGCTATTATTTTTTTTTTTTACTTATTCATTTACATGCATCTCAGAAATCACAAAACCCATTGCAGTCATCACTGTTCTCTCCTCTTGGAACTTTATAAGTAACTCAAAGAGATGACAGAGGAACAGCTGGGTAGTGAAGAAGGAACTTAAATTGATCTCACGATAGCATAATTTTTTAGGACTCACAACAAAGCAACATTTTAAAAGGAAATGTGAAGGAATACATAAATAGGATAGAAGAAAATAGGGAGGTGTACTTCTCAAAGTGTAACAGCTGCCTGTTCCACGGGCAGTAGATACATTAGGGCTATACTGAAACAGATCCTAGGAACAGAAGACTACTAGTGTTCCATTTGTAATGATGAAAGCCAAGATTAAGAGCAGAGAGGTCGCAAGAAAGGAGATTAAATCTGTATATCAAAGTATGAAGTTCATCTTGACTGAAATATTTGAATGGTGCAGGACAGTTTTGCTAAAGCCGGGAAAAGAAGGTTACTACTAGCATTGAGATGATACATGATAAGAAACAAAGCAATGATAGCTGGATGAACAAAACTAAGTTTTATTTAAGGCTGTTATTCAGAAAGTATCTGCAAGATTTCTTTGTAGCCCTGCATGAGGATCAAGAGAGAAATTAAAAATGAACATGATGCTGCTTTTATGGGCCCGAATGATTGGCAAGATGGTGATGTTTCCACTGTAAGGGAAAAAAAAGAAAAATAGGAAGGTGGGAAATGTCTGGGGGAGGATGATTAACCATAATAATCTTACACTGATGATTTCACATCCACTGTGAACTGTCAGAAAGACAGGCTGCGTGGTTAACTAAATGAAAATGATTCATGGCTAAAATGGAAACATGGATTTGTAAGCTGTGAGTATGAAGGTGTTAAGCGCACTGGGGAAGTAATTAGAAAAAAGGAGCAGAAGAGAAAGGAGCCAAAATGAACATTGTGTTCCTCTTAAAGCGCTGGGTGGCATTGAAGATGCCTTCCAAAGCATGTTTGTGAGCTGCTGAAGAGGTGGAGAGAATGGAGACACTGAAGCCAAAGAATGCCAAACTTTCAGAAATACATGGCAGCTGTGTTTAGAACTGGCAAACCAAGAATGAGATGACTTCAGTGCTGCAGTTGTAAGGTTCAGTTAAGAAATCACTAGAGACTGTGGTGAAAATAGTTGAGTTGAATTCAGTTGCCAGGAACTGAACCAAAGGAGGTCTAAGATGTTATTAATAAAATGAACTTCAGGCAGTTCTTCTCACAACATGTTTAACAAACTTGGAGTAGCTGAAATCATTAGTTAGATCTACTTGCTAAGTTAAACCTCATTGCAAAGTAATTCTGTAAGAAATAGCTCTTCGAATTTCCAGTATCAAGCCTACAAAAAATAACTGTAGCCGATCAAAGGAGAAGACTAGTAGTGTAGGATGAGTTAGTCAGAAGGAGGTAAATACATGAAAGAATAAAAAACAGGTAGCTGGTTCGGTAAAAGTACAAAGCAAAACCACCTCACTGTTGCGATGCAAACTTGTTGAAACAAATCCAAACTAATGAAAGAACATGATATAATTGGTAGAGTTCAGAAAAAGGTTGTTTAAAATCAAGAGGGAGAGCTATGACAATATTGCACTAATTTTATAGAGAAAAATTTGCTGTTCATATTTGTAGCAAGTTCTTCTATGTTGATTTTGGCCATAATTTAGGGCCTTTTCCCCCATTGATAAAAATATGTTTACCTGATGAATCTTATTCCAGTAGAGATGAGAGGGAAAAGCTGTGGAAGATTTAAAGACAGAGTAAGAACAAGAGGAGAAACAGTCATGAATGAAAGGTTAAGATAAAAAGAGACAGGGAGTGATTCAATGAGGTTTAAAATAGACCAGGAGCTGGAAGAGGGAAGGATCATGGTAGCAAGAGAAGATGTTAAATGAGGAGAGCAGGAATAAAATTTCTACTTGTTAGGAGAGAAGAGGGAGAAAGCCAAAGAAAAAACATGAACAACTGAAAGCAAGTTGAAGGAGAGAAGAATATCATAGTGTATTTAGTCAATTAGCACTTGAAAGAAATTGGTGGCTTCTAGTATGATTTAGCACATATTCTGAAATATCCATATAGAGCTTTCAACCAGAAAGGAGGCACATTCTGTTGGACATTAGATTCTGTTTTCACCTAAACACTTATACTCTGCTTGGATTTTTCCAATTAAATCAATCTCTCTTCCCATCATCTTCTTTTTAGTAATAAATTCTAGCTCTAAGTTTATACTTCCCCTTTTTTTTATCAAGACCAATGTTTTCATTTGAGAAAGTGTGTTAAAAGAGTTCACTTGTTCTGGATTGTTCGTCCACTCTGCAGATCTCATTTTATAAACCTACCATCTTACATTAGAAAGTTCTGATGGTTACAGGAATGAGTGATCTTTCTACACTGAAACAGAGTGAAGCTACCTTTCATCTTTTCTTTCTAAAATGATATCAGGAAGCTACTGTTAATATGAGTTCACTCTGCTTCAGTCCTGTGAATTTTGTCTTTATTGATTACGGTAGAAAATATATATATATTTTACCTCCTTATTCAGATTAAAAGTCTTCTGGAAATTATGAGAAGGTTTATTTGAATGTGGACTGAAGAATAAATGGATATATTTGAATGATGAAATGAAACTTGGAAGTACTTGGAGCATTGCAAGACATCAAAACTAGACCAAACTTTTAAAAATTCTAATTGGAATGCACCCAAAACTAGTAAGACTTCAGTCAGGAGCAAAGGGTGAGAAAGGCTTTGGGAAGTTCCAGCAAAAGCTGAGATTTGGTTAAGATTAACTTTCAATTTCCCCCACCCACATGTGTCATCTGATATTCAAAAATATTCAGAGAAAAGAGAAACTGTATGGAAGATTATAGTTTCAGCTACATTTCCTAGCCTTAATTTTAGGACTGAGATTAAATGACAAAATGTGGTCTCTTTGGTTCCCTCAGAAAGTAGCAATCTCTTCTGAAAGGATGCAGCATAAAGAAGGAATTCTTAGAAGATTGGTGTTCACAAGATGAAGCAGTAAAACCTGTTATTCTTTTTCCTCATTTCTGCTTAAAACTGTTCACTCATTTAAAAGAGTGTCTATCTGGTCTTGCTTTGCAAGCAAAATACATTCCTACTGCAAAGAACCTAAAGTCAACTTCAGCAGATGAAGATGGGTAAGAGGGAGGAAATAGTGCTATCCTCATTTTCCCAAGGTGCAATTCTTAGCAAACGATCATTGTATACATTTACTCTGTAGACTTCAATAGAATAAGTATATGTCAAAGGTAGCTTTAAATAAAGAATTCTAGTTTCACAGTGTAAGTTAGACTTTTAAAAGTCTTAACATGCTCTGGCTATACTACTTTTGCCTCTGAACTAATTTGTATGAAGCTCTGCAGTGGAGACCTACCCAAATGCAGGAAATAACCCTGAGTTTTCTGAATCTCAAATCCAGTATCTCTGCTAACACCCTTCCTGTCTTCCAATAAAAAAATACAGGATATAAGAAATGGGAGGAGAGGTAAGAACATGAAATTAATCTTCCCATGTAGTTTACAGAAATTATTTTGATAATTAATTGAGGAGCTTAACGCTTTTAGCAAAAGAAAAATTAATAGGTAGGAAGCAAAAAGTCTGTGGTAATCTAGAATACCTTTAATGAATTATCAAAGACTACAGGGAAAATTGCAACAATTGATGTATAAATCAATTAAACAGGTACAGTATTTAAAACTCAAATCTCTGGGTCTGGGTTTTGAACCTCTGATGACTGAAAGGACGAGGTGAGTGTTAGAGAGTTGATGTACAAAGGAAACCATTTGGATACAGATTGAATATATAAGTTTACAGAGCTTAATACATAAAAGATGGCGCATAACAGTGAGACTGAGCTCAAGGTGTTTGTGTTGTCTTGATGACTGAGAGAGTGTTAGGGAGAAAGGGCTTAAAGTTTTGCATGTAGTGTATTTGAAATGTTGGCAGATACCATCATAAAATACAGAAATAGAGTATTCACTGGGATGGCAGAGGAAAAAAAAAAAAAGAAACAATTGAGAGAGGCTAAGGCTAGCAGTGAAGAGCTACTATCACTGTTTTTATATGGGATCTCTTAGCAATTAGTGACTTAAGGAAAAAAGCAAAATCATTGGATCTGAAAGTAACCTAGGTTGGAAGGGATCTCTGGAGGTAAGTTAATCCAAGGTGATGTTCAAATCAGGTTGATCAGGGCCTTCCCCAGTTGGGTTTTGGTTACACGCAGTCTCTCCAGGCACCTGTTTGAGTGCTTAACCACCCTCCCTGTGATCAAATGTGAGACTTTACAGGACTGTTTAGGATGCTGAAGAAAGGCACAATTGTTTAAATTCAAAAGGATTCTGTTTGGAGGTTCTCTCTGACTTTCAAAAGTGCCTCATCATGCGCAACCATCTTGCTAAACCAGATTCAATAAAAACACTGTTAATTTTGGTGAAAGTATAGAGTTAGGCCTACGCTTTGTGGTTTTGAAAATTCTGCCCATAGATGACAATTGAAACTACTCTGAATGTTAACTGTGATGGAAAAAATGCGTAAGTACTAATATCTGAGATTAGGAGTTACAATTTATAATCTGGTAATGCCATGTACTTTTGTAGGTGCCAGATCTGCTAAGTTTTCTCATCTCTGTGCTGCACACTCAAGAGTGTCACCCTGCCCAGAGCAAGGCAGAGGTACTTTCTTTTCAAAGAGTGTCTCAGGGAGACACAAAACAATGAAACAATGGTTTCAATGTCACAAGCACACAACCACCATGCAAAATGTGTAGCAGACTTCCAGATGAACAGCAGCCCAAAACTGGTAAGTAGAATCTATAGTAGAAGCAGCAGATTTCAGGTCCTAGAGAGAGACATGCACTTTGCTAAATTGCACATTAACTGCTGGGGTGTGAGATAGCTTCTTTAAGGTTTGCCTATCCAGACTTCTCTGCTGAGGTGTCAGTGGTATGGAGGTGGCTGTGTTTTGAGGTCAACCTTTAGCTCAACTGGTGCTAGGATGCAACTAAGATGTGTACCTGGTCTCAGGAACTGGGAAGTTTTCTCTGTTTCTTAATGTGGAGGTAACTTCTAGGGTGTTCTTCATTTCCAAAAAGTGTCATTCTTCTGAGCTTGCTGCTGCCCATGTAACTCAAATATTAGTTTAAAAATGGCTCTAGTCTGAAGACACCCTGGAAGAATTCCACCTTCTATCGGGACAGTTGACATCGTCACTTGGATTTAGAACCAGAGAAGTTTTTTTTTTTCCTCATGATTTTTTCTCTGTCCATCTTACAGTCATGATCAGCTAAAGGAGAAAATGTTTTATTTCTGTTTGAAAATAACCAGACTTTTGCAGCAAGAACTTCAACAATTGAATTCATTTATAAAACCTCCCTTCTTTTGTTACACTGTATATTCCAGTGACCCTGAGAACAGTGAGTTTGTATAAGAAATATTAAGGGTTGTAATATTGTCCTCTGGAGAAAAAATTCAAGAAGTCATCTTGCTTGAAGTTACTGATGATGACCAACATGAAACTCCACTTCACAGTGTAGAACTGCCCCTGTGATGTTAAATTTGAATTCATAAAGATGAACAATACTTTTGCTGAGCTTTATGAGCAGTAGATGCCACTGTACCTAAAGGATTTTGAGTCAGTTGAAGAACGTAAGAATAGTTGTGCCTGGTGAGACTGGATGTCCTTTTAGTCCTTTTTCCAGTGATGGCATCCCTCACAGATGCCTAGGAGGGAATGAAACAGTAAGGTGAGATTATAGGACAGCTTTTCCAGAATATTCTTCTAGCCTTCAGTAATGTGCTGCTCAGGGACTTCCACAGCCAAAGGCTCTCCCATTTAGTGATCCTTCATGGATTTTTGTAGTTGTGTATTGAACCTTAGTGCACACAGTCTTTTGCAGCAAGGTCTGCCACCATTTAACTACGAGTTTGAAGAATTGCACATTGTTTGATAGATCTCTGCGCTTGTCCCTCTTCAATCATCTCCTACCAAACTAGAGTCTGAGCTTCACACAGCAACATTTCATGCTCATGGAGACTTGATGTACTGTCATCTTTTGGTTTCCAGTAAAACATTAACTCCATTTGGGAAGTTTGAAGGCAGGCATAAGTAAATGCAACCCCTTTCCTTAAAGGTTTATTTCAAACTTCTTCTAGGAGCAGAGATACACTGAATTTACAGCATGGACTGGATATCATAGCTCATGTTTCCCAAGAGTCAGCATTCTGCCTTGNGATAGATCTCTGCGCTTGTCCCTCTTCAATCATCTCCTACCAAACTAGAGTCTGAGCTTCACACAGCAACATTTCATGCTCATGGAGACTTGATGTACTGTCATCTTTTGGTTTCCAGTAAAACATTAACTCCATTTGGGAAGTTTGAAGGCAGGCATAAGTAAATGCAACCCCTTTCCTTAAAGGTTTATTTCAAACTTCTTCTAGGAGCAGAGATACACTGAATTTACAGCATGGACTGGATATCATAGCTCATGTTTCCCAAGAGTCAGCATTCTGCCTTGTTGGTTTCTCGCAGAACAGAAGAATATATTAATGTTGTTGCTTGTATTGTAAAAGAAACCCCAGTCAGAGTGAATGAACCAAAAGAGATCTGCACATTTTAGAGGGCATCCTGATAGTACATAAACTATCTACCAAAACATCGGCTAGAAATACTTTTCTTCTGTATGATCACTCCTGTGAGTCTACAGTTATGTATAAGTGGAGGAGGCTTCAGAGAGGACAGGACAGATGAGGCAGTGGAACAGCTGCTATCTCTTTGTTTGCTGTGTGAACACTTTTTCCCTTGAGCTTCTTGGAATTGATATTTCAAGCTGAATGAGACACTGTCACCTGGATCAGCATCAGCTCACTGCTCAGGTGTAATTCATACCAACAAAGAAAGCAGAAATTTGTCTTGAGGAAGTTACAGAAATGAGAACCAGACAGGGTATTTGTATCCCGGTACCTACAACTTCCACTCTCTCTCCTTTCTCCATCCTTTCCAGTCAAGCCTCTTCTGAAAGAGAGATGTGTGGAAATGCTAATTTATTATCTCTTTCATTTCTCTGCTTCCTGTTGTATTGTAGGGGTCAATGTATTTGATTAATACAGTTACTAACCTTTTGCAAATCAGAATCATTAAGGCTCGAAAGGACTACTAAGATCATCTAGTTCACCCATCAAACATCTGTCATAATTCTACTGATTAGTTCCACCTACATCCAGTAGGTGGAATGAAGTTGGATCAGGTGAAAGTGTTTAGATTTGTGTGTTGAGTTCATGAAATTCTTCAGATCTGGAAAATCTTCTTCTGTTTCTTAACTGTACTGTTTCAGGCATGTTTTCTGGCCACTGAATCTCCAGAGCCACATCCAGGAGCAGGGATCTTGTAGTCCAGCTGCCCCAGCTCATTTATGAAAGTAGTTTTGTTCTAGTGACATTTGTCTTTGTTATTTCTTTCCTACCATGATATTTTAAGTCCAGCCCTGCAGATTACCTGGTGCCATTAAGCTACAGCTTAATTGTATTGTTCCGTGGTGTTTCCAAATTGCATGGAAAATGATTCATATTAATAACTCTCCATTGTTCATGTCTTATCTTCCTAAGTTGTGTTCGAGGGCTATAATACAAGTCCAGCTGTCAGAAGGCTTCTGTATACTTTCAGGCATTAAGTGATTTGCCTTTGGTGAATTCAAATGAATGCAAGGCTTTTAGGGGCTTATGTAAAAACAGCCAGAATTCTTCAGATTTTCTTAATTTCTCCTCAGGTCACATTGTCCACTTTTGCTTCTGATAGCAGGTTTTGACCTAAATCCTTCTGTCTCTACTACTTCTGAACCTGGTCTTGATTGAGAGAGAGACAGCTTGTTCTGTGTAGGGATGGAATTTATGTAGTTTACTGTGCGAGGTAAGCGTGGAGATAATATTAAAATGTTACATTACAGATACCACTTGCATTCAGCAAGTGTTTTTGCCCTTGTCCTGCATGTACTGCAAAGGAGATGTTTTTGTTCCTGTGAACTGACAGGATAATCATTGATCATGTGGCGAGATGAGGCTTTTAGGTTCATTGCCATATTCCTCTATTAGTATACGTAACATAATGCTTCAGAAAAAAAACCACAATACTTTTTAGCAGTTGGGCTCATGAAAGTGTTTACTTAATCTTCACAAACTGATGATGTGCTCATATTACAAGACAAATTTAGTATTTGATCAGTAGAATACAAACCACAGAAGCAACACCATCATAAGATGCAGTGTCTTTTACGTAACTATGGAAAACTCATACATGTTTTTAGAGTATAAGAGAGTGCTTAGAAGAACATCAAAGCATCTTTTCAGTTGCTGTTTAAAACCACTCTTGTTTCACAGTTTTTAAGCACTATCACTCAGCACCAGTTTTGCTTCCTAATGTTGATTTGCTTTTAGCTGAGCTTTTGTTTCACAAAGTTTGTGAAACACACCTGCCTAAAAACTTCAGCAATTTGGAGCAAATATGAAAATGGCTCAGTATCTATTATTTCACAACTGAAACCTAGTCAGGTTTCTTTTGTATTTTAGTGCGATATTGTAAGCCACACAGGAAGCCTACCTTCATTTCTATAGTGGCTTATTCTAGAATATTTGGTCAGATATTATCAACTATATAATATATTAAAATTACTCAGTGTTGGCACCACTCCTAAATTCCAGCCCATCTACATACATTATAGCTCTATTCAGATATTCAAAGAGATTAAAATGAGTTTCATTTTCTGCCAGATGACAAAAAAGTAACCATCAAAGCAGGTAATGCCAAAATAAAAAGAAAAACAAACACTGTGAAATTTTCTGAAATGTCTTCTTTCTTTATTTACAAAAAGATTAGGTCAAGTGATTCTTTTATGACAAATGGCATTCCTGTTCCAACCAAAATCAGTGACAAAGCCTCATTGACTTCACTGGCAGCATAAATTGCTGCAGTTAGGCAGCACAAACACAAACCCTGTCTGTGTCTTCACTGACTTCAGTGTAAATCTGCGTTAACCCTACTCAACTTCTGTCGAGCTCGTATTTGACTGTTCTCGAATTCCATCAAAGTGGGTTTGACTCTTTCTGATCAAAGTACATTTGTTAATGATGAGGAGAGAAGGATTTTTACTTACAGGAGCAGATTCAAGGATATGAATTAATGAAACCGAACTTAATGATTATACAGACCAGGAGAATATTCAGCTAGTGTCATTAGCATTGCTTGATGGATTTCAGTGGAAATATACTGCTTTTTCATACGCAGTGGTCTGGCACACTGCACGGTTTTCTCAGGTCAGGAGAAACTTAGACAAAAGGAAGACTAAATACTTTCTGGTCTCAGAGACAAACTGTTTCACAGTTTCTCACTCCCCGTCCTCCTCCCCATTCCAATTTCCCCCCGCATTTGTATACTTGTGATTTTCAGAAGACTTTTCACAGGATTCCCCACATTCTCGAGAGCTTAAAAAGAAGTCTGGGTCTGAAGGAAGGTCCCTTTGTGAGTTAGTAATTGGTTAGGGGATGAAAAGCAAAGGTGGGAGCTACTGGTCATTCTTCACAATTCAAGGAAGTTAGAAGAGGAAGGCAGGGGAAGGATTCTGTGCCAGACCCTACTTTGTCCAACACATTCACAAAAGGCCTGGAAAAGATGGTGGATAGTGAAGGTGGATGATGATACATTAGTTAAAAAGAAAAGCTGCCTGAGAAATTAGCACAGGGATTTCCTATCAACTGGCCGAGTAGTACAATAGTAAAGAAAATACAACACTGATAAATGCAGCTGTGATAATTGTGCATCTGTGAAAAGTACAGCCATAGGAAATGCAGATGATTCTGAATGAGCAGTTGACATTCAACAGAGAGATCTTGGAGTCACTGTAAATGTTAATATTAAAAAAAATAATAACATCAGCTTAACATTCAGACCAGGGACTGGGTGTGGTTCTTGGCTCAAAAAACTGAACTGCTGGTTGCTAGAAACTGGAAGATATAAAAGGGGAAAGAACCCTGTGTACTCACCCAGTTTCCCATAAAGTCCATTACTCGTCACTCCTGAGAGATGTGGATCTATATAGATCTTTGACCTACTTCGTCTGCTCTTATATCTTTATGTAAAATGAACCATACAAGAGAGTTGGTCTAACTAAGCTGTAGTCACCAAGGAAAGTGAAACTATAGAGAAGTATTTGACCTGAGAACCAATGTTGCAAGTCCCAGGAAAAGGACTAAAGGATCACAACAAACAAAAAAGCCTCAGAAGAGACCGCAAAGACACCCTAAATTAACCTCCAGCAGGTTAGAAGCTTGCTACATGTTCCTGTTGCATGAGGGATGTCCAGTAGGTGCAAAAAGAGACAAGCTTCAGCTTAATTAACACAGTGTTTACAGGGAAGACAGCATCTTCCCTTTGGAAAGACACCGACTGAAGAGAAAGTAAAAAAGCTGTAATCTTTAAAGCAAGTGGAATCCATCCCAGACTACTAATTCGTATCTTCTGTTACATAACTTTATTGTTAAACTGATGATTGTGTCTGCCGTGCTAGACAAGGCATATGGAATATTATAATGTCTGAAAGTGTCTTTAGTTCAATGAATTAAGGCCATGTGCAGGAAACTGGGTCTACATTTCAGCACTGGATGTGCCTCACTGGGCCACATCAGTGAGATATAGTTTGTCAGCAGCTGATGCTTTGCTCAGCAGACATTGCAGTGCTAGGAGGCAATGTTAGACAAACAGGATTTGCAGAAGCACAGGGAGAAGGAAGTCCAGGCAAACAATAACATTTGAAGCCCTGACATTGTTTCAACTTCCGGAGCTTGACATAATTCACATCTGTGATTATGCTGATCTAGTCATACAGATGCAGTATTACTTATCCAAGGTGCTAGAAGTTTTGTCTCAGGTGGCCATATACTTACGGGCAAAACACATTTTTTTACACCTAAACGCCCAAATGTTTTGTCAGAGAAAGCAAAATACGAGATGGAGAATTGTAGCTTTACCTGTTCTAAATTTTTGAAATACAGGAAATATTAAGACATATCCCATTATGCAGAAACTATTGGGAAAATGACATTAGAACAAAGATTTCTGCCCAGCATTTTGGCAGGAGGTAGGAGGTAATAACTGAATGTTTACATTGTAAGAGTCATGTGACTGTGAGAAGGTTGGGGAACTATCTCCTTGCACTGACCACAGCTGCTTCTGGGCTAGTTCAGAGACTCTTCCAAAGTGTTTCCAGGGACTACGTAAGAGAAATTCAATGGATATTATGGTCTACAGGCTTCCTGCAGAAAGGTTTTGTGAAGACGCCGTTCCTCTACGATTTCGTCCATGACCTGGAAGCAGTGTTTAGGCTATTATAAAGCTCTTCTTCCATTTGAGGACACTCTGACATGTGCCCAGAGAAACAAATACATATCATGCTTATCAAAGAAATGTGTTTGGATATTTTCATTCACACTCAGCAATGGGCTATTCTTAGTAACCAGTAATACACACGTGTCACACAGTATGCTTGTTGATTGCCTTGTTCCTATTGAAATATGAGTTTTGCTTTTAGGGATAAAATATTTTACTCCATTAAAAAAAAAAAAAAAAAAAGAAATGAAATCCTGGATTGATAGAAAATGTCGTACTCTTTTTATAACATCTCACAATGAAAAATGACATGCTGGGACCAATTTCTTATATAAGCACTGGAGGTGAAGGAGTTAGGCTGACCTGGTAAATGTATGAAACAAAGTCAAAACAGTAGGAGTTAGCTGCTTTAAAAGTTAAAAAATTATGTATATTTAAACCAGCTAGTGAAACCATTCTTTTTTTTCGATTTTTTTCTGTCTTCTAAATGTTTAAGCGAACTGGCCCATGGCAATCCCAATATTGACACTTAGTTTGCAATCCCTCATTATTAAGCTTGATTAACTTTAATAAAAGTCTTAAGTGACAAAGTGACTGCTGGCAGGTTCAGAGACAGAGAAGTGCTGTAATTTTGTACACGGTTGTCATGGCAGCTGACCTACATCTAAATGATCTTGTACAGATTTCTCAGCCATTGTCTAGTGTTGTTCTTCCTGTTTGAATCATCAGTTCCTTTTCTGGGAGACCTGTCTTCCACAAAATCCTCCTTTGTGCCACTTTGGCCTCATTTTCTGGCTCAGCCCTTCCATCCTGGCACACTCCATATTCTGTTGGTGTTGTCCGTTAATGGAAGGGGTGGGAAGAGAAGAGTGAAGCTGCAGGAGACTGGGATCCCAGCTATTCTGGCTGTTGCAAACAGCTTCTGAAAGCTGAGTTTTGCTGCAGTAAGCCACAGTGGCAACTCCCTTCAGTTTCAGTATGTAGAATATTCTGCCACACCATTGTTTTTGATGGAGTTACTGCGTTTTCACAGTGACATAATAAAAGCCAAATTTAGCTTTAAGACTGTGAATTTATAAAATGATGAATGAATTCTGCTCTGTGAATGCATGGCAGCAAATCAGGGGGCCATCTTTTTTATCTAAAATGCTTTAGCAATGTTTATAAGCACAATTACCAATGCAAAGAGTCTTCCATACTCTTTTCCTTCCACTGAACGCCCTTCCAGCACACTTAGAAAACAAGACCAGTGCTATTTATGAATGTTTTAGCTTTGAGTTATTTATTTCTGGTGAAACAGTTCCTTCCTGTCAAATCAGCCTATTTCAGAGGAAGACTGGCTGTTTCTGATTAGCCATCCTTTCTATCTCCCTTCTTGCCACCTCTGAGAACTGAGCTGTGACGTCACTTCAGGGGAACCCAGCCCAGGTCTTATCAGTTCCCGGCAGATCATGGATAGCTGAGATGCCTCCTGCCTATGGCTGAATGCAAGCTCAGCAATCCTGGGTTTACAGAAAGCAAGACCAAAAGATAAGAAGAGAGTATTTACTTTGTTTTGTTTTGTTTTGTTTTCAACATAGCAAGCTCAGTGTACTATTGAGGCAGAAGTTTAGTCTTTTTAAGAAAGCTAAGTTTCAGTATCAGTGCACTTCTTTTTGTTTGTTAGTTTTCAGGTAATTGCAAATAAGATGATCATTGTTGCTGAACTCTTTGCATCACCAGAAAGCATTTGCCTGCAAGTCAAGAAGTAGAATTTACTCAGTCATCCTCAAATCACAGAGCGGTAGAAAAATCCCAGATCTGTAGGATTGTGTGACATTCTAAAGTGATGTCTCTTTTCAATGATACTGAAAGCTGTGACATCTGTCACGAGCTTTTTGCTCTTATTTGCAAGTTGGTTTGTTCAGTCCAGTCATCTAGGGATAGATTGCTTTTTAAAGTGGACTTTCAAAGCACTAAAAACAGTGTAGATATTAAGCACAAGGATGATCTTGAGGAGAGACCATCAGTGAACAACTGTATGTCAATTCAGACCTGCTGAATGAACTCAGAGGATTTTGTAATAGTTCATTAAACAACAGTGAAGAATTAGATCAGTTTATGGAATAATTGGCAAGAGAGATGAGTCTGGCAACAGTATCAGGATTACCCCTCTAGAGTGGTGGGGAAGAAGAGTAGATAGCACATACATCATGGTAAATGTTTAAGATACAAGTGCCTGTCCTCCCACTGTTTTTGAATCTTGGTGTGTTACACTCTCCCACGCTGATTTTTGCTCTTTGGAAAGCTATACACATGCAATAAAAATCTAATAATGGAAAGCACTGCAGGCTGAAGGGAGTCATGAAACTTGAAAACAAAACAGAGAAGACTGCATGACACTTCCCATTCAGAAAAATGCCAGATGACTAAGCAAGATGTACTTGTATTCCATCTGCATTGCCTAAGTTAATGTAATGATTTCACATGCATTGCCGACTCACAATACGTTTCAGGCTTCTTTGCAAAGGACAGAAATATTGTCCTTTTTTGGATAATTGAAGTGACCACGAAGGACTTTCAGCATATTGAGAACAGGACTTCCAGCTATCATGGACCTCTTAGCACAACACAGATGCCTGCAGTAATCAGGGATATTATTAATTGTTTATCCTTTTGTCTCAACAGGAACCATTTGCTAGAGTTGCTGGCAGGAAACTCTCTCACTTAGGAGGTAATGTGTTCAGTAGTTATTGTGGCAAGCTGTGATTCATACCCTTTGGGCCTCAGTCATATTTTATGTGTTTTAAGAATAGAGTAAATTACATTCTGGAGGGCTTTGTCAATGAAACATTAAAGCTAATATCTGTGATAGAGCTCACTGCTATGCTTTTTGGAAGGACTGAGGAGGAAGGGAGGAGAGAAGAGAAATACATTAAGGCAGTAGCTCTCCTTCTAGCCTTTCAAAGAGCTGCTCTGATGTTTTGGTGGCTAAGTATGTGATGTATACCACAAACTCTTTGGAGCCTCATGAAGGGGAGACTCAGGTGTGTGTTCTGCTGTGAGCTGCAACAGGAGCAGGCATACTGATCAGTCCTAGAGGCTGTATGGGAGGTGAAGCCAAGGTCCTGATGCTAAATGGTAGAGGTTGAAGCATGAGAGGGCGTCCTACTAAGAGAGTGATATGGTCCCACGGAAGGAACCAAGGTATGTGGAAGGCAGAGAAGCTCTGTGCTTACTCACCCTTGTATGGGCTGAGGTGTATCTCAGAAGTGCTCCCAGGTCTACCCAACGCAGATACAAGAGTGGCCTGGCTTCAGTAGCCTGCGCTGATTTATTTCCTCACATTTGAGGATGAGGTTACTCAGCAAACCTCTTGCCAGCACCCTGCCTGCCAGTCACTTGGCACACCATGGGTGCTGCTCAAACCTGCCTGGAAGCAACTTGACAATCAGTCCCACATCAGCTGCCATGGGCTATGCTCTTCTCACAGGATTGCCATCAAGCATATTCCCTTCCCTTAAAACTAAGTATCTGTGGTGATGACGTGGCTGTGTGAAGGCAGGAGCTCTCCAGGCAGGCATCCCAGTTTACAAAATGATGGCTATGGTGTCAGTGCTTCTATAGGAACTGCACCAACTTTTGAAGATGCAATCAAATGACAAGCCACTTCTGGTTCCATGGTCCTACATCACTGAGCTAGGTCTCCATTGGTCAGACAAGTGTTGGGGGCTGCTCAGAGGTGCTCACGTTGCCGAGGGTAGCGTGCAGAATGCACAGCCACCTGCTGGGAAACAGCCAACACTAGATGCAGCTGGAGATTGTAACATCGATCCCCCAGGAGCCCTGCCCACCTCACTCTCGTCCCTCATTCCTGAGCTCATTCATCAGTTAGAGCCATTACTGCCTCCTGGCATCACCATCCTTTTTCATTCCACCACACAGCCCTCTGGAAGTGTGCCCCACAGACAGATGGTATCGTGCCAGTGGAGAGCATCTATGAGGAACAGGTAACACGTAGAGAAACGAACGATCCAGGGAGACCACACTGTACCCTTCCAGTACTTGAAGGGAGCTTATATGCAGGCAGGGGGGTGACTTCAGCGCCAGGACAAGCCGCCGGGCGCTACAGGTGCGTCGGCGCCGCTGGGAACGCCGGGAGCTGTAGTTCTCGTGTCGGCGCGACTACAAGCCCCAAGGCGGCCCGCGCGTGGCGGCCGTACCGCACGTGGGGGCGGCGGCGGGAGGCAGTTCCCCGCGGCTCGCCGCTCCCGGGGGCGGCCGAGCGGAAACCCGCCCGCCCGGCGGGGCGGGGGTGATGCGGCGCGCTTCGCCCCGCCGCCCTCCTCGTTAACAGTCCGCTCGTGCCCGGCCGCCGCCGGCCAGCCCTGCCCCAATGCTCTCCGCCCCGCCGCCCGCCGCTCGCTAACCGGCAGCCGCCGAGGGTTCCGCGCGCCGCCGGCGGGCGGCTGGCGCAGCCATGGGGAATGGCATGAACAAGGTAACGCCGCTCGGCGGCCTCGGACCCGCGGGCGAGTGCCGCCTCTCCCCGCCTTTGTCTGCTGGCGGCACCTGGCCGCGGAACAAAGGCGGCGGCCGGGAGGGCTTTCCCTTGCCTCTCGTTTTTTGGTGTTTTTTTTTTTTTTTTTTTGTTTTCTTCTTTTTTTTTTTTCCTTCCCCCCCACCGCGGGGNGGGTGCTGCTCAAACCTGCCTGGAAGCAACTTGACAATCAGTCCCACATCAGCTGCCATGGGCTATGCTCTTCTCACAGGATTGCCATCAAGCATATTCCCTTCCCTTAAAACTAAGTATCTGTGGTGATGACGTGGCTGTGTGAAGGCAGGAGCTCTCCAGGCAGGCATCCCAGTTTACAAAATGATGGCTATGGTGTCAGTGCTTCTATAGGAACTGCACCAACTTTTGAAGATGCAATCAAATGACAAGCCACTTCTGGTTCCATGGTCCTACATCACTGAGCTAGGTCTCCATTGGTCAGACAAGTGTTGGGGGCTGCTCAGAGGTGCTCACGTTGCCGAGGGTAGCGTGCAGAATGCACAGCCACCTGCTGGGAAACAGCCAACACTAGATGCAGCTGGAGATTGTAACATCGATCCCCCAGGAGCCCTGCCCACCTCACTCTCTGTCCCTCATTCCTGAGCTCATTCATCAGTTAGAGCCATTACTGCCTCCTGGCATCACCATCCTTTTTCATTCCACCACACAGCCCTCTGGAAGTGTGCCCCACAGACAGATGGTATCGTGCCAGTGGAGAGCATCTATGAGGAACAGGTAACACGTAGAGAAACGAACGATCCAGGGAGACCACACTGTACCCTTCCAGTACTTGAAGGGAGCTTATATGCAGGCAGGGGGGTGACTTCAGCGCCAGGACAAGCCGCCGGGCGCTACAGGTGCGTCGGCGCCGCTGGGAACGCCGGGAGCTGTAGTTCTCGTGTCGGCGCGACTACAAGCCCCAAGGCGGCCCGCGCGTGGCGGCCGTACCGCACGTGGGGGCGGCGGCGGGAGGCAGTTCCCCGCGGCTCGCCGCTCCCGGGGGCGGCCGAGCGGAAACCCGCCCGCCCGGCGGGGCGGGGGTGATGCGGCGCGCTTCGCCCCGCCGCCCTCCTCGTTAACAGTCCGCTCGTGCCCGGCCGCCGCCGGCCAGCCCCGCCCCAATGCTCTCCGCCCCGCCCCCCCCCGCCCCCCGACCCGCAGCCGCCCGCGGCGCCG
>VXAB01003446.1:470677-524190 GCA_013399175.1 Odontophorus gujanensis | reverse complement strand
TTTTTTTTTTTTTTTTTTTTTCGGTTTCCTTCTCGTTGTTTTTCCCTCCCCTGCGACAGCGGGGGGAAGGGACGCGGCCGCGCGTCTCTCGGGCGCGCTTCCTGCCCTGCCGCGGCCCGGCGGGGCGGTGGGGGGGGAGGAGGACCGGTTTCGGTGGTGCCCGCCCGGGGCTTCCCCGCACGGTGCCCCGGGGACGCGCCCCCGAGCTCTGGCTGCCACTCGCCCGCGGCCCCTTGGAGCCCCGCGGCGCGGCAGGACGCTGCTCGGGGTGCTGGCCTCTCGGCAGCGGGGGCTCGTTGTCAGCCCTTCGCTCCCCTTGGGCGGTTCTCGAAGGACAGTATCTCCGTCTCTGTCTCAGAGCCTGCTGCGAGGAAGAGAAGTTGAGTCATCTTCTCTGTCGGGCATCCTGCTCCGAGCGCTCTGGGAGTAGCGCGGTCTCTTTGCCAGCAGCAGAGCTGGAGATGGGCGCCTGGTGAGCGGCCGTGGTGGTTCTGTGCTGCCGTGGTCAGGCTGCTGAACGTGTCGGTGCTTGGTGCGCCTCCTGCGTGGGGGTACCCCACGTGGTAGCACCTTGGGATAAGAGAATCTAGACACGGAGAAGGCCTGGCTGGTTAATCCAGCTGGGTGACAGGAGTAACACCTCCTCTGGTCCTTTCCTTCAACTTTTGCTTTTAAAGTGTGGGGGTAGAGTCATAGAATCATTGGAGTTGGAAGGGACCCCTCAAAGGCCACCTGGTCCAACTCATCTGCAATGAATGGGGGTGCCTACAGTGAGATCAGGTTGCTCAGAGCCCCCTCCAGCCTGGCCTTGAGCATCTCCAAGAATGGGGCACCCACCACCTCTGTACCCACTCCTTAGATGTCTCCCTCTCCCTCTGTAAGTGGCCAATGAGGATTTAAATACAGCTGGTACACTGGTAGTACTTTTCTAAGAAAGTTTGAAGTTAACTTGCCACCCTCGAAGTTTTGATGTGGGATGCTACTGTTGCAATCCAGGGGAAGGAGGAGTCTTCTCAGCCCCTTGAACTGGAGCAGCCTTTCCTCTGCATCTTGCTTGGACTCCCTGTGAGCAGACAGTCCATGACTCAGGGAAATTTGGTCGTTCTGGATCTGTTATATGTTGTCCTCAGGTATTCCAACCACAGTGCTTGGGACAGAGCACCACTCTAGTTTTTTTATTCCCTCTTTCTACTGTAACCAGTAGGATCAAATCTCCATTGGTTCTGGAAGAACTGACTCCTTTAAGCCATCCACAGTCGTGCTGGGTACTGGCTGTCAGCGTTTATTTTTGTAGGGGTCTGTATGCAGGTCTGGTACTTGCCACCTTCAGAATGTGCCCCTAAATCATCTGTTCCTTTTGATCTTGTGAGTCAGCGAAAGCCAGAGAGGTGAAGAGAGGTGTGGACTCATCAGCTGTTGGGGTGCTATTTGCTTGGCTTGAAGTAGTCTGTCAATACAAATTACCTTAGTTTCCAACTGAGGTGTTTTTTGTTTTTGTTTTTATGTGGCAGAGTTGAATTTTGCGATAAAAGGAAACAAGCAGTTTGTCCAAGGCAGGTTTATTTCATTTAGAGAATCTCTTTGTACTGAAGCCAAGGAAAGAGGATTAGTGGTGACCCGTATTGGGGTATGGTAAGGAAAACTCTGGAGACTACTACAGCTGCTGTTGCTGCTCCTGGATGCTGAGCCTTTCTCAGTGGTATGATCCCCTCCTCTTTTTCTGTCACATGATAGTGATGTATATAATACCAAGTAGTAATTGCAACTGATTTTATGTGGCCACTAGCATTGATTGGAAGGCTTGAAGCCTGGCGTTTTTATTGATTTATTTATCTTTAATTATTACTTTCCTCAGTAAAGTTACCAGTGTTTATTTTTTTCTTAAGCCTATCCTAGTGTCCTGACTTTTCCCAAATTAAACCTAAAGCATTGGTTTCTAATGCTATTCTTATTCTGTTCAGAGAAAGGCAGCGCTCTACTGACTGCACTGACTTCTAACTCATCTCCTGGCTGCTATTAATTTTCAGTGCTTAAGTTGGACATTTTTTTCTTTTGATCTATTAAGTACAGAATGAGTAATGAGATTGTCTGGGTGGCATTATTTGTCTTCACACTTAATGCCTAACTTTGTCTTGTATTCAAAGGTCAACTTAAGTCTGAGGTTGAAAATGACAAAGAGGTTTTCCAGGAGCTGAAGTCCAGTGGCTAAAACAGTGGTAGAGGTCATAGTACTTAGATTTGGCTGTCTGTGAACAGGACATACTTAGTGAAGAGTTTTTCCTGGGTTGGTCCTTTGTCCTGTTACAGTTAAACACCTTTTATTCATGCACACCCTTCTGAAGGGGCAAGTTGGGTGCTACTGGCTACGAAAAGAGCAGGTAAGCTGTGTTTGTTGTAGGAGCTGATTCATAAGAAATGTAAATCAGTGTGGACTGTGTCATCTAATTCCATGGAAGTCAGCAGTGCTGTGCCACCCATTACCAGTGCATTTAGAAGCAGCACTGGGCAAGGAATTGTGTGCCTGTCCAAAGTGGAGACAGTGGTGAAAAAGCACTTCAGGCCATTTTTTAAGGAAGTGTATTTTCCAAGAGGACTGGTAAGAAGTCTTAGCAATCCATGGTAGGGCTCTGTGGTCATGCGTAGTGAAGAACACGAGCCGTTCTCGTGGGAGATACGACCAAAGTCAGGCGTTGCTCTCCTTGTCATTGGTTATGCAGTCTTCTACATCCGTTATTTAGTCCATGGTCATTTTGTCAATGTTTCGGATGACAGAAAGAGGCTACTGTTTTTATTCAGAAAGCAGTGGTTGAAAAGTTCACAAAAACAACCACCTTATGTTTTTCTCCTCTGACTCCCACCCCTTCTCTCACACGCTCTTGGCAGCCATCGGCCTTCACTGTGCACGGCCTGGAGTTGCAGTTGCTGAAGGCAGTGTGAGATGACACAGCTGAAAGTTCCCAGCCGTAGTCTAGTTCTGAAGTATTAGTCAGCACAGTATGAAGATTCACTTCTTTCCAGGTAGCTTTCACCCATAGTCATGTTTCTTGCTTCTAGAATGACTAGGACAACAGGGGCAACATCTGTCCTTCGTTGCACAGTGTCCTAATTTCTACCTAGTTTACAGCGTTGCTTCATAATGCACAAGTGCAAATGCAAACTTCTGGATTTTTCTGCTTTTGCTGGCAACAGTCTAAAAAGCCTCCATTTTAAATCTGTACACCCTGGTGTTTCGTGGTCTCTCTTTAATTTGTAATGTCTATCCTTAATGATTGGAGTTTAAGCTTTCAAGATCTCTTGATTACCCACTTTTTATAAAGAAATAATGTCCTGGAGCCTAAAATGCTGTAGTGTACCATAGTGGGGATGTGATTTGAGGCTTGTGCTGCAGCTAGTCTAAAATAGTGAGGCTGTTTAGAATAGAAAGGCTATTGCATTTATTTGTTTATTTTAAACATCAGTTAAGAGGGTTGGCTGGGGTGGCCTGGTTGGTGAAATTAGTTCCTAACCAGACTCCTTTTTGCTTTAGAGCATGCAAGGGCTCCAGAGCAGCCGTCTTTTAATAGAGATTGCAGACTTGAGCTCCCTGCTTTAGAGCTAGTGTGCCATGCTGTGATCTCCCAGTGAAGCCCAGAGGGAAGAGTGCTTGCGCAAAGCTACAATGGAGTATGTGCATCACTGGAGCTTTACTTTTTTTTGTGAGGCTGAGTAATAATAGTGAACACAGCATTTTTTATCTGGGGAAGGCCACTGACTTGAAGCTATTTCACAGGTCCTGCTGGCCTAGGCATGGTGCACAGGATTGCCTTTCAGCAGGCAGGCTGCTGCAAGGGGAAGGCTGGAGTGATAATCCCCGATGAGAGCCTGCCATGGCTCTTGGAACTTAGCAGCCGCTGGACGGAGCAAAAAGGGTGGAGTTTTACCTTTAAATAGCTGCACTCAAGAAGCTGTTGCTGCTGTTGTGATGACACATGGGTGTTGCTAAGGCTTTCGGAAGCCAGTGCTGACATATCTGTATTGGTGGTATGCTTTGCATGCACTGAAGAAAAGTGGATCATGTGCTCTCCCCACCACAGTTCTGGTCTCTTCAAAGGATGCGGGTGTGGGTCTGATTTTTCAGGTGTCAGAAAATGAAGTTTTTTGGCCAGAAAGCAATATACTTGGTCTGCTTATTTTATTTTTATGCCCTTAGTGCTGTTCCCAAGTTGGGAGGGGTAGCCCTGTGGTGTTTACCCGTGTGTGTGCCCAGGGCCAGCCCTCAGGTTGACCTTGGTGTTCATGACTTAAAGAACGTCCTATAACTGAGACCTGCAGGCTGCTCAGTGCAGTGGTGTGAGTAGGCAGATCTGGGAAAGGAAAATGCAACTCACAGACTTTAATCAGTTCTCACTCTGTAAATGCGCAACTAGTTGGGTGCAGTGATTTCCTCCAACGAAGATCCTGGCAGTGCTGTATCCCCCACTTGCACGGCTCTGCATTTTGAGGGTCCCTCAGGGTTTTATGTCATGCTGCTTTATCCAGCTTGCTTAGCAACTTTAGGCAAATCGTCTTCTCTTTTTGAAGTTTCATCATTAGTTAACTGAATGTACTCTTATCATGCAGCGGGGGGGTTGGGACGTGTTGTAAGGCCCACTCCATGTTTGTAAAGAGCTTCTGATATCCTTGGAGAGCGCCCATTATTTGAGAGTCCACATGATTAACAATCCTGGTTGTCAACGAGAGCTTTTGGAGAACCATGTGCCTGGAGAGATGCAGCTTGAGGAGGTTGCAAAGAGGCACAGAATACAGTCAGCAATTTGTAGATTGTATCTGACAATGGTCGGCTGAAGTAGTATGTTCCATCCTGTATGCAAATTGAACTTTGTCAAATTGTGTTACCACAAGATATCTATATTTGATACTATATTTCTTTCTCACAGATTCTGCCTGGCTTGTTCATTGGCAACTTTAAAGGTAAGATTAGTTTTATCGTTATTTCTGGGATTGCTTTTCAGGGGTCTCTAGGTGTTGTTTTGCAGGCCTGAGGAATTCTCTGGTGTCTGTGCAGCTGCTTTAACCTCATCGTGCTTCGTTCTTGGATTCACCCGAGAGCATTTAAAGAAGAACCTGTTTTCCTTCTCATCCATGTGCTGTACTGCAAGTACTTTTGAGAAAAGAAACATGAATACCACCTCCTCAGTTCTTGTTTCAGCTGGAATTCCTAAACATTGGCCTGCCTTAAATGAGCTAGGCAGACAAGCATGTGAGTCAGGCAGATTCTTTGTAAGGCTTATGGCAAGCCCTCCTTATAAGTAAAGCTTAGTATGCCTCCTGCACATTGCTTGCTTTATTTTGGTTATTTGTAACAGCTACCAAAGAGTTCTGTTATCACTGCATGCGAGACTGATAGGTCTGCAGATTGCTGTCTGACCACTGATACTCACACTGCCTGTGCTGCAGGTGTACGATCCTCTGAATGTTTACCCTTTTGCATGAGGTTTACCTTTTGTGCGCAGACAGAACCATATTTAGAAAAAATAGGAAACTTTATATAGGCATCCAAATAAATGACCTGTTCTCGAAGCCCTCTGTTAGTTGCAATTAAAGCTGACTGTCCCTACTCTGAAATAAAGGAGTTGTGCCTGTACAGTCTTTTTGAGATGGAGATGCAGAACTTGCTATGTTTCCTTGTGGTAACAAAGCAGGACTTGTGGACACTACAGCAATATCATACCCTTCTCAATCTGTCTAATACTGTAACTGACCTGCTAAGATTGGGCAAGGTGTGCATTGGATTTAGGTTCTGCTCTATGTCTTCTCTGTTCTGCTCTCTCTTCCCCCCCCCCACCCCAAAACATGCAACTTCATTATTTTCTGTCTGAACTGCTGTCTGATTGGCTTGACTCTAAACCTGAAAGCCCCAGAAAACAGTCTTGCTGCCTGGGTCCAGTGCTTGATGCTGCTGTGAAGCAGAGCTGAGGAGCAGCCCAGGGTGCACATGAAGCTGAGAGTCTGCCTTTTGCCACGCTGGGGTGCCAACACAAGTACAATGGCTAGTGTGTGTGAGGGGGTTAGTCATGCCACAGTAAGGGAAGTGAGAGGATGAAGACCAGTTACTGGTAGAAGTAGATAATAAAAGGAGGAGAAACAGAAAGGAAAAAAGAAAAAGGGAATATAAGGGAAAAAGGCTAGGTTTGGAGATTGACTGGTACATGAGCCAGTGGCAGAACTAACTCAGAGCTGTGTCGTTTCCTTTTCTTTGTCAAGTAATTCGGGAAGGTGGCAGGATGGGGGATGGGTGGTGGGCGATAGAGTCCTTGGCTTTAGACTTTCTGGCAGGGTGAGCACGATGGACCCAGAGATGGCTCAGTCTGTCCCTCTTACTGTTGCAGCCCTGCTGGTAAACCCTTGACAGTAAACCCAAGGGAGTGAAACTCAGCCAGAGCATCTGTTTCTTAATGCAGTTCTGTTTTCAGCCAGTGAACAATAGGACCAGCTGAGGGAAGTTGACTGGGGTTGCAGTGTGTCAGCACTGCCCGTGCCAGGGTTGTGACCCTTGTGCTTGCTCTGCTTTGCTGGTTCAGCTGTGCTTGCTGTTAGTGGTATGGTTGCTCGGTCACTTCTGTGCAAGGAGCAGAGGTGTGCACAGGAGTGGGGAGTGTTCCTGGAAGCCTCTCTTGGAAAAAAAAGCAGAGGCTGGAATGTTTCAGTTATCCACATTGAAGAGGGAAAGGATAGGCTTTAATATCAATATCTGTGTTTTGGAGTCTATTTTCAAATTGATTAAAAACCCAAGAAAAAATGTTCATTTAATTTATTGCCGTGACTCTTGGTCATGTTGCATTTAATTCTTAGCCCTCACAGGTATCATACTCTATACAGGTCTTATATACAAAGAGGAAGAGAGAATATTGATGTTGCAGTACTAAGTTAACCCAAAAGTGAAGTTTTATTGTTTTGGTATCTTCTGCTTTGGCTTTTTCTGCAATTCCCCCCCTCTTCCAACTGCTTCAGAACGATGAGCTTTCCATGTGGTGACGTCATCCCATTTAGGATCAGGCTGTTGGTTAATCACCAGTGTATTTTTCCAGGGGAGTTTGGTTACCATATTCCTGGGGCATGTTCTGATTTGTGGCACTCTTTCAAAAAGTGACTAATGAATTTTGAGACTTCCATAAAGGGGATTGTTGCTGAGAAATGCTCGGCAGCATGCAGTTGGGCATGGTTAGAGTATCCCAATTTGGGCGGCTGGAACATCTAGCTACTTCTACAGACAGGGGTTTTAGCTAATTGTTTCCTGTAACGCTCCTCTTGTTGAATAGCCAGCTGGCTCAGAATTGTATGAAGTTCCATCTAGTCAGCAAGAGTAGCACCAAACCGTTGGCACTGTGCATCCCACCTGGAATCAGAGTTGAAGCACTCTGGCACTCTGTGTGCAGGGGGTGAGGAGTTGGCAGGAGTCTCTGAATCGCTCTGATCTGCCCTCTGGAGGATAAGTCTCCCCTCCTTTCTCCAGTGACTAACCAGGGAGGCAGGGTCTCCATAGCTAATTTCTAAAAACACCACCCTACGCAAGTTTGTCTCCTTAGCTATATGGGACACCTCTGGGGAAGCTGGCAGTCTGAGGGAATAGGGACAGTGTATTGCAATTTCTGCTTCATGGAAGCAGGATGTGAAAGGATGTTAAATGATGTAGTTGTAGAGGTGTGTTGTCTGGAGAAGGCATTCAGCAGTTGTTCTGTAGAATTGCTATTCAATATCCAACAATCTTTCTGCTTCATGCATTAATGTTCCTACTGTCTTTTAAAGCCTAATTTATGCAAAACCAGTTTATGTCTGAGGAAGTGCAAGCTCTTCCACCTTTACCTGGGAGATAAACTAAGATCTTGTAGGATACACCAGGCAGAAATGGGAATTGAGCTTTCCCAATATGTTTAGAGTTTTACTAATCTGCAAGCTTTTAGCTGCATGAGAATGAGAGGGATTTCTGTAATCACCTTAGGGTGTTTAGAATAGAAAGCATGTAATCCTGACTATGGAAAGCACTGAAATACATGCTGAAATCCCACCAAGTCCACAGCACTTGAGTATCTCTCTCTTTGTTATCTTTGAATATCTGTGAGCATTATTGTACTCACCGGTAGAAAATCAAGATTGTAGTGTTTCTGAGATAGGGTGTTTGAGATTGCACAGCTAGAGGGCAGAAAAATTCAAGAAGAACCACAGGTGTCCATACAAAATAGTCTGTAGAGTTTGATGTGGCAGCCCAGAGGGAATCGGAGATCTTGGGCTTCTTCTGTGAAAATTAATGAGGAGTTATAGCATCAAAATAAAGGGGAAGGGGCAAAATTAGGAAAGGGAAAAAGTAGTAGTAAACTCTTCTACCTGGCTCTGGTTTTGGGGGAAATTTAGTTTGTTGAAGTTGCTCCTTTCAGATGAAATTCAATTCTGCAGCTGTCGAAGGGCAAATAATTTATTGTGGGATTGCATACCTGTGTATCTTCTGCAGTGGAAATTTGATTTCCCCTGAAAGGCACCTGAGTGCCTGACAAAAATAGCTGCTTTGTTTCTTTGCAGACTGACATGGCAGGGAGCTTTTTCTGCACAAATAGAAGGAATTATTTTCTCCAAGGTGAGGTTCCGAGTGAGTGCTCAATTGCTTCCAAATCAAAACCTATAGCAGTAGTGAGCCCCAAAGATTCAAGAGTGTTTCTACTCTGAATATTTGAAGAGCTTTTGTCCTTGCTTGTTGGAAGATTCAAATTTTTCCAATGGAATATTTGGGGGCTTTTTGATTCAAAGGGGAAAGCCGCCATATGAGGTTTAATTCCCCCAAAGAGTCCAGTGTTGCTGTGAGTGAGCTGGGAGAGTCTTGGGGAAGTTTATACCCTTCCCATTAGTGAGTGCAAAAAGGTGGTGTCCACCAAGTAGTTGTGCTATGTTTCTAGAGCCATTCTGTTATCAGCTTCTTTTGGGAAAAGGTTTTTATGTTTTATTTTCAATTTTTTTTCCTAAGGCTTTATTTCAGGTAGTGAAAGCAGGAGAGGGTGAAAATACTGTTCCTTTTTTTTCTTTTTTTTTTTTCTTTTTTTTTAGGGAAGGAAGATACTTTTTCAAGAAAGACTTTATGTAGGTACTGTCATTTAAAAAATTGATTTAGACCTTTTTTCCTCAGCTTCCTAGTGTGCTGGAAAGGTCCTCCTGAAGAGGCTGAGTAAAATCACTCTGTAGAACATAATCTGGAGTGGCAACAGGAGATCGGGAATTTTTGTTCAGTTGTTTAGTCTGTGTGCACACGTGCTTGTAACTGTGGGTCACTGGACTTTGCTTTCACATCAGGAGGACTTTGTTCCATTAATTCTCAGTTCTTAGTGGCCCATACCACTGTGGAGTGAGTTCTCCTAAGAATCATAGAATCATTTCAGTTGGGAAGCACCTGCAACATCATCAATCCAGCCATCACCTAGCACTACCAAATCCACCACTAAACCATGTCTATTAGGGCCATGCCCCCATGTTTCTTAAATACTGTCAGGAGTGGGGGACTCCACCACTTCCCTGAGCAGACCCTTCAATTGCTTGACCACCCTCCATGAAGAGATTCTTCCTAGTATCTCATCTAAACCTCCCCATTAAATAGCTGTCTCACTGTCTCCAAAGCAGAAAAGGTGTTTTATTTAAAACAAACAAAAAATTAACCCAAACCCCAATAATGATTTAAAACCAAACAAAACAACAAAAACAAACATTGCTCCAAAACCAGAAAACATCAGTGACGATGAAACTGCCTGTAATCTCTATACATCTGCAGGTTGAGACCTGACAGTGTTGTAGCTGGGAGCCTCACTTGCCTTGTTTTTGTGTACATAAATTTTTATTCTGGAAACTTAATTGCAACTAACGTACTGCTTTATAGGAGTCCATGTTTCTTTTCACACTAACAACAAAGCTGACTGGGCTTCTAAGAAGGAAGGAAGGATGCCTTTTATATGGGATAGCTAGAGAAGGAGGGTGATGAAAAGAAGCATCTCAAAGTGCAGAGACATTTAACGGGTCAGTTGCAGTTAAATGTTGCAGATCCAAACCTTTATCACAGAATGCTTTTTTTTCTGTTCCTGACACTATTGATAATTTTGTATTTTGTTGCTAGCAGTAGAGATAGGAAAGACTCTACACCTTAACTTGAGGAAGGAAAAGTTAACCATGGGAACAGGAGAGGGAGAAGAAGGCTCCTACAACGTGAACTACATTTTCTTACACAAGGAAAGAGAGAGCTTTCTGAAGGCTTTACTTAAGAGTCCCCATTAGTTTAGAAATGTTTTGTTGTCTGCTGCAAAGAATCCTGCATTTGAGGGACAGTTCAGGTATGCACAAGGTGGACTCTGATAGGTTTCCTTCGTCTTGAAATTCGGAAGTGGGGTGATTTTTGCTGTGATTTCAAAATGTGAACCCGTGTATAGTTGTACAGTGCTATGCTACAATAAAAATTAAAATTCCTATGCTTGTAGGTGATTATTCTGTTTTTTAACGGTCCTTTACATAATCCCTTTAATTTTTATAAGTTTATGATACAAGACCCTGAATAACAGGTTATCTCATTTGGGCTGTTGTTTAAATTAGCTTTGTCTCTAGTATCTATAGACCTACAACAGGGGCCAGGGGTTGCAAGAGAAGTTCATCTTTTATAAATTGTGCCAGGTTTAGATCCAGGTAATACAGTCACTGGCTGAGAATTTTTCTTCTCAGTTTTGTGTGATTTGGGTGACTATTTCCTAATATACTAAGGACCTGACATTACCCTGGGATGCAGCTCTAGGATAAAGCAGTTTCCAGCTTGCTTCTAGGAATATCATTTATCATGTAATTTTGATCTGTTGAAGTGAACTTACTTAACTGAAGAGCTAGTATCTTTCAATCCTCTTGAGTTGCACTGTGTCCATTAGGCTTTTCAGTCTGCATCAAAGCAGTCAGTGTTTACTGTGGGTCATATCTGCTTCTGAAACTGTTTGCCTTATGTGACAAGCCACTTCTTACCGTGTGGATCATACTTATCTTAGAGAATGGGGTCTAATTGTGCTCTTCTGCATTCACATTGCAACCAGCATGTTTTTATGTTGCTAGCCTTTTGAGAACTGAAAGCACTTGCTTTTGGGAATGTTTAGCCTGTCTTCTAGGGCTTTCAGAACCTCTGGTGTTCTCTGAGAAGCCAGGACTGTTCTGTATGCTTCAAATAAATCCAAAGGATTAGCAGACCTCTCTTGGCAAACATTAGCATTTCTTCTTTGAAATGCCTACTCTGAAATTCTTAGGAAATTCTAATTGTTCTATGAAGCTGGACCTTAATTCTGTTTCAGATACAGTGTGCATTAATTCTCTTCTGAAGGAATAAGGTGCTGTGTTGGTCACACAAGCTCAAACAGTATCTATTGGAAATTGATTCAGTTCTGACTTTCTATTTTATTAGTCCCAAATAAGCTTTCACAGTCTGATTCGTTTTAAGTATTCTTGCCTGTTACTGTGCTCATGTGGATCTTGTCTGTGGGAGAGTATCATAAAATTTCGAGTTCCTCTTTAGTATGTAGAAAAAGCATTGAAACTTTGTAGTAGAGTGGAAGAAGATGAAGCAAGAGATGCTGATTGAGCTCTTGCATGTACATTAAAAAAAAGTGTACAGGTGATACTATTGTTATTTTTGTACCTAGAGAGAGCCGGTTTGAAACCTTTGTGGTCAGTGCTCTTTTTTTGTGTGCAGCCAGGCTAATGTGAACAGATTGTATGGGCTAATTTGGAAGGCAGGTGTTCACATCATAAAACCACTGCTGTAATAGGCGTGATGTGTTATGTCGTGCTCATGGGAGAAGGTCAAGAGTAAGTGGACACAAACTAACTTTTACCTGTGTTAGTGGTTCTTCAGGGTCATTTTCAGATGTGCAGATCATTCAGCACGGGGAAAGCTGCTCTCTGGTGACTAATGATCTGTTTTACCTTCTTTCTCATAGAAACAAACCCATGCTTTCACAATATCTAGCATCAAAATCTGTTGCCCCAGTTTGCTTTCCAGTTTTGAATGTTTGAAACACCTCGGTTAAAGGTCTAGGAATCACTTTTTTGCAGTTGTACTTCCTTGCTACAGTGTTTTCATGCATTCAGAATCTTCTCAGTCTTTCTTCATATTTAAAATTATGCTGTGCATTAGATAAATGTACCATTTTCTCTACTAGTCCACAGAAAATAAGAATCTAGTTCTGGTGTTGGCTGGCCCATTAATACCTTTATTTGAGTGATTCAAGCCACGTGGTTCGCTTCACTCCTCAGCCTGGATATCGCAAGGTCAATGCCTCAAGTTAAACTGTATCTCTCAAAGTGGGATTTGTGGGTAAGAGGATTTCTGGTACAGCTCTGACTGCTTGTTCAGATGGCCATCACCTGCATGTAGACGTGCACTGTTTTACATTTCAGATGCAAAAGATGTGAAACTTTTGACTTAAGAACACATTCCTGAGTCACTTAAACTTGTTCTTTATATAGTATGAAATTTGTTTTGGAGTTTCTTCCCCATCCCCCTCTGATGATGGTGTTCTAGAACAGCTGCATTTGGGATTTTGCTCTACTTCTTGAAGCGTCAAAAAGAAATGTAGCAGTGGCAGTATTTTTTAACACAGGGGAAAATGGAATGGGGTGTTGTTTCAAGAGATTAAAAAAGTCTTCCTTTTTTTTCCTTTACTGCAGATGCCAGAGATGTAGAGCAGTTGAGCAAGAATAACATTACACACATTCTTTCAATTCATGACAGTGCCCGTCCTATGCTTGAGGTAAGAGGGATGGAGACTCCATAATAAACTCTTACTGTGACATTGAGAGTCACAGCTACCTTGGGATTTATGTCATGTTCTGTATGACTGGTATTTTGAAATGGAATTTGGAAATGTTTGACAGCTGTAGACTTGGGATTCAGTCACAAATGTTGCCATTGCTGCTGTTACAACAAGTAATCTAGCTGACAAAGAAATTGACTGACACTATAATTGTCTCTATAACACAACAATGGAATTGTTATCAATCTAATAGTAAAGGTAAATTTTCTTGTATATGGAGTTCATGCATCACAACAGCAGTACTCCTTCTTCCGTTTTTGCACTGGTAACTCACCTTTGTACTGGGCCACTTTCTTGAATCTCTAATGCAAATTGCTGCCAGAGAAGTTTGCCCTCCTCCCTAAGGCTTGAGGCCTGGGAGAAACAAGTACTCTCTTACGTAATGTATCTAACACAGGAGAGCATCTGTAGGTCTCCAACACTTTAACACAAAATGTTATTCCTCATTTTACTGAAGGGGAATTATATCTCAAGAGTTGAAATGATGTGACTTGTTCTGTCCTCTTGAGCAGTGAAAGAGCTGGAACCAATCTGCAACTGTGTTTGACTGCTGTGCTTTCTTCCTTATGCTACATTGCCTTAAAGGGAGGGAAGTGTGTTGGGGCTTTGCTACACCCTAAAATCCTGCTGTTTGATTTATATGGGGAACTATTTGTCCTCTTAAATTCACTAGCTTGTTCCCCGCATTTCATTTTTTGTGAAATATGGCAGAATAGGACATAAGACAGTTGCTTGTTTTGCCTCTGGAATCTCTCTTTTTCACTCTGGTCACATAAAGTCGTCAGTCCTAAAACTGAAAACTACAAACTTACTACAAAAACTACAAAACTTCTACCTCTCTCCAGCAAATCAGTAAGCAAGCTGAACAAAAGATATCCCTAACGTGTCATGATTAAAACAGAAATGAAGTTCATGGGGAATTCAGGGTTTACTTTTAGCTTAGAAGTGGGTTTAGGCACAGTTTTACGTAAGCTCTTAGCTTTGTATCTAACTTACACTGAACCTGATGCGGGTTAATTCTAAATCACTGAACTTTAAACTGTTCTTAGTTGAGGAGAGATGTTGTTGCTTCCTCTGGGGTGCTGCTCTCTAAAATGAGTAGAGACTTGATTTGTTTTATGATCATTATTAGAAAGGTAGGAACGCTAATTATGGCACGTTCCAGCTGCAACCTCAGGTCACTGTTTCTTGTGGTGCTGGTGGTAGTTCTGACAGCCCACATGCCTTCCCAGTGTCACATTGCATCTGTTTGTGGGTCTGTGTGGTGAACAGATCTGGGAGCTTGTGTGAGTTAAATATAATCAAGTCACCATTTCTTCCTCTAGCCACTTCCACAAAAGACATTAATAATTAAAATTTACCCAGCTCAGTTCCCAATCTGGTTCATGATGCAGTCTTAAAACTTACCAGTGGTAGGGGAACAGTGGCTGGTTGAGGGTAGGCTTTCTTTGTTCACCATTGCCTCTGAAATAAATGTTTCTTTAACTGTGCCTTCTATTTTTGCAGCGTGCAATGTATTCTCCTTGCAGGTGCTGTGGGAGGCAACAGTTAAACTTCTGTTATTTACAGAAAGTGCAAGGGTTCCAAGGTCCATTTGTTTGGGAGCTGAACTGATCATTATTGCTTTATCATTCATAATCTTTCTGTGAACTTTTTTTTTTTATCTGGATCTGAGTGCTTTTCTTGTGGAACAAAGGCCTAGAAAATGTTGTGTTACTTCCCATATTAACATCTTCCCATGTTTGTAGGTAGGTTTATTTACAGCTGATGTATCCATGTAGTGCTTGAGGCTTGTTCTCAAGTCCACTGAATTCAAACAGGTATGCTTTTCTGATGCATTTCCTTCCCTCTTATGCTAGGCATCACTGTTCGCAAGCGAGAGCCTACAATGGTATTCAGAAATCCATTTAATTTTACTTGGACCTTTAAGCATGGAATTGCTGTGATGTGAGAAGCTTTTTTTCCTGAGGCATCCTGTTTTGTGTGTGTGCGTTTGTGTGGACACTGATCATTTCTAAAATGCTGCATTTTCATGAGCAGCAGTAGTTGCATTTGTCTCTTAGTAACAAAATTTGGAGGCTTTCCTAATCATCCTATAGAAAATGTTACAAATATTCCAGTGAGCAAAGCTTTCTCTGCAAGCCACAAAAGGGTAAGTGTTTTTAGGAACAGAAAACTCACTGTTGCTGTCAAAGAGGATTTGGTGTGTTTTAGCTGTCTGTAGAACAAACAAATATGGGTGCATACTCTCAAAGAGGTGCCAGATTACTCACATCTTGCTTGTCATGTTTTGAAATTACAGTAGCTGTTACGATGCAAAAGTTGTTCTGATACAACACCTGAAGCTGCAAACCTTGGGTAGAGGATGAAAATGAGCAATCTGGTTTCATTGTCCATACTGGGTGGGAGCACTATTAAAGAGGAAAAAGCGAATGTCCAGTGTATGTGGAGAGCACTAACTTGTTAAGATTAGAAAATTACTTTCCCTTTTAGTAACTTAGGGCACTGCCCCTCTCTTGACAGGCTGTTCTTCTCTATCTGATTGTGTTTAAAATATTCACAGTAGCTTTTAAAATGTGTGCTTCTTTCTGTGCTTTGTAAGTACTGCAGTATTTGGAAGCATTTTCTAATAGCTTACCAGCTTGCTAGAAGATGACTAAAGAGTTTCACAAAAAACATTTGTTATATTAGTTTAGGTTTCATAGTGTTTTTCTGTTGAAGAGATGATTAAAAGGAAGTTTTTCTCACTGAGATTTGGTTTCAGAAGTTATTTTTGATGATTATTTGCAAATCCTTATGGACTTCTAAGTTATGTGTGGCTCATAATCAAAGTTCAGCCTTGGAAAGCTATGGTGTGCTTTCAAGCTAAAATAATTGAAATAAAATAGGTTGGTAAATTAGTTGGGATATAAAACTGTTCATACATTCAGATATCGTCAACCTCCATTAAGACAAAATTATTTTGTAAGACTTTCAGGTGTTCTAGGCTGGAAGGAATCTGCCAAAATCCAAACTAAGCTATATTGTGATATTGTCCCTTAGTTCTTCTTACATAAACTATTTCAAGGGAATATAAAACCAAGCCTAAAATTAATTTATATTTAGAAAGCATCCTGAGGCTGTTGTTCCAGTGAGGCACACAATTTGCTGTATGGGGTCTTAACCTGTTAGGTAAACATTTTATAATTTAAAGATGCATGTTTATAACTCCATCAGAAAAACTGTAGGTAACTGGCAGCATGTCCCAGGGAAAGGGCTGTGTGCCACACTCAGAAAGGTTTGTTACTTCTACTGTGCAGAAAGAAGCCCTCAGAATAAGAGTGCTGTCCAGTAGTGCTATACGTGTTCCCACGCACATACAGAAGCATTAGCCCTAATGAATCAAGTTAACTTCTCCAGAGCACTTTGGACAGCTGCCTTTGGAACACTCACAGAGGTTTCTTAAGTTCATACAAAAGCCATATGAAGATGAGAACAATTAGGTTTCTTGCCACCTGCTTTCTAATCTCTTTCCCAGCTAGTTCAGATTTGAAAATCTCTTTTCAGAATGTGAGAGAGAGTGAAAGGCAGATGGGAGAACAGATACCTGTGTGCTTTAAATGGTTGTGTAGCTTGCATTGACCTGTTACGTCTCTTGGTAGAAGTCCTTTTTTTGTTTTAAGGCCAGGACAAGTAGCTGTTGAGCTTAGAGACCAAAATGCCTGAAGATCCACCTGCTGCGATGTCCAGGTGTCCTAACCAAGCAGTCAATCAGAATACACAGAGAAAATGGACCCTTAATTCCTCCTAAGCACTTCTTCCCTTTCTCTACAACCGATTGCTTTAGAGAAATCTACCTGAGCCAATTAGAACCTTTGCTTTTGGGTTGCCCCTGCAGCCAGTGTTCTTTTGGGTTGCTCTGGGAAATGGCCCCCAAGAGACATTCCTGTGAAGCCCCAATGGTGCTTTACTTACTAGAGCTTTTCAGTATGTCAGAGGATACAAAACCTAATACATTCAAGCCTGCCTTGCTACTACTGTTGACTAAGACATGCAGCAAAGTCATGTTGGTGGCTTTTAACTCTACTCCTTTAAATCTGGGATCTAAGTAAATTTGTGCCAGTTGTTCTAAGTGAAGGAAATGAAGGCAAATGTTGTTAATTCTTGCTTACAAAAATCTGGTTACAGGTTGTTTCACTGTGGAATTTCCAGGTGTTTGAAGGGATGGCACTTGGAGATGGATGCTGGCCCAAACTAAGAAGGATGCTGGTGTGGGTTGTGCAACCGTTTCAACAAAACTGCTTCCTACTATGGGAAGTATGTACTGCTGTGGGCAGTCATCTGCAAGCAGCTGAACTTGCAGCATCCTTAACAGTTTTTCTTTCTCTTTCCCTATTCTTTCTGTTGCACACACGTGCTTAAATATTGGTGAAAACAAAAATGCTTCCCCTTCTGCATTGTGCAGTAGCTGCTGTGTGTAATGCAGGAAGACCTACAGCATGACTCCTAGGAGCTGGAGTGCTAGGAATTATTCTATTTTTGTAGCCATTCAAACTGTCCCAGAGGCTGATAACTATGGAGGAAGGCAGGGAATTACCTGATTACAGTCCTCAGGTTCCCATGCAGAGAAACAGTCTCAGAATAAAAAATGAAGGCATGCGTGTTCAGGTTGGAAGTAAGCAAGGTTTCTTAACAGGGAGGATAAGTAATTGCTGAAAAATACTGCCAAGGCAGTGGTGAATTTTCTTGTGCTCCATGTCTGTGTGAAGTTAATTAAAGTAAAGTGCAAAGATCTTTGCGATTTGTACTTCTGTGTCTGAGCACTTCTCAATCTGTCTGAGATGCTCTGAGGTGCCAGCTGTGAGTGCTGAGTATACTGTAGGCACCTGTCCATCAGTCCAGTAATGGACTGAAACTACCAGTTTCTTTCACATGGTTCACCACACGTTTGCTAGTTATTAATAATTGTGTTTTTTTTCTCTTAACTAACACCAGAAGTTTGACTTAGTAAATGCTTAAAATGCATTACTGGTCACCTGTATTTGTAGAGTCCTTTGGGATTAATGTATTTATAGCATTCTCATTGTCAGACTGACCAATACTGAACCACAGGCAGCTACACTCGTCTTGGAGATATTACAGTAACACTGTGGATCTTAAATCAATAAGAATTTGCCTGGGTATCTCTGTACTGTCCTCTGTCACAAAAGCTTTCTATGTTTGCAGAGCTCTGTTTGCAGCATATTGTGTTAGGAGCAGGGTTTTGCATGCATTCTGTTTCTGTATGCCTGTGAGTTTTTTCTGTGTTTTCTGTTGCTAGAGTTCTTGTTTTGCTTTTATTTTTATTTTTAGTGCCCTTCTTCAGATAAATAGTGTATCTGTGTGTGTAGTTATTTGATGGAAATAAAACTGTGACAAAATATGCCTGGTTTTCTGGGAGTTCAGGATGTTATCATTTTTCTCTGTCCAGTATCAAAAGTTCTCATAAGTTTTAGACATCCCTATTTCATGTGAATAGCCAGCCTGTGTCCAGGTGATAATCAGGTACTCAGATATTCTTATTTTGAGTCTTGTGGCTGGCTAGATTTTTTCTTCAGATGAGTGATCTTAAGGCACTGGATTTTTTGAAAGCTGCAATGTCTTCTGTTTGCTGAGAAAATATCTTAACACCTGTGAAGCATCTACTCTTTTTTTTCCTCTAACTCTTAATATACTATCTCATAGGTTGTTTTAATCCTCACTCTGCAGTTAACCAGAAAAAAAGCACCATCAAGTCAGAGTTATTTGCTTTTCTTTCCTTCAGTATTCTGATGCCATTAACAGTGTCATCTTAATCTGGTATGTGCTGTCTCCAGAGCAGCGGTTTTTCTCCTTGTTTTTCTGAATTGATGGCTGTGTAAAACTGGGAGGTAGTTGCAGGGCGAGTTAGGCAGGAGTGAATTACTAAGTCAGCTGTGTGTCTTGCCCAGTCTGCTTGTGCAGCCAGCACAACTTAGCTGTCTATCTGAGAGTAAACTGTATGGTCCAGTAGAAATAGGGCTGAAAATACTCTATCCTTGAGAAACTAAACCAAAAGAGAAAAGCACAGTCAAAACGCTGCTGTTATTTAAGAAGTCTTTCCTGCTCCTTGGGTAAACAGAAAGACATGTTTATAAAACAGTATGGTCAACAAAAAGATGCTGTAATTAGAGCAGAACCAGTGTGAAGAATAGAAGAGAAATAAGACTGTTACAGAGAAGCTGAATAACTTTTCAGCAGCAGTTTTCTGCGCTGAATACTGTGATGTACCTTTTATAAAGTATTAAGGGTGAGAAAGTTTAATTTTTTTGAGGAAATACCAAGAGAATGTATGAAGTGAAATTTACAAATTAAAAAATGCAAAGAACAGATTGGCTGGGAATTTAAGAACTAAATGGCTGATCACCTGTTGAAAGTTGAGAAATATTTTTGAGATGGAATCATAGAATCTTAAAAGTCCCTCCTAAGATCAAGTTAAACTATCATTCCATCACCGCCGTGCCCACTGAACCATGTCCCTGTTCGCCACAACTGCACGTTTCTTGAATGGTTGTATCCTGCAGGCCTAGTATGGACAATGCATTCATATTGGCCTGCATCAAGGTCTGGATCTCATTTCATTTCTCAAGGCCTGGTTGGATGTTGTAAATCTTAATGCAGTTCCAGCTGGACATGATAGTCTTGCAAATGTGTAAAGATCATCCTTAGAAACCTGCATAAATACAATTAAGAAAAAGAAAGCAAACTAATCTACCACAATTCAAATAGCCTGCTTCAACATAGATAAGTGTTTTTGCTGGTTTGTTTATTTATTTATTTATTTATTTTGTGTGTATGCATTGGGGACTAACTGCTGAAACAAAAGGGGAAAAAAAACCAACAAAAAATCTGTCATGCCTCTTGACAGCTCTGGAAGTATTGAAAGCTACTTTCTTCTTTGGCTCTGTGACATGAAGGAATATCCCCACACAGAAACAAAGTGGTCTGGATAGCATTTGTCTGGGCTCAGAAGCATACCGCTTCTCAAAGTGAAATAACTAAAAAAGGAAAAAGCAGGGAAACTTAAACAGCTGGCATATGCTAATTCTGGACAGATGTGGCTCAGTCAGAAATACTGGTCTGTTAAAACTGCATTACTGTGTTGGACAGCATACAGAAACCTTGAGCTGGAGGAACCCATTCATATATGAAAATGGCATCTCAATGGCATGAAGAAAGAGATGCCTGCTTCATATGGCTGGCAGCATATTCTACGCACAGACTCTGCTGTCCAGAGACTTACGGGAACTATTAAAGAGTGGAATGGAAAGAAAGTCTTCAAAATCAGAGTTGCTAATAAAATCATAAGACCATTGCTGTTGTATTAAGATCAGCTTAGCAAATTATTTAGTCAAGCTAGACTGTTGCCTTTCCATCTACAGCAGTAAGCTCTCATATTACCAGTGTTGCCACTACTGGAAACCATCAATCTTCAGCCTTTGTGTTATCATCAAGGGGAAGTATGGAAGTTGCTTCTTCTAATAAAACTAATTAACTTTCTTTTATGGTATTTCAGTGCTTTTTGGGTGAGGTTTTCCCCTCATGAGACGTTTCAGAAGACCATGCTGAGCAAAATAGGTACCATCTTTCTTTCAGGTATAGCGTCACCAGAAGATTTTCTGTAGTTTGAAGTAATGCCCTTTCTGACTTTGGCTCTGCTTGTGAAGTTAGGAGCTCTGACTAATTTTTCAAAAATGACTTTGATGCCCAACTAAAAAGCCTCCAAGAGACATCTGCAGAGCAACTTCTGAAGTTTGTTAGGCTGAGTCTTCATCAGGATCTACCCTTGGTGGATGCTGCTGTGGTGGTGATGCAATCAAATCAGTTCATTGCTTGAATTGCTCAATGCCCACTAGCTGTGTCAGGGGAAGTGTGTTCCTTTAATGGCAAATGATAGGTAAGAGAGGATGGAGAATGTTTGAAGCTTGCAGTTGTTTGTACAAGGGATTTTTTGCCTAACAGATGCCAAGGTGGGTTGGGTACTGTGCCAGAGACTCGCGCTGTGCCAAAGAGATTATGCTGAGGGTGTTAATCCAGGTGTGTAAATGTGAATGTGCTCCTGTGGTGTAGTATTTGTGTTCCAGCATTTCCTGAGACAAAAATGTAGATGGGACACACTGCTTTATTGTAGTACTCAGAGCCCCCTTAGGGATCCGGGACGAGTGTGATAGGCAGTGCTCCATTGTTTGATATGCCATTATGTGCCCGGGGCATTGAGTAAAACATCTAGTAATGGCCTTAAGAAGGTCCATACTCTCAGCTGAAGTATGTAGACCTGTGAATACTCTTGTGGGTCCTGAAGGAGGTGAAAAGTGTGAAATTATTGGTGTTTTCACATGCTTCTCATTCTTTCAGATAAGCCAGGTCGGAGTTAGAATTAGAAATGATACACGAACCTCTTCATAAGTCAAGTCAGAGCTGTAACTTTTCAGTGTTTCAACATTATGTTAGGAGGGTAGATTGAATAGAGATTACATTTGGCTCACACTTTGCAGCCCTAATGATAGAGACTTTTCTAAAAGTGGTACTGAGAATACAAACTTTGATTGTTTGCAAAAACAATCAAAAAAGAAGCAACCCCAAAACGAACGCCTCCCCTTCAAAAAAAAACCAAACAAAAAAACCCTAAAACAAACAAAAAACCCCCCAACAAAATAAAATAAAGCAACAAACAACCATGACTTAGTTTTAATAAAATAGTTTATACAAGACAGAACATATTAAGTGTGTAAGTTCTATTGCAGGAGCTTTCTGTAGTTCATTCTCTTCATGTGTTTTCAATTTCATTTATATGTTTTCAAAATCAGACCTGAGTGTGTTGTTCACTAAAGTCAATTTGCAGAGTTTTTTTTTTTTTTTGCTGAAGCACAAATATATTTTCTGTGAGTCATTAATAAAATCACCACCACTGGTGCTTGCTGCAGAAAGCAACTGAAAGGACAAACAAACGGTTGAATGGTTTTCAGTTTAGCTTGTTCAGTTTGGTGTATTACTGGACAAAACTCTTCATCAACTCTTGTTGGTTTGGCTTGAGGAAGCTTTGTGCTGGCTGTTTCCCTCTTTAGCTTTTTTGCTGAAATGCCCCTAAACAAAAATAAGTCCTGTCCTCATCTGTTGATGTGACGACTCAAATTAACACATGGCTTTTGACTAACCTGAAAGAACTTGCCAGGTGCTAGAGGTTTTCTATTTGCATCTGGCTTAACAAATTTAAGTTTAGGGTTTTAGGTGTAAAAAAAAAATTCTTGGAAGTCGTTGATAGCATCTTTACATAAATTTAAATATAGAGAGATGTATTGCCAAAAATACAATCCTGCTCTTTTTAAAGATTTTTTTTTTTTCTTTCTAAATAGCCTTGATAACCTCTTCCCCCATCCTTCCTAGGGGAATAGAAATGTTGTTTTTGATGTTATTTTTTTTTTTCCTTTCTCCCTTGTCTTTTAACATCCTAAATTCTAGGTTCAGATTTCCAATATTAATTACAATGTAAAAAAGAAAAAAAATGTAGCACGTACAAATAAAAGAGGGGACAGTGTTCTAAAAAATGTCTGCTAGAAGTACTGAATTTTGTATAGAAATTACTGGGCTATTTTATTTCTCAAGTAAGTTGGTATGATTTAATCGAACTGTGCATTATTCTGAATCACCTTGCAATGTGTTTTCTCATCGTAGAAAAGAAGACGTCTGTATAGGTGCTGCACTTCTCTCACAGTACTGCTTTTTGCACCTCCTTACGTTTAGAATTGGAGTTTTTCTTGGTATTGGGACTAAACTTGTGTGTTCTTTAGAGATCTTATTTTCAGTCATTGACTGATTATCTGACACGTTGTACTTGTGGCTGTCATTTAGCTACTGTTCTTCTACAAAAACCTGAATGCCAGTTTGTACAATTTTAGTTAAAATGAAGAGGGACTACTTTTTAAGCTAAAAAGGAGGTAAGTAGGTTACAAATTGAGCACTTGTTAAGAAATTGAACTATTACCTTTCCTGAGCAGTCTGTGAAACACTGGATTCGATAACAAAGATATAACGATCCTTTTTTGCACCTAAAGAAATTAGGAAGTTCTTGTTTTAGTCTTACTGATTTTTTTGATGGTGCAATTCCTATTCAATGTCCAATCTTAGTAGACTGACCTCAAAAATAAACATAAATTTGGAAATGCCTGCTGTTCCAATAGTATCTTTGGTGTAAAGTCTCTGTGCATACCCGAACCTTTTTGCTCCTAATACCTCGATGTTCATTGTTGCACAACTGCTTCAGTTCTAGAGTCACCGAAATTGTGCCAGTGTTGTTGTTTTTCAAATACCAGTGAATTTTAGAAATTTTACTTAACTCTCGCTTGTTTCAACTTTGGCAATCTTGAAATCAGAATACTTGCTCTAGTTTTGTTAGCTCTCACTGTATCGGTTTAACTGTAGCATTTAGTTTCAGGGCCTAAGAGACAGAAATCTAGTTTTGGTGGTTACTCTGCTGAAACAGAAAACAGAGAAGTAAATAAGGTTTTATTAATATTTTTATATTCTTAGCACTTGAAAAAAAACATTTTTAATTGATTAGGCATCAGTTAGGATCATCATGTGAAGAATAACGAAAAGATTTAGTGAACTGTGTGTGCGTTGGAAGGTTTGTTGGCAAATGTGACTGCTCACTTTCTTTTCTCCAGCGGTGATATAAAATAAACATCTGGAGAGTAGTGGTGAATCAAGAGATGGGCAGAAGAAAGCTGTGTTCAGCGTCTCATTGATCTGGAAGCTTAGATGTGAACTGATGAGTATTCACTGAGAACAAGGTTTTATTTTGTGTTAGTGTATGGAATATTTTGTTACCTGAGAACGTGCATTTCTTCAGTTTGATGAGAAAGTTGGGTTGATTTTCTGATAATCTGAAAAAAAAAAACTTGAGAGATAAGACACAGCTGACAGAAATGGTTGAATAATAACATATTAGCACCAGTACTCAATAAAGTCAATCTATAACTTCAGGTGCAATTGAAAATAATATTACTTTTCAGCAGTTCTTACGACTGTAAGCTTTTCTCTGTGCTTTGAAAAATACTGTGATTTTGCAGCGAGTAGTTGGTGATACCTGATCTGTTGTGTGTAGTTGGTGTGGTACGATACCTGTTTCAAGGTGTTCTGTCCTTCCTCCACCAAACAGTTTTTTGGGAACTGTCATTCCTAAAGAGCAAGGTGATTCATTTAAAATTAATAGATAAAATCAGGACTTGCAGACAGTGTGACATTAAATTTGTATTTTGTCTTAATTAATGTGGAACTTGGGATCAACTCTGGATATTGCATATACAACCAGATTAAAGCTTATTGAATGAAACTGCTGACAAGGTGATGGTCTGGAGATTGTTGAAATTTTCACTAGGAGCTGGTCTGCTTGACTTTTTAACAATCTTTTTAGTTCAGTTTGCTCTGTTTTAGTTACCGTGTTTCACTAATTGTTGCCTGCCTACATCTTATGCTTTGTGGTTTCAGAATGGCAAGTGAACTCTGCTAGGTAACTAGTGGTGTCTGTACCTGTCTTGTGTGCTAATACCCTAACTAAAATTTGTTCCTATGTACTTGTTGCCTTGACATAAGCTGTTCTGCTTTTAGGGGTCTCTTTGAGACAGTTTTTAGATGTTATCTGTCTGCAAGATACGCACACAGGAATGATAGCAATGTCTTGGGGCACAAATACACAAGTACTGTTATGATCCTTTGTTGATTGTTGTTTTTTTGTAAACAACAGCAACAAATAGTTCAGTTATTAAACATCCTTCTATTGCCAGTATGTTTTAAAAAATGTTTATCCAGCATGTAAGGGAAAGTTAATCCAGCAGTCAAACTACTAATAACTACGCACAAAGAAGCAAAATAAAAAACAACCCTTGGGTCTCGTTTGTGAATACGTGGCCCCATACAAGCTTGTGTAGTTACTGTATGTCACCTATACCATTAGGACGAATTATATTTGATTCTAGTATTGTTTAAACAGTGAGAACCGAAACTTGATGGTAGGGTAGGATCCTCAGGAGTTACCAACTCTTCTCCAGCTGCTTGGGTCAAAGTCAGAGTTTTATGCTGGGTTTTTGGGTTTTTTTTTGAGAGAGAGTGGGGCTAAGTGACTGTATAGAACTTCTGAAATGCCGTCTCTAACTATTTCTGAGTTGAGTGTGTGACTCTTTCTTCACAGAGAGGAGTCCATCACCACAGCCTTCCAAAAATCACGGTGCATCTGAAACGCGTTGTTCAAAATACCAAATTCCAGTAACTTTAAACATCTTCTCTTTGAGAGGCTGCATTAACCAGACTTGCTGGCTGATGCTGAGCATCTGTGAGTGCGGTAACGGAAGGTGTACCAGTGCTACTTCACTGGAAGTGGTGCTGAAGACCTCCAAGAAGTGACTCTGGATGAGCCATTCAGTGGTCTGTCATAGGCTGGTTTCATGCCTGCTTGTGGTAGTGGGAACTAGCCAGCCATGACCAAAAAAAGAACAAGATGGCTTTTCAACTTGTGCTGGTACTACTTCTGCTTTTAAAGTGAACATGATCTGAAAACCCCTCTGCACTCAATGTGTGAAGAGTACTCAGCATGTGCCATAGCTTCTGAAATATGTAGAGCAACCTGACTCACGCTGTGCTATAGGAGCAGACCTATACCAGAGGCATGTAATGTGTGCCAGCATTAACCATTTCCTACCTTTAGTTTTCTTCCTCTTTTTTTTTTGCTCTTGGTGTTATAAAGTTAATGGCATGGAGTTATACAGAGGTGTGGTGGACAGAACAAGATGTAAACTCACTTTTAGGTCACAGGCCCTAATTTACTGCAGTGACTCACTTGCAGTCATACTAGCATCTGAGATGAACCTCTAGATATATTGTGTAAGATGATTGTTGTAATTACCTGTCAAAATATAATTACCAGCCTTGGCTCAGCAGTCAGTTGATGGATGTATTACTACTGCTATTACAAGTTTCTAAGTGAATATGCCTATACAAGCCATTGCACATTGCCTTATGGCTGTGAAGCCATCCTGGTGTCCCACAGCAGGCATCCCGTATCCTGGTACAGAGCAGTGTAAACTGTCACTTGTTCGTGCAGTTCCCTTTGGCAGTGAGCTACTTTGGCTTGTGAACTGCTTTTCTTCCCAGTCTCTTCCCCTCAGCTGCCTTCTGCCATGCAGCTGCCCCACAAAATGCCACATACTGTCACTGTCTTGGCATTGTCGTTATGGTTCTGTCTCCCTCATCTGCCACTACCACATCTCTGTGCTCAGCACCTGTCTGCAAATCCTTCTGTGCTCTGGCTGTCTTTTCCAAACCAGAAAGCCTGGACTGAAGTGGATGCATTCTGGTTTGTGGCATGCACCTGTTGGGCAACAAGGGCAAGGACATCTGGTAAAAGCATAGGAGGGACAAGGCAGGCTCTCCAACCTGTGTGGCTTTGGCACTAGCCTAAGAAGTTCTGGTGCCTGAGAAAATAGCTGGTGCTTCATGGAAGTGATGGTAAAGAGCCAGAGGTGAGGGAACAAGACATCATCTCAGATGTAGTGGTGTAGTTCACGCATCTTGTGCAGGATTAACGTGACGATGTGGCATGTTACCACAGGTCAGGACCACTTAGAAAAGTGCTTATTTTTTTACATGAGATGGCAAGAGAAACAACAAAATGCTTTTACAGAGGAGGATTCAGAGTTAGCTGAGTGAAGGTGGCACTGGAGAAGATGCTGCCAGAAGTAGCCATCATAGTTGAGCATGAACATTTCACACACAGCCCGCCACCTTGGAAATGAAAGGCCTGATAGATGTGTATTATGTTCTGCCTTGTTGGCAAATGTCACTGGAAGGATCTCTTGTAAATAAATACTTGATTTTCTTTTTCTCTGTGTGAATGGTTGAGAGTGCAAGGTTATTAAGGGGTTTTACATTGTTACAGAAAGATAAACAAAGATGCATTTTCTGGTGGACTCTTTGTTGTCAGTCCTTGTCTTTACAAGTACACCTGAAAAATTCTCACAACTCTGCTTATCTTGGATACTGAAAGACTTGCAGTGAATGAGGTGCAACCTGTGTTCTTGGAAGTTCTGAAAGCATATCTGGCTGACTTGTCAAATGGAAGTCTTAACAGCCACAGGGGCAAATGAGCTTTGAAAATAGAATGAGTTAAAATGAACGCTGACAATGCAAAGCAGTAGTGTATGATTATAGTATTGTTTTAAATATACCCAGTGTCGCTTAAAATGCATCAGAAATTCTTACCTAACTTCCCTAATTGATCTTGTAACTTACTAAGATAGCTGACTAAGGAAGTGAGGCTAACTTTGTGGGAGAAAAGTATATATTTTGTGAGTGTCCTTGAAGTTTCCAAAATAATAATGATAAAAATAAATAAAAATGCCCCCCAAACATTTTCTTCTCCAAAACACATCACGTTTTGCTTGGTTTACCAGGTAGGAAAAGAAAAATGATTGTGTGGAATGAGAAGAAATTGCTTATCAGAATTTTAGATTGTAGGCTTTGTTCAGAGAAAGAGAAGGGCATTCAACAACTTAGTTTTACTAGAAATGTATGAAAAATGATATTTTTGGAGGAAAAAAAAGTGCCTTTTTAGTAAAAATTCTACTATTTGAAAAATCTTGCTACTGGACCTTGGAATAAACCTGGCTAAGTTATGCTCTGGTGTCCTGGCAACAAGGTAGATGTGAAAGCGGTTTTAAAACACAAAAGATTGTTTCTGCTTGTCTAAACAAGGATATATCTTCTTCCAAAATCAAGACTGCACCAGTGTACATTGTGTCTTAAGCAGTGGTAAATGAGTATTTAACTGGGATGTTTTTGTCTCATTTCTTTTTTGCTTCTTTACACAGGGTGTGAAGTACCTCTGCATTCCTGCTGCTGACTCACCCTCACAAAACTTGTAAGTTTTCTTTAAAAAATAAAACGCAAAACCCCAGAAGTCCTTCAGTAGCATGCTGCCTATTATTTTACAGTGATCTAAAAGATCTAATTCTGATCTCTCACAAATATTCCACTAATGTGTTTTTAAACTACTAAGAAAATACAGCAATGTTTTCTCGCAGCCAGTTTGGTTCCGACCCTGCTCTTTTGTGTAAGGGTTTATAGGAGGGTCAGTATATAAGTACTCTATTCATTTCTGGTGTTTCTCAGTGAGAAATATAATTCTAATAGTTTCACAGTTTATTCCAACCATTGCTTCTGTAAACCTTTTTTGCATGCTTCTTCTCTCTTAATAAAGCTTTACCTCTAGCCACTGAAGAAAGGAAAAAATATTTGAAAGAGCTCTGAAGTCTGGTGCTTCAAGAGTTAAATTAAATTCCTCATGGTGTGTCTTGGAGATGAAGTCTCAGTATGCAAACTGCTCCTGCAACTATGTGCTCTGGATGACTTGCATCTACTTTTGAAGGCCCCACTGCTCTTATTAGTAGACTGCCATGATAGGGAATTTGTCTGCACTGAAGTGATTCTTGCCTTGGGGATGTACTTACAGAAACTATTGTGTGCCAGCCTTTTTCTTATTGTTGCTCACATTCATGAAATGCTGATTAACTTGACCTTGGTTTTAATGTTTTGAACCACTGAACTGAAGGTGCATAGCAGACCTTAATTCCAAAGAGAAATCAAAACAAATTTTCTAAGAGAACTTGGATGGTGACCAACTCTTCCTCTAGAGCTCAGTGTTTATGTTGGGGAGAGATGAGGGGGGTTTCAGCCACATCCTGCCAGAAAGTTTTGTAGAGAAATAAGTACTTGAAAGAGGCCTGGTACGTACGGAAGGAAATGCAGCACTGCTTTTCTCTCACATCACAGCAATATTCCGGCTGATGCTTTCGGTGAATATTTTTAGAGTGTATATTTCTCATACCCTAGAAAGATTCCAGTGTGACACTTGATATGTAATTGGTTTGCTTTCTCGTTCTGGTGTGTTTCTGTCATAATCTTAAATAAATAAAATCCCTGTTCCAGAACCCTAATTTTGAACGCAGGTCTGTAATGAGAAGACAGATAGTTTACTGCCTTTGTCAAGCACAATCAACCAGATTTGTGGCCTTGATACTTAAACATAAATTAAATTTAAATTCAGTCCTTTTGTGTAGGAGAAAAAAATGAGATTAGAGGAAAATATTCACGTATCATATTGTGCAGGTCTTCTGAGATCTGTCTCATTTCTGAAAATATTTTCCAGATCTCCTTTGTTTATAGAGATCAGGATCATTTCTGGAATGAAAGTAAAGGGGATAACATTTCTGATGATTTTAATCATTGTCCCGCTCAGCCTTTCCCTCGCTGTTGAGTAGCAAGGAGTTACACTGAAAAACCACCCCCAGCACTTCAACTGTCTGGCATGGTACCAGAACTATTAAAGCTTCAGTAAGAAGATACAATATTTGCATGAGTATTGTTTCTGTTACGCTGAAGGCATTTGCAATTCTTGCTTTGGTATCAGGTGGTTGCAGGAAAACGTCATTACTTCTAATACTGAGACATTTTATCACTTAAAATAAAACTTGATGAGTAACTGATTTTTCTTTTTTCGCTTTATAGAGTGCAGAAATTGAAGTGAAGTCAAATCATGATGCCCACAAGCAGTATTTTTGCTTGCTGTGCACACACAGTCCTCTGAAAGCAAGAGGAAATTGTTCTTCTTCAGACTCAAAGGCTATGACAATCTTAGCTGAGAATGAATAGCTGCTTTATGTGCACCCTTTGTTTAGGGAATGTAACTGAGGAACAGGAGAGGGAGTATGTCCCTCTGCAACATCCTTACATATCTACTCCATTCTCTGGAAAAACACTTCGGAGGTCTCAAGAAAAAAAGTACAGCACCATTTTGTGTTGCAGGTCCTTGTGTTTTCTTAGCAATCTGAGTGGTACAACTGACTGGATGTCTGCTTGTGTCTTACTTGTCTGGCCAAATAACAGGTTTGTTAGAAGTTTCTGAAGCTTGGTTGCTGTTTTCCAGCTTTTGGGTTGAAAGTGTCCAACAAAAGGCCCATACTCATTGAATTTTGAATCTGTGAGCTCTCAGTTCGTTTGAGCTGAATTTTTGTGAGTGAAGCTTTGGTTTCTTGTATGTGTAATGCACGTTCACTTGTAGTAAGCTTGTTCAGTGGATATTTTTCTTAGAGGGATGAATTGCCAGTGAAATGCAATAGGAATTCCCATCTTAATGTGCTCATGCTTGCCAGAGTGGCTCAAAAGCTCTGCTCCTGTGTTCTTCCCCTACTTAGTATAGGAATGAAGCAGTTACCTTTGAGATCTGAGGTGCTTCCTAGGAGTCAAATGCATGTTTTCCGGGACAGTGTGTATTTTACCTTGGGCCACTGACTTCCTCAGAGCTGTCATTCCCTACAGAACCTGTTACTAAAAAGGTACTCTGTAGAAATCTAATCTTTTGTTTCTGAGCTGTTCTAATCAATCATCTTAGGCTGTTTGTTTCTAAGGAATTAACATCCTACTGTCAGGCCATTAATGGTGGCAATATGGAAGCCAGCTAAGAAAACAAATTTAACTGTATCTTTGCACTTAGAAACATCAAGATATTCCTTCCTATCTGCTTTTGCATGCGTTCCTTTTAATCTTGATAGTTATTTGTAGAAGACTGACTAGCAACTGTGATATTTAGATCTGATATCTTAACTCAGCCCTTTGGCAAATTTTGGATTATCTGGTTAGCCAACACATAAGCTTAGACAACTTTCACATCCTGTTGCTAGGGGCACTGCGCTGGTTCTTATCCCTGTGGTGTTTTTCAGCCCAAAGATGATGCAGTTCAGTACCCAGATTTAAGCTGGGAGATGTAGAAGTCAGATGTCGCATACTGAAATGTCTTGAAGTAGCTGCTCAGTCCAAGAAACAGGTTGTAATTCAAGGTGTGTGTCAAGTGTTTTCCTGTTACAGATGATAATCAGTGATTTTGCAATAAACGTAGGATTTGCCATTCTTCTGTCTGTGGCACTTTCCACACAGTTAACTTATCCTCAGTCTTGCTTTCTGTGGTAAAAAAAAGTGGTAAAAAAAGTTTGTGGTAACTTTGGTAATAGTAAGCATAACAAACAGTGTTTACTGGAGTCAGCAAAAACCATGTACTTCTGGAGAAGTATGTTTTTCCTTTTCTGTGGCTGAAGGTAAGGAGGGGTTGTCATTCTGCAGAGCAGCCCTGGCTCTAAGCTTGGTTATTTCTCTGTGTTTTCATGAATGCCTGCAGATGCTTTAACAGTGAATGAGCAGACTGAGTGTCAGCAGTAAGGAAGGACAAATAAAACTGAGTGCATGGAGTTCACTGCTACCTATATTTAGTACCTTGTAAAGATGCTGTGCTTACTCACAGATGCTTTTCAAACCAAAGCACTGAAGTGTTTAACCAAAACTTGTTCCTAGACCTTTGAAAAGAGTTCACTGATGCTTGGAGCTTCTTTGTTGGCCCTGTTCTCTGGAGAGGAGGAAAGATGATTGTATGAGATCAGGATGTTATCAGTCCAGCCCTAACCAAGTTTCATCTGATCAAAACCACTTAATCTTGGACAAGCACTCCTTCATTGTATAATAGCAGTGCCTCTTGCACAGGTAGTGCAGTCTCATTTGTCCTCTTGAGTTGCCTATGTGAAGCTGCCTGTGCTCAACAGGCAAGCTTAGATGTCAGGATGTGTTGCAACTCAGCTAGTGAAAATGTAGCAGTCTGGGTGTAGAAATGCATTCACTAGGCTTACTCACTCTTCTTCATTCATCCTGTGTACTCGATCAGTTTCTGGAAAAACAAAAATTACTGAGTGTAAGTGCTGCCCTGAAACTTGAGGCTGCATCGTGCCTTCAAGTTTTTAAGTCACTCACGTTTCTTCTGGCTGTGTTCTCTACAATGTATCCAGTGAAACAAAAATTGCCTTGAAGAAAGAGTCATGGGCTTTATCGTTCCTCTTTTTGGATATGTCAGTTTAGACTTCATCGCCTTTGCAAGTTCCACAGGCACTCATGCATTACTGTTGTCCTTCTCCAGCTCTTAGTGTTTGTAATATCAGCAGCTGCACTGTTGGGCAGAAAGGGAAGTTTCCTCTTATGTGGGCATTCCTGATTTTTGTGTGGCTGCTGGGTTGAGGTTTTTTTCCTTGTGTTGTAATATATACTTAGAGTGGGGAAGCATCTTGAATGCAGGACATTGTGATTAATGGGTGTTAAGTGCAGAGTGCTTTTTCAGATTCCTTTTTGCCAGTAAGCTTGGTATTGAGTACCTTGTAAGAAACAGTCTCCTCTGTGCTGCTGTTTGCGAGCTTAAAGTGCAGGAGCACTCAAATGCCATGGAAAACTCGAGCTGAATTGAGCCTAAAGGTGCTGCTGGCTTGTGTGGTAGGTTGTAGACAGCCCCAAGAGTTGTGCAGCCTGAAAGGCAGAGGCAGGGTGAGCACCCTAGTGCTGAGCTACAAAGAGATGAGGTTGCAGGCTTGCTGAGATGGTTGCAGTTAGCTGCCCAGCTGTTGGAAGCTGTCAGTTTCTTTCCTGCAGGCTTGCCTTACCTGAGATGAAGGGGCATGAAGACTAGTGTGTGTACAAATCCCAGTGTCTGTGTGCTGAATCTCTTTTCTGTGTTTTCTTGAACAGTGCTTAACAAAAAGTAGGCTGCAGGCAGGGATTGACCGCTACGCTAAATAACAAGGAGGCCTCGAGGTCTGAGGAGAGGAGATGGGAAGGGCTGAGGTTGCCAAGACTAGAACAGAGAATTTTTTTGTACCAGGGACAAAAGGGAAAGATTTCATGTTGCAAAGACTTCTGACATTTAGGTGTGTACTAGTGAATGGTTTGAAGGAAGATGTAAAGTAAACATTAAGCTGCAGTTTGGCTAGCAGGATGCTGCTTTGTGGAAGGTGGTGTACGTCGAGAATTGTTCACGTAGCTGCACTCCGTTTCACCTGACATCAAGGAGGTGTGAGGTCAGGTCATTAGAGGAATAAAACATAAACTGAAGCACAGAATTGCTTTTCATCAGAACAAAGTGTTTGCCAATGATCATCACGCTGTAGTGCCTAAGATAGCAGTTCCTCCTTCAGGTAGCACAGTGAATAACTATGCCGAGTGAATTTTGGATTTCACTGGTGGATACTAAGTTTTACCTTGTAAGTACTGTGTTCACTTCTAAATTCTAGAAACAGGATTAATTGAGCTTTCGGATGCGTTTCTTTCTAAGTAGTGATTTTACTAAATACGGCACTTTCTTTACTCCCTTTCTGCTTCTGTTTTCAGGGCAAGGCATTTCAGAGAAAGCATCAAATTTATTCACGAGTGCCGGCTTACAGGTGAAGGCTGCCTAGTTCATTGGTATGTATACCACTGGCTCAAGAAACTTCTTAAGGATTTCTATGCCTTTACTTGTATGTTCCTCTTCACTCAAGATGGGAGGTAGAGAGTTCTCTCTTAGACAAAAAAAACTCATTGCTTTATTAAAACAAGGTTTCTATCTGCTACACTGACAACATGTTGATGGCTTTTTATTGTGATCTGTATGGCTAGACATTTTGGGCTAAATGTAAGTCTCTGAAGATATTTAAGCCTCATGTGGAAGCTTTCCTGCTCAACCTACTGTAGGGAATCTGCTTCAGCAAGGCTCTTGGACTCGATGATCTCCAGAGGTCCCTTCCAACCCCTACAATTCTCATTTTAATGAAAAGTTAGCATTCATCTCCATTTTATAGCAAAATCCACCTGAACTGAAGTCCTATTGTAATTTGAAGAGCCTCAGAAGGACATACAAATGTTATTAAAGCCTTGTGCAGCTAAGGCTTTTGAATGGCTACGCTGGGCAGCTGCCTGGAGATGCAAGAATGAGAAATTCTTTATGTTCTCTCCTAATCAAACCTTTTTATAGGTCTTTCCTAACAAAATAAAAAATCTCTTCGACTAGAGATCTTATTGTTTTATTCTTGTTGTTAATCATTATTTTTCTGAAGATTTCCATAATCCTAATAATTTAATCAATTTGTGTAACAAACTATTTTGGTGACTTCAGTGTTCTGTTATTAAAAAAAAGCCCTCTGAAAATAAGCTGATTTATATTTTCTCTCACTGCTGAAGCATTCAAAAATTGCATTTCTTAATAACAAGTCTCTGATTGGAGGGATGCTCTTGGGACTATACAGAGTAAAAAAGGAAATCCCACTCTGGGTTTTTTCTTGTTCCCTGCTATTGGTTGTAGTCTGTGCTCTATGTCCAAGTGACATATCTGAGTCTATATCTGGAATCAGTCATCTCATGATCTGAACACCAAACTTATTCATGGGCCCTGAGCATAAATCCTCAATTTGTTACTGGCTCATGGCAGGGTATACCTGAGTCATTTGGTCAGCCTCTGTGTATGTAAGATGGATAGTTTGTCTGAATTCTGATGGTGCTAAAAAGTGTATATTTAAATTTGTGGTATGCTTCAAGAGTATGAGATGTTTGGAAATGCCAGGTGAAAGAATCTGGTATAAATGCAGCACAAGCTCCTTATATATACTTATGATAGTACGAGTTGAGAGTTTTTCCAGAGCAGTCAAACCAGTACTGGGGAATGATTCTTACTTTATCCCAGTGTTTCAGGAAACTGAAGTTACTGGAGAACCTAAGTTACACAGTGCATAGAAAATGGGAAGAACTCAAGCAATCAGACTCATGCATTTAAACAATTCAGATAATTTCTGAACCCATAAAATGGTGAGGAGGAGGGAACAGCCTTTTTTCAGCACTTTGATCTGTATAGGCAGAAGACTGGGTGACTTGCTTCTAGCTCATTCAAAACCAAATCTATCTAAGAAATGTAGCCTCTCCTCCCCTTTTGTGAACAATGTTTTTTCTTCCTTTGTAGTCTAACATGAATTATCTCTCAGAACCCACTTTTCAATCTTCTTATAGATTTGTTCTGATTCATTTGAAAACGAGGTACCAAAACCCCCTTAACTCCAATACAATACTGTTTATGGTGGCAATTAACACAGCAGCCTGCTGTGGTGTTGGGAAGCGATGCTTTTGATTGTAATTGAAGTAGAGCTGTACTTCATCTATTTATTGCACCTCATTTTTCATGCAGCCTTGCAGGTGTCTCTAGGAGTGTAACGCTGGTGGTTGCGTACATCATGACCATCACAGACTTTGGCTGGGAAGATGCACTGTCTGTCGTCCGAGCAGCGAGATCCTGTGCCAATCCTAACATGGGCTTTCAGAGACAGCTGCAGGACTTCGAAAAGCATGATGTTGACCAGGTATAACCTAAAAACAAATGAAATGAGAAACAGAACAGTTGGTTGATGGGCTGCTTCTCACTGTTCTGGGGCCTGGCTGTTCTGTCTGACTCCTTGGATTTGCTTTGTGGAAGTGATGTGTAAGCCTGCTACACTGGGTTGGTGCAGGTACAACTAAAGGTATTAAGGAATATGGGATAGGAGTAAAGGTGAAGCATAACATCTAAATACACCTTCTGTCCAGCTGTGCTCTCAATCTAGCAATACTCTTTGCACTGAAGACACAATACAAGATTTAAACCTTTAAAGAGAAGATGTAAAGAGAAAGGAGATCAGAGTGCAACAGTAAGACCAACTTTTAAGGTGCATAAAAATACTTTTTCCCCATGTTCTTTTGAATTAGTTATTAGGAAAAAAATCATAATCGGAAATTAAATTAATTTAGGTTTTCATTACCATCAATGTCCTCTGCCAGCAATACCTTTTGTGACTGAGGCTAAATATTCGGGTGTGGAGAACAGACTCAAATCTGACTCCTTTTTTCTTTTAAGGCTCTGTAGGCAAGGATAATTAAGGAAACAATAGGACTGCAAAGCGATTGTCATAAAATGAGTTTCTTAGATCTAAAAACAACCATTCTATGCAAAAGACCTGCTCCCCATGGGTGATTGGTGGCTTCCTACTCTGACTGTCTCCTCTGCTTTCCATTGCTCAGCCTATTGTTATCTGGGCTTTCTTGGATTGTACTTATTAAAAAAATCAACAGCAGAGGCCAACCAAAATACAAGAGATTAAAAAAAGATGTATCAATTTATTATTACATACCCATTGTTCTGCTGCAGAAGGTTCAGAGTTCAGAAATTGCCATTTGTTTTGCATAAGGCAGCTTGCAACTGTAAATATTTGAAGGTTTTTTTTTTAATATTTAACTGAATGTTTCCTGGATCGTTTGGAACTGGTGTAAATGATAAAGTTAACTGAGTTTTTAAGAGACAAAAGTCAAGAGGGGGACTTTCCAGACTTGTCTCCTTCCTCCCTTACAGTCATTTCTGCTCTGGGCAAATTGGTCTGGGCAAACAGCAATGACAATTAAGTCTATATGCAAATAGCTTGATAAAGACAGTAACGTCTCTTTTTCATCTGTGATGGACAGGACATCCAGCCTATTTTGCTGAGGGGGAGGCAGTCGCTTGCAAAAAGAAATATCCACCTGTAGTCACTGGCTGGGCTGTAGTTTCCTACAGTCTCTTAATAACAACCACATCCTTAGCAGGTGTCTGTTTACACACCTGATTTCAGTGGAATATTGCCATCTGCAAAGGGTGTGAACTTTTTTTTTCTGATTTCAGCACCATGGTTGTTTTGCTAAGTCTATTCAGAGTGGTATACTGTGGGGTTTCTGGGATGGAGTCCCTCAGGTCTCGATCTTATATGAGGGGTTCAGTCACAGAAGTAATCACATGGTTTGCAGTAATTCCAGATTTCCAAGTGGAGGCCCGAGGCTTCAGATTTTCCTCAGCCTTATTATGATCTTTTAGGAATAGGAGGCAATAACTTTGCTAAGGACTTGTCTCCCAGGCTTTAAGTAAGTGATCTTTACAGCTGTGGTCCATAATCCCCAAGCAGAATAAAGCTATGGAAGTTAAGGCTTTTAAAAATTCACAGGGGTGTTATCTCCACTGGAACAGAACAACTGTGGTCTGTGTCTTTTTGCTGCTTTAACAGAAAAGCACAACAAAGTTATTATGAGTGACTAAGTACACTCAAATCTTCAACTGGCAAAGAAATGACGGAGAATAATCTGACAAAGGTCTGTGAAAGTGAGTGGAATAGAGGAGATAAACAGATGTGATTTCCTCTCTTACTCACGGTGTGAGGTGCAGGTATCAGCTGACTAGTCTCAATCAGATAAAATCATTTTTTATATGACAGATACTTGTGGATAATGTTGACATCCAGATACATTGTGGAAAAAATACATGGATTCAAAAATTTGTGGCAGAAGAAGAGCATGTATTTTTTGTATCAAGCACAGAGATACTGGCTCAGTGTCCTAAAGTACCTGAGCTGAAAATTGCAGAAAACTGAGGAAATCACAGGGAAAATATCCCAGCATCATTGCCCTGCCCCTGCATTGTTCCCTCATCTTCAAATGACCCTGGTACTTCAGTCATATACCACAGTCAGTCATTCATGTCAGTAACGTAGAGGATCCTCTGCTATAGCTGTTAAATCTGGTCTTTTTCTTCCTAGTAGTTACTTTTCCTAGTGTCTACAGTGCAATTTCTACTAGAGGTGTTAGTTAGATCAGGATGAAAGAAGCAATATGAGTGGTTTCCTTTCTGGTCTTTTAACCTTTTGAAGTTCTTTAAGCTTGTTGTGACTTGGGCTGATCATGCTAGTGTCCATACTTACTCATCTCATTGCTTATGTCTTCTTGTACACATCCAGGATGTCCTTGTCCAGTGAATGTTCCTTATTTGGTATTACTCTAGGCAGCCATGCTACTAAGCAAGTATGTCATTTAAAAGAATGTAAGGGATCTCAGTGATTTCATGTGCATTCCTCTGTCCATGCATTCTGTGCTCCTTTTGTAGGACATGGAATATTTACGTTGGTTTTTTTTTTTTTTTTTTTTTGCTTATATTTTTAGAGGCTCTTGAAATTCTGTAGGGCCGGAGGGAATATTGCTTGTGCATAAGACTTCTGATATTGCTTTGTCATGTTGTATCTGTCTGTTTAATCTCTGCAGTTCAGGCAGTGGCTGAAAGAAGAATATGGTGAAAACTCTTTTCAGGATCTGCAAGAAGCCAAAAATCTTCTGAGCAAGTACAAGGAGCAGGCAGAATTGCAGCAGAGTACTGGGGGAAGACAGTGGAATAACAACTTCTCATCTGTGCCATCTCTCTCGTACAACAACTACACAACAGAGACCTAGTCATAGAAGGCTGAATTTTTCTCTCTACCTTTGAAGAATATTTTGCCATAATTTCTATCCCATCTTCAAGACTGTCGACAGTAATCATGCAAACAATTGATTTGTAGAAAGCTTCTTGATGAAAATTGTACGTTATGTGTGTGTGGATGAATGTGTTTAACACAATTTTGTAATTCGGGCAGGATCGAGCTCTTTGTATGCTCAGAGACAAGATCCAATTACTGTGGCTGAGCCAGTCCATCAGCCACAATTGTTATCCCTACATAGCCTGGCATTTGCTGTGAGGTTAGCTCAACTCCTTTTGTTGTAGGCTAGCAAAGGGCTCTGAGAGATGAACTCTGGTGATTCAAGCTTTGGCACTTTGACATCTCTGCACTTTTAATGTGGCAAATGTATTATTGCACCTGGAGAAGCGAATTCAAGTGAGTCCACCGTTCACAGTCCATTGGCAAGTAATACTCTGGAGGTGGACTTGTGCTCAAATACTAGGCTGTAAACTGGAGCAGGTTAGATATGTACATGCACCTTTCTACCAACAGTAACAGCTAGGAGAGAAGTGGGGCAGACAGCTCTGAGTAATAACATCTTCAACTGCCACAGTTGTACTTGCTTCAGTGCACGTGAGACAGAGCTGTTGGTAGAACTCCTGCAGACCGAGAACACAAACTGCTGCTGCAGTTCAGCTGATAGGCAGTGATTGAAGCCATGGTCCTCGGTTGTGCATATGATCTCCCAACATAAACTTCTCTGGAGTGTAGTTAGCCAGGTCTCTGATACCACTGAACTTCATTCCTGTGGAACACATGCCCCTGCACACGTGACAACGTGTCTCCAAAGAGTGGGCTTGGTGTGAGTGCGAGCACCCGTTTCTTTGCTTGTGCTGTGGTTTGCTCTTTGACTTCAGCTACCTCAGAAATGCTGTACTTGTCATTGTGGTTGTAAGTGCAACCTTGAAGATGGCCTTGTGTAATCTTAATCTGGCACTGAGTAATGTGTGTGAGTGTGTGAGGGTGTGCGTGTTTCACAAATGTCTGTATCTGAGAAGTTTGTTTTCTTTTAAAATTGCCCGTGTTTCACACTAGAGTCATTTGAATTTGACTTTCCACCATTTAAAAACCACTCTGTATTTTACTGTGATCAGATCGGTAGGAATGCATTTGTAAATTGTTTTTGGCTAGGTTAAAACAAGTGGCTGTACACTGCCTGTGGTAACACGGTGTGTTTCTAGAGTAGAGTCATTGCCTGACTCAAGTGCATCCTAACAGTGTAGCTTCAAATATGTCACTACAGATGCTGGGCAGTGCACTGGGTTGTGGTGTAGTGGAGAGGGCCATTGACACCGAGCTAACGGCTTCTTGTCTTTGGCTCGGAGGATGGAAGGTTTGTTTTTCTTGATGATTGCAAAATAAATAAATAAATAAGAAAATCTGAATAGTCAGAGTATTGAAAAACAAAAACAAAACTCATTTTGTTGCAACTTGTGATGTACATCATGTTAAAAGCTGAGCACTGAGCGAGAGGCAGTCAGCATGCTAAATACAGTTGTCATCTCTTTCAGTTGCTTCAGTACTCTGACTCTCCTATCCTTTCACAAAATTCCTCTTCATGCCATTTCCTGCTTGCTTTGTGTGGCAGTGAATTCTTTGGATGGGAGCAGTGCTTTTGTGGTCAAGGGAACTCTGGCCTTGTTACATATCTTCATAACCTGTGTTACATTTTCTGAACTACAGATCTTGTGTATCAGTCGTTGTCAAAAAGAAAAAAAAAAGGAACAGGGAGGAACTAGCCTGACCATGTAATCCAAATCCAAGCCTCAGTCAGAGTTCTCACTGCACGAGTACTTTAAGGGTACTGAAAGCAGCGAGAGCAGGAAAATCATATCTATGTTACAATAAGCTGTTGGGCTTGAGAAAGGCGCTGGAAATTTTGTTTTCAAGCTTGTAGCTAAATGAACCACTACCTGTTTGGGATATGTAGTAGCCCGTGTTCTGTGCTGGCCTGGTAAAAGAAGGATTTGGCATTGCTCAAAGAGATTGATCTGCAAGGAGGTAGCTTTCATGAACCCACGTTGACAGTGCCCCCCATGCTCTGAGAGTAATTGGAAAACGCTTTCTGTGATAACAAGGTCTGATATACATTCAGGATGATGCTCCATTTGTTCAACCCTCAGAGAGTAAGTTAGCAGCATAATATCAGCTTGTCCCCAGAGGGTAGCTGCCAGAAGCATTCAGCTCGTGCTCTTGCAGGTATCCAGTCAGTCCATCCTATAGGGGACTGCCTACAGCATGCACTCATAACAGTTCTGATGCTTGTCCTTGCAGTAGTAATGGTGTGAGTGTTGATAAGTTGGCAGGTTTTCTGTTCTGACAAATACAAGGCAGAATGGGAGACACGATGCTGTCTGTATGTCCAAGAATGTTCTGTACTGTTTTTTTTAAATAGTTTGATTATCCCCAAAGGATCAGTCCCAGAAACAGGACTTTTTTTTTTTAAACTGAATTTGTATTTAGGGCCATATAGCCATATCAGTGTGCATTATGCTGCAACTGGAAAGCAGATACAGGGTAAAAGCAGGAAGACAGAGGGAATGCCATATTGTCAGTAAGCAGAAGCACTTCTCTCTTTTTAAAAGACAGGAGGTATTTTCCATAGGCTCCGGCTCCTACATCTTTAGCAGACGCTTGGTACTGCATACCTCATTTCAGCATGACAAAAGAGGAATGGTGGTCTGAGTGAACTGGAGTGTTGTTTCCTCTGTATAGGGAGCACAGGGGTAGCTTACTCTCTTATTTCCATAAGTGCAGAAGAGTTCCCACCTCTGGCTTTCTAGAAAGGGAGGGGAGCAAACACTGAGAACTTGACAGGATTTGTCTTCCAACCAGCCTTTCCATGGCAGTTTGCAGGACTATCCAGCTATCTGGAACATGACTGGACCCCCGTCCACATGGTGATAGTTGGCCTTTATGGTGTAGATGATGCATTCACTTACTTTGTTTCTGTACTTCAAAACATTCTTCTCGTTGTGATGTTCACTGGAAAATGTGTAAAGTTTATAACACCTATCCAGATTTGAAATGTATTATTATTATTATTATTTTTTTTTTTTTGTAAACTTGAAATCCATGTGTGATTATAAGCAAATGCTTACAGTTATATGACGTAGGTAATGGGTAAATGCATTAATATTTATTACCCTGATTTTTAACCTGGAAAGAGTTGCTTCCTTACATCTTCTGGTAAATTGGGAAGATATGACAAACCGTATCTGTTTTTTTTTAAAGAGGACAGTAATAACATTGGTTGCTATAATGGCCGCTGTCTCTAAGGTCAGTGAAAAATTATAGTAATTCAGCTACTTTGAAAGCTCTAGACCTGGTAAGCTTCTTGATTCCGTCTTCCTGTTCCTGGGCATCTTAGCAAAGCCTTGATTGCATTTTCCAAATGTTTGTATTTAATATGTTCTACAATTTTTTTACAAATAAAAGTAAATGTTAGCACCTGATCTGCTTGTGCATTTGAAATAAGTAGTAGTCTCTGACAGGTACAGTAAGCATAACGCTGACTGATGTGGGTGTTAGATGGTGTTTGTCCTGCATGCAGACTGACTGAGACTTCTCATCTCGTCACTGGGTTCATGCAGGTGACTTCAAGGATCTGCAGAACAAGCATCTCTTTGCTACTAGACCTGAAAGAGGACGTTGCTTGCTGCTGGCTTGTCACTGAACCCATCCTCGAGACAGAATATGTAGCAAATCTGATTTATTTATCTTTAACTCTTTTGAAATACTTTTGTTCCCTACAATACACTTGTGTAGGGCTTCATTAGCTATAAAACGTGGCTTACACACAGCTGAGGCTCGAGGCTGTCTGAGGAAGATGATATGAGAGGCAGAAGATGATGCCAGAGCAAAATAAATAAATTACTAGTGTAAGTGGAAAAAAAGTCCCATTTAAATTCACACAGATAACACTGCATTTCTGGTTTGCCAGAATTACCCTCTTAACAGAGCTAGTGTCATTCAAACCATAACAAAAAAAAAAAAACAAAAAACAAACAAACAAAAACCCCAAGCCCCAACGTGAAAATGCAGTCAGTTATGGCTAAGTAGCCAAATCTGATGGCTGCTGTAGTCATTGCTGGAGGCCGAGCTGTGGGAGTGCAGCGGGATGCCCTCATCACAAAGGGGTTGTGCTTAGGGTCGGTGGGATTTGTGTCTCTCCTTCCTGCCCTCTCCTCTCCCTACCAGCTGCTGCTGGGAGTATGTGGATGTTTCCTCTGGGGTTTCTGAGGTCCAGTTAATAATATTCTCAACTGAAGTCCTAACAGATGCGTTTGAATGTGCTTGATGCACCTTTTTCATGACGTTTCATTTCAGCTTCTTCACAGTAAGTCATATGGCTCTTAAGTTCACCCAGGTATTTCAATCCCCTTTTTTTTAATTTCCCTGTAAGACTTGAAATTCAGTGCAGCTTGCTACGTAAGGCTCACGTTAATAATTACCTCATTTCTCCAATGCTGTGTCAGAAGCATGTACTTCAGCAGCGAGGAGCCAGAGAATGTCTCTAAAATGTGGTTTTTGTCAATTACAAAAGTCTCTTCTTAGTTTTAGAGGAGGATTCTTCCCCTCCCCATGGAAAAACAATTTCCAAAGGAAAAATGCACTGTTGCTCTGGCTTCTTTCTGACCCCTTAGCACCTCTCTGTGGCAGCTGCTATCCAAATCAGATGTAAAAATTTATGCTGCAACCCTGGTGCCATATTATTGATCCCAAGCATTGTCTTCAGTGTTATATATAACTACCTTGAGTTCTGATTTGATTCATGTAAAATAGTCCCTCCACATGCTGGACTGAGGGACCAGAGGGCAAAGCCATGTGCTGATAACATGATGAAGAGTTTGGACTTGGTGAGCAAGTCAGGAGGAGTCCTCACACCATCTCAAGGTGACTTGTGCTGGAGGAGGGAAAATGGTGATTGTCTCTGGAAAATGTTAGACCACATGAGGAACGTGACCTTGCACCTTCGAGTGTTTCTGTAGAAACCCCTGGAGACAGCATATGGGACAGAAACAGCTTTTTTTTTTCACACTTCTCAGTAGAACTTTAAATACAGCTCTAATTTGCCGTGTGACCCAACTCCTGCACATTTAACCATTTCGTTGCTATGTGTAGTAGTGTTGTTCTGTCAGAACAACAGATTAGAACAGATTTTAGACTGCCTATGTTTTAATGTGTGAGGGCTGCTTTGAATATAATGCCTCCTGTTTTATGATGTTGGCCCATGACATCAGAGGCAGATGTTGGTGGCATGGCAGCAGAAGCTGAGCCTTCCCACCAACACTACATTCCATGTTGTTGCTGTGTGACAGAGGGCAGTAGAGGGACAGTCTGACAGAGTGGCATCTGACATGGAAGTGCAGATGAAGCAAAGGTGTGGAATTGAATTCCTCCGCATAGAAAAAATGGCACTCGTTGGAATTCATCAGGACATTTCTGGAGAGCAACCAGCGGATGTGAGCAGAGGTGGTGGGTGGTTCATTTCAGCAGTGGTGGCAGTGATGTGAAAGATGAGCCGTGTTCCAATGTGCACAGGTGTCAAATCACAAAATGAAGAGCGTCTCGATCAGCTCATCCACACAAATCAGCACGAATTATGGAACTGTGTATGGAGCTGAATGCTGGCTTTGATGCATCAGAAACAATGGTGGCAGTGTTGGGATATTGCAAACTTTGTGCCAAGTGCATCCCACGAATGCTCATGCGGGAACAAAAGAGCACCGTATGCATGTTTGTCAGGACCTATTGATCCTAGGAGGCTGAAGGTGACAAATTCCTGGATCACATCATGTGACCCAGGAACCGGTGAAATTCACTTGCAAGCACTCTCAGAAAAGATGAGATTTTCAGGTATATTTGCACCTGTTCTCCATTTTACTTGAGGCAATTCTGAATGTGTGGGTTTGTACCCTTCATTATTTATTGAATAGAGAGATTGGAACCAAAATGTCCAAGCAGTGTTTTCCAAGTTGTTGGCCCACTTGGTCATCTCTTCATGCAGACGTTAACAAAGTGTGACTTCTGATCTGGGCAGACACATTTACAAACAGGCCCTCTGAAAGTCTCCTCTCCCTTCCCTATGGAAGCTAGTGAGTTTTTATTTAATTTGTCAGATACAAGGGTGGGGTTTTTGTTACAATTCCTTGAAGAACCAGTACGACTTTAACTGAACTTGATGAGGATCGGTTGTTTATCACTCTTGTTGAAAGAGTGCTGCCTTTGCCCAGAATACACAAAATATGGGACTGAGAAGCATTTGGGATTCTGTTCCCAAACCTCCCACAATGTCTGTATGAGTAGGCAGGCCACTTTGTCTTCCCAGTAAAATGGGGAAGAATGAAACGTCTCGACTCTTCTGTTATACAGCTTTGTGGAGCCACAAATGAAAAGCACTGCATTGGTGTTGGCTGTGCATGGTTAAAGTGGGTATCTGCTCTAGATTTGAGGGATATGAACATATGTTTGTAAAAGATTCCAAAGCAGGACATGGAGTAGTGGTGGTTTCTTGCTAATTCTCAGCACCTCAGATCTGCACTTCAGTCCAGCAGCGTAGGAGTGCTGTGCAGCCAAGTGGTTGGAGTTGACAGGAATAGGGGAAAATCCACCAGGTGTTGTTTCCTTGGTGCTGCATTGCAACATGTATTATATGAAGTGCAGATGTTACTTGTACCTGGAAGAAGGAATGAAAAGGAACAGTTGCAGAACAATTCTGATGATGACGTTCCTAGACAAAATTCATTCCATAGGTGCATCTGTTGAACATAAAATCTCATAAAACAATAAAATTGTAGGAATATGCCATGTGGCTGTGATGTCAAGAAGGATAGGAGCAAGGGGAGGAGGCATAACACACGGAAAACATAAAAGTGCTGGAGTACCTGAAGGTAACACAGGAAGGACCTGTGATACATGTGCAGAGATGTTCTGTGCACTGCAGGAAGGAATCTAAATGTGAACAAAAAAATAAAAAAATAATTAAAAAAAAACAATTGAAAGGTAATCTCTGCAATTTCATATGCTTTAGATATATGATTAATATGCTAGAAAGAGCAATGTCCCGATTTTCCCCTAGGTTTTTTTGGTGGAAAGAAAGTGCATATGGAGAACACATCTAATAAAAGCTCTTCTGGCAGATGAGAGCTGGAGGAAGAACAAAAATAGTGCCTCCTCGGCCAGGCAGCAGCTGCTGCTTTTGGACTGTTTCATGGAAGACATGAATTTGATTCATTTCCAAAGATAATTTGGAAACTCCAGGCAGCAAAGAAAGGGACTCCCCCTTGGCTTAGCTGTTTTTCTCTGTATTGCACTTGTGTGAAATGCAGTCAGCTCTGCTTCTCGGGTCATTTCTGGGGGATGGCAGAGTGTGGGATTGACCCTCTGTTCCTCAGTTAAAGAGATTTGGGAGCCTCAGTGCCTTGAATCGAACATACCAGATTTCAAAAGGTTGGGAAACTTGCAGCTCCTGCTGTGGTCACCTATGTGGAAAAGTTCCCTGTAACTTCAAACTAAAGCAGATCCCAACTGCCCATCAAAGATTCTCTGCTGGTGACCAATGCCTCCTTGATCTTCCTGGTTACCAGGCGCTGGTTAGGGCTGTCATAGTCCCTCTGGATCTCCCTCCCTTCCAGACTCATTGAAGGTGGTAGCTGAACTCTGTGCTGATCCTCCATTCAACAAGGTCAAGTCTTATCCTACTTTAACTTGAAGCACATCTACTAGGGTGCTCAGGAACTAAACAATTCACCTTGCTGAAAGCAACCCACATGAAGGCTGGGCTGCGGAAATAGCTGAGGTAAGTGTAGGAGAGCACAGTTTGGTGACAGCTCCGACAGTAATTTGCCTGCTCTGATGGGAAGCCATAATGGGGAGGAGGAGACAGTAATCAGTGAATCAATTCACGCACTTGTTTAAAAATACCACCTTTTTGTGGCTTTGGTTACAAGAATGCTTTGTGGGCCACAGAAGAAAGGCACGAGCAGTAGCTTTAAACCATATTCTAATTTTTTTGTTTCATGAAGTCCCATGAATCTCTAAGCAACAGAATTTTCACCAACATACATACTGTGGGGAGAAGGACAGCAGAGGGGCAGTGGATGTTCTAAGCAAACTGTTGCTGTTGAAGCAAGCGGGAGCTTCTCTAAGTAGCACTGGATTGCAGTTAAGGAGTGCATTTGTTTAAGAAGAGGCAGGGTGAGACACTAGAAACCCCAATCTTGCATTTTAGCATTTATCATCAAAGGGGAAAGATCAATATTCTTGGTCTGCCTCAAGTTGTTGCAGATTTAGGAAATGGGAGCTATGCGTTTCAGGGATGATTTTTACCAACCCCTTCAGATGCAAAGGAGAGAAGACGTGGTGGTCAGAGAAAGGATGGCCTATGCTATGCCATACCTCTTCCTCCACTTGTTGGTTATCGCTGGTATAAGAGGTAGTGTTTATTTTATGAACATAGTGATGAAGTGCAGCCAAATCTTAAGGTTGCAAAAGAACTCCCAACAATTTGGTGTGTTTGAAATCCTCCGGGATCTGATGGCTTCAGCAGCAAACAGAACACTTGGTGAACTTAAGCAGATGCCCAACGGAAACATCTTTGAAAGTAACACACAAAATGTAGTGGAAAAGATCTCAGTTGTTGTCTGACTTCGGGTTGTCATTAAATTAAGTTTTTTTTCCTATGCTCTCCTAAAGATTATGCCAATTATTCTCAGTTTTTCTCACAGTGTCTTGGCAGTCACAGCGCATGGCTATTAAGACTCTGACGGTGAATAGTTGTACCAGATAATATGATCGGAATGAGGTTTGTACTGGCCTGGCTCTCTGAAGGTAAGAGAAACGTGTAATGATGTTTTTAGAGGGAAACCAAGCAGGACTTTAATTTTGGTCTCTTGGTTTCCTGCAGCTTTATTACTGGGGGAAAGCAGTACAAGCAAATACCAGCACCTGTGGGAACAGAGTGGAAAATTTGGAGGAGCTCTCAGGAGCTGCATAAATCTCTTGAGAACAACAGAGAGGTCTAACTTTGCTCTGGATTTTCTGAGATGGCAGAAAAAAAAAAAAAAAAAGACAAATATTACGCATAAACAGGAGAAAAAAAGAAAAAGAAAATGAACTCTTAGAAAATAATATATATGTATATGTTCACTATATGTTGTGGTTTAATCTGGCAAATGACTGAGCACCACACAGTTGTTTGCTCACTCCCCTCCTTCCCAGTGGGATGGGGGAGAGAACTGAAAAAAAAACAAAACAGCAAAGTAGAACTTGTGGGTTGACACAAAACTATTTACTAAGATGGAGAAAAGGAAAAGGATAGTAGTTAGGGTTATATACATATATATGAATGTATATAACAAGGGAGTCACAAGCAATTGCTCTCCACCCCCAATTGATGCCTAACTAGCCCCCTGACCACTTCAACGGAACCAGATAAAGTGGCCTTCAAAACTCTGACACAATGTCATATGGCATGGAACATCCCTTCGGCCACTATAAGTCAATTGTCCTAATTCTGATCCCCCCCAGCTCCTTGGGCCTTGGCTCTGTACAGCACTGCTTAGCAGTAACCATAAACATGATATCAGCGTTATTTATCAACTAGAACCAAAACAGCACTGTATACAACACTCCGAGGAAAACAGTTCTGTCCCAGCTGAAACTGAGACACTATCGTATCTGAATGTGCTGAAAGAAAACAATAGTGAAAATAAGCTTGACTAACAAAAATCTGGACTACACTCTTATCCCAGAGACTACAGATAAACTGGCCACTACTGAATTGTACTTGGCAGTGTGATGCTGACAGCACCTTTTACAATATATCCAATGAGCAGAAGCACTGGTTGAGAAAATGTTGGACTTGCAGGCTTAGGCTCCATGACCCACACCCATACTTAATGTTCTCCTGAGCAGAGGAAAACCAGCCCCAGCTTTCCACTCTTTGTACTGATATTTTGTGCTTTGTAAGTCTGCCTGCACAGATGAGTGGAAGGAAGCCAAAAATGCAGCTGGAAGATGGTGGTGCAGATGAACAGCCCCTGCTCTGTTAAGCTCTCAAGGGCCTGCTGTACGTGTGCACTGAGTTTAAATATGAAGCTCTGCATGTATAACACCAGTCCCTTTGTGCTATTCAGTGGTTCCAGCATTTATCCTCATCCCAAGGTGCCTCATTGGAGTCAACTATGTTTGCTGTTGATTCTTTGCTCTGTAGTTGCTTTGTGCTTTGTGCAGGAGGTGACTCTCCATAGCACTTCTCCATGCTGGGACAACCTTGTTCTGCCTCAAGGACCTATCTTGAATTGTGTCTGTCAGTTGGTATTTAAAGTGTAACACCATATTAGGAATTGCCTGAAGGATCCTTTCAACCTCTCTTGTCAAAGTTATGGGAACTTAGCACACAGGGACCTTTTAGGGAAGAGGAAAGAAGCAGTCCCTATCAGAACAGGAGCAGCCCTTGAAATTCAGGTTCCCAAATGAGCCTTGATGCAGCAACAATGATGTTGTTGAGTTCTGTTTCCATTTGACTTTTTTTTCCTAATTAAGTCAATTTGTACTGCTGCTTCTCCAGCAGTAAGTTACAGTCCTCGTTTACCCCTACACAAGTTAAGCACCCATTCTCGAAGGCCTCTTGCTCATTGTTCAGACGCTTTGCCCTCATGTAGCCAGTGGGGAAGCTCCTCCTCCTGAGATCAGCGACAGCAGGATCTGTCTTTTGGTGCTCTGAGTAACGGTTTAAGGCCACCAAGTGGCCATTTCTTTCTTGCTTTTTTCTCTTCAAGGCAGAGACAGCACCAGCTTGTCAGAAAGGCAAGCATAGTAATACAGAAATGTAGCAAGGCTTTGCCATCCATAAGAAGAAATCACATCACCTCTCTACTTTTTATTCCGTTGCATGACTACAAATAAATTCTCCTATTTGCAAGGGAAAAGAGTGAGAGAAGCTTTGAAAAATCCTGCAGTTTTGACGACATGCTCTTATAGCAAATGCTGGCAGTGATTTGCATGCTTTTCAAGGGGGGAGAGCCAGGGAGCCCTGCAGACAGATTTTGAGGACCTGAATATGCAGAGATGCTAACAAGTGGGCTGACCTGTGACTAAGTGGAGGTGCTGCAGGGAAGCAGTCCTTTACCATGGCCAGTTCCTGCTCTGACCAGTGCCAGTGATGCCTTACCACACAGCAACAGTTAGAACAGCAATTACTGCAAATAAGCACAATGGGCAGTTGGGTACGCTTTTTTCTTTTTCTTTTTTATATCAGGCACTGTATTTTTTGACCCAATCCATAGCAAAAAGAAAAAAAAGAAAAAAAAAAAAGGTAGAATTATGTAACAAAATGAGTAATGCATAGCGGTGAGGGAATTTCTTGGTGTTTTCTATCATGCAGTGCCTTTGGTCGAAGTGTGCATAGCTAAATTTGCATCACTGGCAATGTGAAGAACTTTATTTTGCTTCAAAAGGAGAAGCACTCACCCATGCTAGTAAGTCACCCTTCAGAGTATCTATCCTTCCTGTTCATGCTCACCAAGGGTAGCCACGCATGCAGAGGTCTCTCTTTTTTCACCATTAGAAGAGATCAGCTTGGTGCTAAAGTCAGTGCAATGGGCCATCCCACCTCCATCAGCTGCCAACAGCCACTGCAGCTGTTAAACTCATCAGAAGTCACCGTGGGCTGATGTCAACTGTCAGACAGTGTTCAGAGAGTGTTCAGAATCTGTCTGAGAGAAATGGAAATGAAATGAGGTGGCCAGCATGCTTTCAAAGGGGAGATTTTTCATATCACCAGAAGATCAGAGGCACACCGCTGCCACTGAGAATGTCCCTTCCCACTTTTGTACATCGCCCCTTGGTGCTCCCAGTGCTTTGTGTCAGCCAGCGTGAGGTGAGTTAAAATTAAATGCTGACCCATGTGAAACCCTCTGTCTACATGTAGACTTCCCCAGCAGTCCATGGCAGCAGCTCTCATGTGATCTATGATGTTTTATTTTCTATCTGCATTCCACCAAGCCACAGATGTCATTCTGCTGATGAGATGGTCATGGGTTGCCCCTCCTTATGTAGTAACATCAACAGGATGCTACAATCTGGAGTGGAGAAAGGCATGAGTAGGAGGCACGTTAATGTACTGTAACTGTAATTTGACATATTCACTGTTCATTCTGAGCACTGGGTTATCTTAGTAATTGGGATGAGATGTTTGTTTGCTCTTTGCCAATGATGCTAATACTCCCAGCATCTTGGACACAAGGTGTTGTGACCATTGGACTCTCCAGAGGAGCACTTGGCCTTGGAGGGCTGTAAGTACCAATGCCATCGCTGCCCCAGGCTTGGAGAAGAATGATTTCCCTTCTGCCTAGGGCAGCTGCCTGCCTGAGCAGTGTGCTCTGTCCTGTCTGCTCACAAGCTTGAACCTGCTCAACTGGCTCTGTGCTGCACTTGAGGTTTAGTTACATTTCACAAAATGTATTGGGCAGAAAATGTATTGGGCAGCCAATAAAAGTGTCTTATGTTTCTGAAAACTGCCAGAAAGCATTCATTAATTTATTTACTTGCAAGACTGATGATTGATAGCAGGACAAATTCTGACTTGGAGGTACTTGCTACTTCCCATTCGTACTTGCCATCAAAATCCTTGTTAACAAAGATTTTTTTTTTTAATTAATCAATTAATCAAATAATTAATTTAAAATTATTCTTCTGCCCACCTAATAGGACTGATTTGCTTCTTTTTAAAGATAAATGCCACTGCACATTCATTTTGGTCTCACATTCACTCTCCCTTGGAAATAGTCAAACTCCTGCATGGTGCCAGTATGAATGAAGAGTCAGACCTCCACTAAACAACACAAGCCGGTTCTTTGTGCTGCTGCTCAAGGAAGAGTAATTAACAACAGGGATTTTTCTTTAAATGAGTTCACTTAATATTTTTTTTTTCCTTTGGGACTGTGAGTTCCGCTTTATCAAAAAGAAGAAGGTAACTCAAACTGCTAGTCCACCACCACCACTTTCTCTCAACCACCTGCATTTCATCAGCATCTGCTCACTACATCCATGCTGAGAATTTACCCCTCACTAATCAAGGTAGAATGAAACAAAACTATGTTTCACACTGTACAGGGTATGCTATGCCTACAGTCTCTTAAATACCTCCTTCCAAAGTGCTGTATGTGCTATGAGGGACTTCCATACCAGAATGGCCATGGACAAGAGCCAATCCTTCCAGTTTCTTTAAAGCAAGGAAATACCAGTGGCAGCTGCATCTGTGTTTTAAGTAAAACTTCACAAAGCTCCCTGCATTAAGTCCTATTCTCTGTCATTTAAATTCTTGCTTTGCATTGCTTTTCTTGGAGATGCTTCCATACAAAAGGACAGAATACCCAACAATTATATCTTTAATTGAAATTTGCAGTAGGTAGTGGGAATGGTCAATACTTCAGTAATATAGATCTTGTGGTTTTTTGAGTGTTCCATATTTAGCTTTCAGCATCTTTTATTCCTCTGTTGTACAGATCTCTACTGTCTCCAAGTAATTTTCTGATTTAATTGAACCCCTTGCAGATCATTTTCTTTGAATTGGAACCTCCGACCCAAAATGTACAAAACCAAGTTGATTGTCTGAACCCAGGAAATGATCTGGATTTGAAGTTAGGTACAAGTGAGCCCAAGCTCAATACCTACCCTGTGCTGATATGAAAGCAAGCAAAGATCAGTTAAAGCAAAAAATACCCTAAAACCCAATGGGGCCTCCCATCCCCAGGACGTGGAGAACCCACAAGGTGCTGGGAAGTCCACTCTCTGGGGCATCACCCAGCCACAGACCCGTGACAAGCTCAAAGCATGCAAAGAACACATCAACACACCAGCCAGTGCTCAGTGCTTCCAATTTCCTGATAATTTGCTTCCACCTCTGTTCTCTCCCGTTGGAGGAAAGGTCCCATTCCACCCCCAGACCATGAATCCAGGTGGCAGCCCAAAGTCCCACCTTGTCACCAGATGCATTTTGATCCCACTTCTGCAACAGCCAGCCCTGCCCTCACCTTGTGTGGCTCACAGTATGAAAATGCACTCCAATAAGGTTTTTTTTCTTCCAAAGGAATCAACTCAGCCTTTAACCTTTCTCTTCATTGTGATAAAGAGTATTTAGACTGGGTACTGTCTCTGGAGCAGTCCTGTTCCTTCGCTCTTTAGGGATATCATGCCCAGCCTGGTTTGACTGTGCCTTTAACCAAGATGTAATGATTTAGTCAGTGTTAGTCATGTTCAGAATGTTTTCAGTTGTCAATTATATTTCTAGGCAACGATCTGAAGAAACTCAGCCAGCTGGGCTGATGGGCTGATACCAGGCTAATGTTCACTTAGACTTTTTGAACAAGGAACAGTGGATATAGAAAAAATTATGGTATTGCTGTGCCTTGGATTTCAACAATACTCTCAAGCCTCACAGGACAAAGTTCAGCCTGAGTTCCCAGGCAGCAGTGGGATGGATTGTTACTCCACATAGATTTTAGAGAGATGGATGAACACCTTGAGAAGTGAAGGCTACTCATGCTTTCCTTATTTTTCATTTGAAGCCTACTTGCTTTTTTTTTTTTTTCTATTCCATTAACCAAACAATTAGATGAATAAGTGGTGATTGCTGATGAAGGTGGCTAGACCATCACAGTTTGCTCTGCTCCAGGGAGATGGGGAGGAAAAACAGTACCCCTTGCCTGTACTTGAAGGGAGCTTAAAAGCAGGAGAGGGACTAACTTTTTACATGGTTTGATACTGACAGTACAAGTGGGAATGAATGGCTTTAAACCAAAAAAAGAGGAAATTTGGGTTAGACATTACGAAGAAATTTTTTACACAGAGAGTGCTGAGGTAGAAGCTGTGGGTGCTCCATCTCTGGAGGTGCTCAGGGGTCTGAATGGGGCCCTGGGCAGCCTGAGCTGCTGGTGGCAGCCCTGCCCAGAGCAGGGGGTTGGGACTGCGTGGGATTTAAGGTCTCTTCCAACCCAAGCCATTCTATGACAACACTGTATTCAGAAACAGAGCCAACACAGAAAAAGAGAATGGGAAAAAGATGTTGCTCCAGACTAAACCATTGCACTATGAATCCAGCCTTGGCACACACTTGGTCCAATTTCTTGCTTCAGTCAGCAAAAAACCCTCTTGTTATAGCTTTCATTCATAAGGTTAGATGATGTGATTAGCCATGCTGCTTATTCATGTTTTCATTTCCTCAGCTTGGAGGAATCATTTGATTTGTGTATTCAACACAAAGGTGACTGCAGGGTTGTCAGAAATCTTCACCTTGTCTTGCTGTGATTGCTGCTGAACAGGCAGTGATGGCTTCTTGAGCAGTGGATAGTGACCTTTCAAGAAACACTTTTTAGCAAAATAAGCTTTGTTATCCTTTGGTATCCTGCAAAACACAGGC
>VXAB01003446.1:271114-469731 GCA_013399175.1 Odontophorus gujanensis | reverse complement strand
GGCTACACCATCCCAGTTTGCTCGGCTCCAGGGAGATGGGGAGGAAAAACAGTACCCCTTGCCTGTACTTGAAGGGAGCTTAAAAGCAGGAGAGGGACTAACTTTTTACATGGTTTGATACTGACAGTACAAGTGGGAATGAATGGCTTTAAACCAAAAAAAGAGGAAATTTGGGTTAGACATTACGAAGAAATTTTTTACACAGAGAGTGCTGAGGTAGAAGCTGTGGGTGCTCCATCTCTGGAGGTGCTCAGGGGTCTGAATGGGGCCCTGGGCAGCCTGAGCTGCTGGTGGCAGCCCTGCCCAGAGCAGGGGGTTGGGACTGCGTGGGATTTAAGGTCTCTTCCAACCCAAGCCATTCTATGACAACACTGTATTCAGAAACAGAGCCAACACAGAAAAAGAGAATGGGAAAAAGATGTTGCTCCAGACTAAACCATTGCACTATGAATCCAGCCTTGGCACACACTTGGTCCAATTTCTTGCTTCAGTCAGCAAAAAACCCTCTTGTTATAGCTTTCATTCATAAGGTTAGATGATGTGATTAGCCATGCTGCTTATTCATGTTTTCATTTCCTCAGCTTGGAGGAATCATTTGATTTGTGTATTCAACACAAAGGTGACTGCAGGGTTGTCAGAAATCTTCACCTTGTCTTGCTGTGATTGCTGCTGAACAGGCAGTGATGGCTTCTTGAGCAGTGGATAGTGACCTTTCAAGAAACACTTTTTAGCAAAATAAGCTTTGTTATCCTTTGGTATCCTGCAAAACACAGGCACACTCACATGCACACGCACATAGACACGCGCAAAATCCAAGCTTCTTGCTCCCCTGTGAATTACTGAAATATAGAGCATCTCAAGAGCAAATCCCATACCTCTGTGCTGGAAAAGTTCATGCTGTGTGGCTTTAGATGACTACACCAGATTCTGAATGCTGAAGCAGTATGCAGTTACTATTTTTCATACTTCTCTTTACTCCTCTGGTTTCCTAAAGTCGAATTTCTTTTTCCCCATGCTGTTTTCTTGCACTCCCTCAGGGCACCCACCATTTCCCTTATGCTCCCCCAGGAAGACATAAGGAGTGGGAAGTCCAACAAAAGCTTTGCTGTGGGCTGAAGGGGTAAGGCATCAACAGAAGGTTTCTGAGCAGTGTTCTTGTCCTGGTGACCTGTCATGTCAGTAAGTGAGCATGCCAAGCTTCCCTCTGCACAGAAAAGTTGCTCCAGGTATTGTGATGCAAAGTGCAAGGCTGTTTTAGTAGCAGACACAAGCTGGGGCATGGAGACATAAAGGCAGCCGTATGAAAGGCAGCACAAAATATTTTTGTCTATGAAGCAGAGGGGAAGTACATACAAAGGAAACAAAATGTACACCAAATTCACCAAAAATAATCACAACTGGAACGTGAGACTTTTCTGTTGAAAAGTACAAAGACATGGCTGTGCACTGATGGTCTAAAATGACTGTTCAATTACTAATATGGAAGACACATGATAGAGTAATACTCTTCCAGAAGTCACTGTTGTAAATGGAGGAACTGCAAATATCCTCCAAAAATGAGAGAATAATGCTTGTGACTTGGTTTTAGAAGTAATGGAGTTAGTTTTCCTCCTAGTAGCTGGTATGGTGCTGTGTTTTCAGTTTAGAATGAGAGTAACATTGGCAACACACTGGTGTTTCAGTTGCTGAAGGACAGTGCTTACAGTGAGTCACTGATGCTACTTCGTATCTGAACAGTACTCCTGCTTTGGGTGGTGGAGGGCATTGCCTCATGGACCAGAATTGGGGATTTGAGAGGACTTCCGAGTGTAGAAGGCACTCACTGGAAACCAGTGTCAACAATGAGGCGTGATACCCTTCAAAAACTCAGGAAAGAGATCTTGGAGCAGATAAAGGTGTAAATTTAGCAGCTGTGTGCTTCTCCAGGCCACTTTCAGGGGGCTTAAGTCACTTCTGAAAATGCATTTGCTGATGTGGTTTGTTAAGGGCTCCAGCACCAGCATAACCAGGTCCCTGAACATCCCTGCAGCTCAGATTTCATGTTTGTACCCATTGGGACAGCCCAGTCGCTGGGTGACTGCTTCCAGGCCCAAGGGGGCTTGCACAGCTGGACCTGAGGCCATGCAGAACCGCAAGGCAGGAAGGAGAGCAGGACCCAGCTGTCTGCTGTCTCCATCCAGGCCCAGAAGATGTTCCTGGCTGCACAGCCCACCTGCACACATGGCTGCCCCACGCAGTACACTGCCACCAGTGCTGCTGCAGTGCGACCAGTGCCGCCCTCTCAGTGAGCAGGAGCAATGCGAGCCTCAGTCAGGTTCCTCTTCTTCATGAAGGGGATTTCACGGTCTCCAGAGTAGGGAGAGCCCCTGAACGGTGGTAATCCTCACAGGGCCCTGCTGCATGACACTCTGCCTCCACCACCCTGACGTCTGGATGGGTTGATCACACGCCTCTATGGAGAGGCCGGCTCGCCTTGCCCAACGGGAAGCAACAGGAGCAACCCCTCGGAAGGGTCACCCAAGCTTAAGGAGCATCAGGGTGCAGGAGCTTTAACACATGTGCCTTTGGCACCAGCACTTCCTGAGGGCCCCTGCTCCAGAGCTGCTCTGAGCTCATCTCTGTTCTGCTCTGGGTGCAATTCCCACGTGAGTCAGCTGGAACTTCAGAGGGTTTTGGTGAAAGCAGAAGCCAGCTTTCTATGCATTGGGCATTGGTGAGTGGCTGTTGAGAAGAAGCAGTCACTTTTCCTGGCATGCCTTTAGTCAGTGTGACCTTCAGAGTGTGAAACCAGGGGCCTGGTGGTGAGTGCAGTGGTTAGACAGCAGCGAGAGAGTTTCACGAAAAGACTTCAGTTGACAGTGAGGCAGAAAACTTCCACGCAGACATTGAGGCTTTAGGGTAAAGTTTGTAGGGTTCAATGCTCAAGATGGTGTTGAAATCACTAGAAAAGGCAAACAGGCTGTGGAGTGCTCTGAGTGTTCAGATCAGGAGCAAGACCAGTGAGGGAGTAACCATTTCAGCATATTCAAAAAGGACATGGGCAGACCCCTGGTGAGCTGCTGCAGCATCTGATGCAGATAACACAGTTGCGTTATTGATCAGAGTTTTCTACTTTGCAGTCTGAAATGGTGGTCCTGAATTTTCTGGCCATCTGAATGGCCGATGTCCAGAAATAAAGTAATAAAGTCAGCAAGACTGATGATATTATCATGTCTTACTCTTAGGAAGACTTATTTGCAAAGACCAAGAGTGCACTCGGGAGTCTGGCTTTAGCATCTACTCTGAGATTTGGGCAACTGCAGATTGTTTTCTAATACAATTATTTTTGCATAAAGACAGCAGCCAACCACTCAGATACACACACACACACACACACACACACATATATACACCGTCTTCATCTTTTTTTTACATTTTTCTTTGAAAGGGTTATGATTGGCTTTGTCTTCTCTTACAGATTTCTAAATGCATAACTCACCTACTTCCATGGATTGCATTAGGCAAGTGCAACTATTTTTTCAAGGTATTTTCCATAAAGATGTTATTTTTTTTTTTTCTGAAGGGCTTGATCTAATGAAGATCAAATTTGCATGTTTCTCAGTGGCCGAGATTTTTCTGGCTTTATAAAACTGCAAAAAGGTACAAGAAACCTTTATTTTGTAGGGATATATTTCAGGATGGTTTGGTACTTAATGAAATTACAACTCGTGGACAGTTGTGCCTCTTAGAATCACACTGTGGATTTTTAGGAAGCCTTTCAGATGTTTTTGAATCATAGAATCATTCCGATTGAAAATGTCCTCTAAAAGAGCATCTAGTCCAACCGCCAGCCCATCATCAATATTGCCCACTGAAACATATCCCTGAGTACCTTTCCTTAAACACTTCCTGGGATGGTGATTTCACCACCTTCCTGGGCAGCAGTTCCAGTTTTGGAGAAGAAATTCTTCCTAATAACCAACCTGATAATATCCAGCCTCCTGGTAAAGCCATGGTGTCTTGCTTTATGGTGGCCGTCCCCTCCAATCTCAAAGAGATGTTCCAATGCCTTGAAGGTGCATTAACTCGTGACTGAAAAGATTTGGTGGGCGCTGCCAATTCTTTTTCTAGAGGATAGTGTGCTATAAAGCCAATGTCTAAAAATGGCTGCGCCTCTCACTTCCCCCTCAAAACGTGGCAATAATTACATTTAAATTTCAGAAGATGGCGTTGAAGATTTGCAATTAATATCCTGAGCCCCACGCATGCCCCGCTGCCAGCACAGGGCGGGATGGCTGAGCTTTCATCTGATACGTTACAGCAGAAAGGATGTGGATGTGCTGGAAACGTTACAACAGAACAACAACAAGAAAGTGTCGAGGCACGAAACACGTGTCATAAACCCGAATGAACCGAGAGACCTCCACGGAGCACAAAGCCTTGAGCTTTTTGGCATCCAGCTCCTTCGGGCTACGGGCAAGCGAGTCACCCACCTCCCCGGGCCCAAGAAGGGCTCAAGAAGGGGTCACGATGGGGTCAAGAAGGGGACTTGTGGGGGAGAAGCCCGTGTACTGGGGGTCCCGCGGCTCCCGCCCCGTCGGGCTCGGCTTCCACCCCGCGCTGTCTGAGCCGGGCACGGCCGCGGGGTGCGGACAGCGGTGGGTGGGGGGGTGGGAACCTCCGGTCCCCACGGCGCCGTCTGGACCGTTTCTGGTGGGTGTCGCTGCCCGGCTGTGTTACAGTAAAGCCCGCCCGGCGAGCGCAGGTAGGAGTTTCCCCGTGCTATTTATGTCTACGTGTGTGTCTGCATCGATTCAAAAAAAACACGCGCGGACGCTCAGAGGGCGCCGGGCCGCTTTCCCCCGCCCCGCAACGTGTGTTTACCAGCAATGGGCATGTGTCACCGCATCAGATGTTTTCCAGCTCGCGAAGTCCCCGCTCCCCTCCGCCGGCTCCACCTCCGGGCGGGGGCCCGCCTCCCCCCTCCCGGGCCCTGCTCCCTCCATCATATAAAGAAACTTCCCGGGGCCGCCGGCCCAGTCGTGCTGCACCCGACGGAGAGCGGGCACTCGCCGTGTCCGCTTCGGCGTCCGGCGCAGGTAAGCGGCGCCGGGAGCCGCGGAGCGCTGCCCCGACGGGGGTAACCGAGCTCGGTCGGCGCCGACGGGAGGGGCTCTTCTGGGGGCTTTGCCCGAGGTTCCCCCTGGGCACAGGCAGGGGGCTGCCTGGGGAGGGACGGGGGACCGCGTTTGGTGTGCGTGGCGCGAGTGGTGCGGAGATGCGCGGCTCCCGCTGCAGCGCGTTGACGGGGGAGAAGGCTGCATTTCGGTCAGCCGTCAAGCCAAGGGTTTGAGCAGAGGGGCGCTTGGTGCGGTCTGTGGACAGTGTTTCTGCCAGGTGCGAGGCGGAGGTCTGAGTGATGCCCTGTCGGGAGCAGCCGAGGGTGGATGAGTGTGGGACATCGCACTCTTCGGACGTGCCTCGCTTAAGGGGAGACCGTGAAAGCGCCTTTGCCGTTACGGTGAAATGCCACGCGAGTCGTAAAACGCGCGTGAAGCTCTCCGATTTGAGCGAGTCTACCCTTGCGTATGTGCACTACCGTATGCGAATACGCTTCGTGATTTTTAAGTTTTATTTTTGTTGTTTTACTTTTCGATTAAAAAGCTCTGGTGGAACTCAGAGCAGGACAGGAGGTTGCGCCTGAAGTCGTTCACACTGAACATCTCAGCCACCCGTGCGTGTTCATGCAGAACAGCACCTCTGGGGCAGGGGGATCTCTCTGTCAAAGCCTGCAGCGCGGTGGGCTGCCTTGAGTGGGGGGCTGCTGGTGCTCTGTGCTGTTTTTCCCAAGCACTCTTTGCATCTTCTGACCCCTGGGTTTCTCTCTCCCTCCTGCAGCCCCCACTGCGGAGCTGGTGCTCAGCTACACGCGGTGCGGTGGGCTCAGCAACGCGCCCCCAACCCCGATCCCCCGACACAAGTGGCATGAACTTGGAGCCGGGTGAGTGCGGGATGAACTCGGTGAGCTGCGGCAACGGGAAGCTCCGCCAGTGGCTGATCGACCAGATAGACAGCGGCAAGTATCCGGGGCTGGTGTGGGAGAATGATGAGAAGAGCATCTTCCGCATCCCCTGGAAGCACGCCGGCAAGCAAGACTACAACCGCGAGGAGGATGCTGCCCTCTTCAAGGTACAGCAGCTGGGCTGCCCATCCTTTCCTTGTNTTTTTTTTTTTTTTTTTTTTTCCTTCCCCTAAACTCAAAGAATCATTAAAGTTGGAAAAGACCACCACGGTCATCTAGTCCGACTGTCAACCCATCACCACCATGCCCACAAAACTATGCAAGAGGGACTATGCAATTCATGCACATATAAGCACTGATGTATATGGTGTTTTGAGCATTGTGAACTTGTACCTTGTAGTTAATTGCTTTTTTTTTTTCTCTTTTTTTTTTTTTTGTTCCTTCCCTTGCTCTTTTGATTACCTGAAATATTTCCAGGCTTGGGCTCTTTTTAAAGGGAAGTTCAGAGAGGGCATTGATAAACCTGATCCCCCTACCTGGAAGACCAGATTGAGGTGTGCTTTGAACAAGAGCAACGACTTTGAAGAGCTGGTGGAGAGAAGCCAGCTGGACATCTCAGATCCCTATAAAGTGTACAGAATAGTACCAGAAGGAGCTAAAAAAGGTAAAGCATCTCAAATTCCCCATGTAACAGAGTGTGAATGTCTTATTCTAACAATACAATATCTGAAGCATGCTTTCCTGGAATGGCCATGCAGCCTTTGCAGGGGTAGGAGCCCAAGTGCAGAGGTCAAGTACATCTCATTCTGACTGACAGGCAAAAACATCCTGAAAAAAAAAAGATCAAACAGTTTGTCAATGTAGGTTTTGAACACAGGAAGGAGCAGAAGTGCTCTGAGCTGCATAACCACTGGGCTGGGGATGCCCAGCCTGAGACTGCTGGCTTACAGCGTCTGCAGGCAGTCCCAAAGCAGGCAGGGCCTCCAAGGCGGGGGCACTGTGGGGTGCTATATTGCACCGGTGTGTGGCAGTGCTCTGGGGCTTTTGGCCTCCCAGGGGGTGTCCTCCCTATGGTGGGTGCTGCAGAGCATATAGTCCTGGGGACAGGTTGTCCTCAGATGTGGTTGATATCATTTATTTCCATCCCTCTGGTGAACATAGGTGCGAAACAGAACAGCATGGAGGAGCAGCCATTGATGAACCATCCCTTCCCAATCCCATCTCCTTACACCTCACTACCATCCCAGGTATGCATTGATCGTGTGTTTGGTGCTTGTACACTGGGCAGTAGTGGCTACGTGCTCTGCAGTATGTCCTTCTTCACTGGCATGGCTCTTTTGAGTTCTTTCTGGGAAGAGAAAAAAACACTTTATTGTGAAAACAGAAATTGGGAAGCAATTTTCTAATGTCATATGAGGCCACAGGGCAGTTGATTTTCTTTGGTGTTGTTTATCCTTGAGTAATTGCTCTCTTCTGTTTGGCGATAGATATTAGGGTGCTGCCATCCTCTTGGAGCCAGAATGTAAGCACCCGATGAAGCATTGCTATTCTGAGCAGACATTTACCAGCAATGCTTTGACTGCCTTTTGTTATTCCACCCAGCTTGTTATTTACACCAGTGGTGAGAAGATCATTTGAAAGTCCCATTGGTGGTGGTGGCGAAGTGCCATTCATGTAGGCTGGGCAGTGCTTAGACCTCCACGAGCTTTGGTAGGGTATATAACGCCAGGGAGCTGAAAGCTGATGCAACACACAGCATCAGTTCTGACAACTACCAGGTAAAAGAATATCTCATTACACTGAATAGGTGCCCAACTACATGGTGCCTCATGAGCGCAACTGGAGAGAATTTGCCCCGGAACAGCCGCATCCCGAAATTCCCTACCAGTGTGCCAGCGTCCCCTTCGCAGCTCGCGGTCATCACTGGCAAGGGCCTGGCTGTGAGAATGGTAAGAGGGTCTATCCCATCTGGGGCTGGTGACTGAGTCTGGTTGAAGGAGAGGGCTTGTGACAGCCCAGAAGAACTGTAGGGTTCACCGTAGCTATTCATGACTTTCACAGGTAGACTTCACTCACCGCAGACTACACAGACCTTAGAGCTCTGCTCACAAACCAACAGTCAAAAGTCCCAAGCTGTCTTGAAAGCCCTGAGCAATAAGAAGGGAACCAACCTCCCAGTCCCAAATGGGAATGTGTGTTCCTTAGCTTTGCTTTCTGGTTTTGGGACTTTTGAGGCGCACATGAGTGGGATTTTTTGCTCCAACTTTGTGTGTTAGAATGGTGTTATTCTCCCAGGAGGGCAGCTGAAGTTATTACTTTTTCTATGAGACTTGTCATAGATTATCTCTTGGGGCTGGTGTGGCACAAATGGAATAAAGAGACATTCCCTACCCTGGAGATCTTACAGTTTGAGTCCAGTATAATCACAGCTTTACAAGTGCTGCATAGAATCACAGAATGGCTTAGTTTGGAAGGGACCTTAAAGATCTTCCCATTCCAGCCCCTCTGAAATGGGCAAAATTGGCAACACTAAAATCTAAAACACATAAGAGGATAAAACATAAGAGAAAGGGAACTGTGAGTCATAGGGACTTGCAGAACAACTCACCTCAAGTAGATGGACATTTGCCTCATGGGGAGAAGGAAGTGGTGCACTGGGATGGGAAGCAAGGGGAGACTTGAGAGAGTGGATACTGAGTGTTCTGAGGACACTTCTCTGGGTGTTTTGTGCAGAGAAATAGAGTTGTTATTCCCTGGGTCTGCTGAAGAGTAAATGCTCAGTGCAGTGCAACTTCTGCTGCTAGTATATTGGAATTATTAAGGAGAATCACTTGCTTTTAGCTGAGCTAATTGCTAATAAAAGTAGACCTGTTGGCTGCATGAACAATGGCCTGGAGTACATCCCATGAAGTGGTTGGGCACACACTGGTACACTTAGCTGATGTTGGTGGCAGTTGTTGGTGGCTTGTCCTGGGTTTGCTGCTGAGCTCTAGGACTTGTCAGGAGGTGTTGTGTTTTGCATATGCCTCACTCCAGCTCCTGGTCATGGTGGGTCCTGCTGCTGGGAAGGGCACTTGCTTCATCACTGACATTAAGAAACAGAGGAAAATAACAATTGCTTACGTGATAATTCATGTTCTGATAGGTATCTCTTGGGCTAACTAGTCCTGGTAATACAATTCCAATAATCTCCTGCTGCACAATTTTCTTTACCTACTTCTAAACCAGTGCTGATTCCATCTTTATTATTGTACCTGTCTTAAGTAAAATTCCTAGGCTGAATGGATTGGTTTTTGCAGGCAGCTTTTAAGAGCACCTTAGTCTAGTTGAAAAAGTAAGTTATTTCTATAATTGAATGACAGATTCTTTTAAGAGGGAGTATTTCACACAGACTCAGATAAAAATACAGTCCGGATAATATATTGAGTTGTTCATAGTTAGCATATTTGAAAAACGGGAAACAAAACCTTTTTATGAAGTAGAAGGGAGAGAGAGAGAGAGAGAGAGAGAGACTTCCCAGTGGGGCCCAGAAAAACTCAATTTCTTTGACCTCTGCCCAAGCTTTTCTCTTAGGTAGCTGTCACTGACTTTTGTTTGTGAAACAGGTTGTCAGGTGACAGGAACCTTTTATGCTTGTGCCCCTCCTGAGTCCCAGACTCCTGGCATCCCGATTGAGCCAAGCATAAGGTCTGGTGAAGCCCTCGCCCTGTCAGGTAAGGTCTGCAGCTCCTCAGGGTTTCTGGGGATCCCTATGAGAGACTTCTGACTTGCCCTGATTGTGTCTCTGCTTTCTGATGAAAAGGAAAAAATGAAAAAAGTAGTAATCTTTTTTAGTGAATGAATTTGTTGCATGGGTTTAAGCCTTGATTTGCCAGGATATTGAGATACTTGTGACCTAAGGACGGTGGTTTGAGTAAGTGGAATGCTTCTCTGGTTTTAGTGCTGGGTATGGTTGATGAGCCACCAAGGGTGTCTGGAGATGCTGAGGGTCAGTGATGTTCAGGTCAGAGATGTTCAGCTCCGTTTTCATTTGAGAGAAGCCCTGTGCTATCTAGGTACCTCGCTGCCAGGAGAAGTTTGAATAACTCTGAGAAAGGGTGCAGATATGTGATCTTCACAGAAATAGTGGATAAACCTACAGCAGGATGCTCAGCAGGTTTCTTGATTGTTCTGAATCAGGATCTGTATGTCTATATGTGCATGTGTGTATTCGTATGTATGTATACACATATATTCAGTGCTATCTGAGTGACGAGCTGACCGAATTGTCATTTGAAAGGAAGATTTGGGAATTCAGGTACAGCCATGCACCAGCAGCTGCTTCTCTTCAGGCAGCCAAGTGCAGGTTTGCAGGTCCCCTGTGCAGAGCCCCCCATTATGCAAAATCTGGGGAGAAACACAGCTACTTCCTGATTATATCTGAGGAAGTCTACTGAGCCACTGTTTAATTATGACATGAGCTTGGAGAATGTGACAAACAACAACTGTTCTCTGTGCCGGCTTTCCCTGCTAAACAGAAATGTGAAGTTTGCTGGGCATTAGTTCCTAACAAATTCTCACACGAGTAGCCCTCTTAAGAAAATTACAGACCATGAAAGTTACTGTATCCCATATTCTTTTTATGATTTTTGCTAATGTCGGCCTGTCTTTTGGGTGGTGGTGACTGCCCGTGGCATAGAGGCTCAGAAATCTCATGCACGTATGTCTCTTGGCCTCAACACAAATTTGAAGCATAAAATATTTGTGTGAATATACCATAGTCATCCTTTTTGTTTTTCTTCTTGTAGATTGTCGGCTCCACATCTGCTTATATTACCGTGAGATACTGGTAAAGGAGGTGACAACTTCTAGTCCTGAAGGCTGTAGGATATCCCAGGGCCAAAGTTATGAGGTCAGCAGCCTGGAACAAGTCATCTTCCCTTATCCAGAGGATAATGGCCAGAGGAAGAACATAGAAAAGCTGCTTAGTCACTTGGAGCGAGGAGTAATACTGTGGATGGCACCTGATGGCCTCTATGCTAAGAGACTTTGTCAAAGCAGAATCTACTGGGATGGGCCTCTGGCTCTCTGCAGTGACCGACCCAACAAGCTGGAGCGGGATCAGACGTGCAAGCTCTTTGATACTCAGCAGTTTTTAGCAGGTAATTCCCTCTGTGGCTTTGGTATAATTTCTAAAAAGGTAACCCGGTCACGCTCCAGATCTGCTTTGTGAGAGTGTTTTTTTTTTTTTTTTATGATAGCAGTTGCCCCTCACTGCTTCTTCCAAGGAAACGCAGCTGGGGAGCAGTTACCTTTTGTGCCATTCTGTCTGGTTCTGCTCTCTGCACCGTGTCCTTGCACAAATGGGTGGGAGTGACAGCCAAACCACGCATCTCTTTATGAAGCATAGGGAGGAACCTAATAAAATAATCTTCCCAAATATTGGGTGCCAGAGGAAGGTGCATTCTGGCCTGAGATCTGCTTTGGTAAGTCCAGGGCAGCACTGAGATCTGCAGTCATCCTGCTCTCAACTTGACCCAGAGCAAACCTGGAATCTGTCTCAGAGCATTCCAGTATTGACGTGGATTCTGGCAGAAGGGTTTCTTTTCTAACTGGGTCCAACACCAATTGATGGGGCCGGTGGCACGTGCTGGGACTGGGTTTTTTTCTTATGCCCCCTGCGTCACAGCACTTCTGAACTTGTAAAGCTGCCCACCCAGAGAAACTGCTTGCGAGCCAGGCCTTGCCTGGACTTCAGAGGACTGCTTGGGCAGCAGGAGTGCATGCAGCCCCTGGTTTGAGGTGTATGACACGGCAGCGTGTGAACTGCCTGGCTGCCCATGCGGACATGGTATCAGTGCCAGCAGGAGTATCTTAGAGGAATAATGCCTTGCAATTCTTTTTTTTAAACCCTCAAAACATAAGACAGCAGTTCTAGCACACTTTATGTTCCAAGGTTGATGCATCATCCTATCAAAATGGCCAAGCAAGAAATACATCTAATGAAAGAAATATCATGGATATGAAAATTGACGGTTAGAAAGGGGAATTTGAGGTTAGGGCACTGGCTTGAGCTTCACTCACATGCTAATTTAAAGACTCAATTCTGCCTGTGATAATGGTTTTGGAAATCCCTTTCCCTTTTCTCAGAAGGTTTTTTACTTTGGGTTTGTCCAAACGGTTGACAGTACCTCTCTTTTTAGAAGCTTAACCCCAAAGAGAAGCTTAAACAATAGTTACTTTTCCCCCCTCCTAGATTATGCATTAAAGCCTATGCAAGCCCAAGGATGTGGTTGTAGCCATAGCCTGTGGTGTGTGCAAAATAAGCTTCTGCATGTGTTGATGCTTAGCTGGGTTTGTTAGTGACTTGTCATGGACGTGCCACATCTGCAAGTCTATTGAAAATATCAAGGACCCAGACTGCAGGCAAGCTTGGGCTTTCCCTTATTAGGAAAGTCAGCCTTCCTTGGGAAGAGACATGGGAGACCTCTGCCAGGAGAGGAAGTACTGGACAGCTGAGAAAGGGGTAGAAGCAGAATTGCTGTGGACCACAACCATTAGGATCCTGTTGAGGAGCTGGGTCCTACAACACGAACTACTGCCTGCCTTGAGAGTCCTACAGTAGCAGTAACTCAGAAAATGAGTGGATGGTCTCTGGGGAGCACTGTGTAATAAATGCAGTAAACTGGGATGTGCAAAAATAGGAGGATCAAAAAAGGGAATTGGGAGCATGGAGGTGTCAGCTGCAGGAGGACTGGCTTGGCAGGAGGATGGGAAGGTGGAGGTAGAATAAAAGGAGGAGTGAGGGAGTACCACAGTGCAGGGAGGCATGTGGGCATGGAAAGAGAGTGCATGGAGGGCTTTGGAGAAGGGCAAGGCTGACTTCCATCATCCTGCTGGTAGGAAACAAAGGACTTTATTCTCCAGGTCTGTGCCAAAGGCTGCTGCATATAACTCCCACAGATAATCAGGGTTTAGAGAATTGCTGAGGCTGAGTAAAATGAGAAAAAGAGAAAGCTGGGAGAAGTTCTCCATTAGCAGCATCATGTTGGTTGGACCATGGGTGCACCGTCCTACCCTCTCCCGAGGAAAGCGGGATCGTGTGGATCTTTGTTCTCTCTTTGCATAATACCAGAAGGCTCACAGCACTTTCAGGGCTTTTGCTTACTCCTGTAGCTGATCCTTCCGGTAAGACCAGTATGTCCATCTGGGGAACTATTGTGTCAGCTGCTGCATTCATACTTCAGTCTGAAAAGCTTGCAGTTAGAGTAGAAGCAGAAGGTGTGTATTATAAGAGAAGGTGCATTTGTCATGCCAAGTTCCAAGACTCTCCTTCCCCTGCATAGCAGGGATCACTTCATCATAAGACATTGGTTTGTAACTTTAATTACCTTGGCAACTTTTCTACGGAAAACATGAAGAAAGATATAAATTAAAATGATCACTTTAGCAATCAATTATGTAGTGATATGAAGACTTAAAAGAGAATTCTGTATTAGGTGCTGTTTTCTATACTGTGGAAGGTAGCACAGTCCCTGAAACACAAATTAAGTGATTGTGGTCTCTCTTGTAGAAGCCTCCTCACCTATCTTTTACCGGGGACCCTTTGACTGCTGGTGTAATTATAAAACTTGACCTTTCCTTAGTGCAAGGTGTGGATTAGTGAAGAGAGTATAGGCACACAGAAGACAGTCTTTTTTTGTCAGTTTTGGTGCAGGGCTTAAATAAGGTCCTTCATCTTCCCGTGCCTTCCTTTTGCTTACCAGAAACAGTGGTGGCAGAAGCTCCATGAGAGTGTTAGTTGAATCTGAGTTTGTGCCTTGCAGTACTTTGACTCTACAAAGTCACTGTTTTCAGTGATACTTTTGGTTGCGCTACTGCTGGCATCTGTTCCATGAGGTTCTGCTGATAAGGCCAAATAAAATTAATTTTCGGAAGTCATCCTGGTTGGTGCATATGAAATGATTCGAGGCAAGGCAAACAGGGGAATGGCAGTGATATCACCAGCTTTCCCAGTCCGCAGAAAAGTCTCCAAACTCATTCTCTTCTCCTTACCTCTTGTCTTCCTCCTGACTTCTTTCGTTCTCTCCTTGGAGTTACTTTTCCTTCTCTCACTGTGCTCCAGGGTCCTCCATTTGGAGTTCAGCCATCCACAGAGATTTTCTTAGCAGCCCTTTCTCTCTTCGCAGAGCTTCAAGCCTTTGCTCATCATGGACGACCACTCCCAAGGTACCAGGTTGCTCTGTGCTTCGGGGAGGAATTTCCAGATCCACAGAGGCAGCGAAAACTAATTACAGCCCATGTAAGTTGGACTTCTCCTTTTGCTAAATGAAACATATTCCTTGGAGGTTATGAAGCTGCCAGTCAAACTTGTACTTCTCATAGGATGTGAAGGAAGTGACAATTTCATGATAATGCAGCACCATCGAGTCTGAGGTTGAGTTCCCAGATCTGCCAGGGACTCAGTGGTGGCCCTCAGTAGATCAGAGCACTCAGTTACCCCCTCTGTAAAGCATTTGTCATCAGGGATCTCTTTTACATAGCCCATTAGTACCTAAAAGGTACCCTAGGAGAACTGTGCAGTGTTGTCAATGCTGGCTTCATGGCACAGTGCCATGGGCTGCCAAGCCAGTGCAGGGCACAGTGCTTTCACCTAAAGGTGCTCCAGAGGCCCAGCCTACATCTCAGCGACCTCAGCCTTTGGAGTGATGCAGGGACTGCCGGTGCAGCTCCAATGTGAAGGTAGCTGGCAAGCTCATGAGCTGGCTGACCACAGTTCACGCACACTCAAAGCTAGTGTTTCAGGATGCTATCTGAGAGAGGGTGCTGACGGAGACTGAGACCAGGTACTTTCTAAATTGACTGTATTGGCCCATAAAACCACAAGAGATAATCCACACGCTAGCGTTAGGGTATAACTTACCGCTTCATTGGGTAGAAACCTGGTGTCTGCTTTAATTTTTCAAAAGCCCCAGGGTAACACAGGACCCAAGTCAAACTTTGCTTGGATCTTACTGGTTGCTCCTCAACCTGCTCAATTTCTCAGGTTGTCCCAGCTCATGGAGCTGCTCTATGGCAGGGTTCCCTGCTGGCTGGGTCCCTTTCTGCATGTAGGACCTGCTGCAAATGTACATTTCCACCAAAATGGTCCCCCTGTCTTAATGTACAGGGGCTGCAGAGAAGAGCCCAGCCGCAGTGAGTAAGGAGAGGTTCAGGTTTTTGTGCTTAGCATGCAGTCAGTGCCCAAAAGCCTGGTGAAGAATGGTGGTTTCTAAGCAGATAGCAGTGAAGGCAGTGTTAAGTCATACACATCCCTCTTGGTGGTGGGCAGCGGCTGAAGAGATTCCTCACCAGAGCTTAAAGGAAAAGGAGTAAGAGTATCCTTGCAGTTAGATTGAAGTCTAACTTAAAAGATAGTTATTTTGTGGCATACCTAAACATATCTGAACATTTCAATTTTAAGACCTCAAAGTTCTTGAGAACAAAGATAAGACTTGTAAAGCTCTGGGTATGCATTTAAACACACTGAGTGATCACAGACATGTCATATGTCACATCGTTCACACACGTGGGTGCAATTGCAAGTACATCATCTGTGTCACTGATAATGCGCTCCTCTAAGCAGAGGCCAAACAAATAAAGTGTGTGTGCAATTAGCAAAGCGTTTGTCAGCAGAACAGGCAAGTGCTATCTTAGAAGGGAGATCGGTGAGAACACAAATTATTTTCCTATTCTGGTAAGCAGAACTGTTTGGTCCTTCCCGGTTTTTTGTTTTTGTTTTAATTTGAAAACACTGTAAATAACACGAAGAATATGAAATTTTGTCATACATCTGATTAACATTTTGTCTGTTCCTAAGGTTGAACCCATGTTTGCCAGGCAGCTGTATTACTTTGCTCAACAAAACAGTGGACATCTTCTGAGAGGCTATGATTTACCAGAACTCGTGACTAGTCCAGAGGATTACCACAGATCTATACGCCATTCCTCTATTCAAGAATAAGATCCTCAGAATAAGTGTTTCTAAAGGCACTTGTAAAGATTATGCAGAGTGGAGGAGCTGATCTGGATAGCAATTTGGAGATCCAAATCACAGCTGGATGTGTTCGGGGGATCAAGGGTTCAGTGATAGGAAAGTGAACTGGGACAACCGTATTGTATGGTACAAATGACGGGTCTTCAACATTTGGATGCTACATCTCACATAAGTTCCACTGTTGCTGGGAACAGCTCAAAACTGACAAAATGATTGCTGTTTACGTTTGCTTAATGTTCTCCTTGTGTTGTGAGGACTGATTCTTACTGAAGACTTAAATCCAGAGTTTACACTGTTACATTTGCAGGGCTATTTATTTTGGATTACCGATCTCAGGGAAGGTACATAAATTTGCGGTGTTCCCAGTTTGAAGCTGTAGCTACTGTAGATAAGTAGCAGATGTAGATGGGTTATTGAGAATAGTTATACATGTAAGTGGTTTTAAATTTAGACTGATAAATGCGATACCTATATTCTTATGTAGAATTTTTTAAAAACAGTGAAAATCTTCAGAGACATATTTTTTTAATACCTGACTGACGTTTTCCCTTACCATGCCACTTTGCTACCACTGTTAGTATTGGATTAGGCCCCTTGATAGCAGTTTCTAAGCCAATCAATTTGTTGTACTGTGTTATGACCATTTAACTCACATTACCTGTATATTAAAGTGAATCGACCCCTATAATTATAGAGTCCCAAAGAGCGTATTTAAAAATAAATCACATTTTTTCTTACCGCTGCAAGCTACTATGCATTATAGATGTATATGTGCATTAGAATTGAGTTGGCAGACATTGAAAACAGCACGGAAGTGGTCCTGCTAGCCTTGGTTAATGTGTTACACAGGAGGCAAGCTGAAGTGATTACCACTTCTGGCTTGTACTGAGCTGAGCTCTGCTCTTGATGTGCTCTTACAACTTCCTTCCATTGGTACTGAAATGAATATGAAGGGAGAGACTGAGGAGAGCAGAACCTGGCCTCCCAAACTAAGACAGTCAAATTGTTTTATTTTTTGTTTTCAAAATATTCACAGAGGTATGACTTCATGCAATTTGCAGCCTTGCGTGCTAGGGAGCCATTACACAGGTGAAGAGAAGGGGTCTATTGAGTCTGCGTGGTAGTAAAACTTCCTTGCTGTTACGCTGGAGATCAGACTGTGTGATCTCGCTGCTGCAGCTCCAGAGTATGAGCTCCCTGTGGTTAACGTATGTACTTCACTTGACTTTCTAAATGAAGAATAAATAAATGGTACTTAGTCTGGCAGCAGACTTGTTCTCTAGGGACTTCTAACTTATACATCTTAAAGATGCATGCTCTCTTGGGATATGTTATCCCCTTCCTGCTCCACAGTGCCTAGAAGAACTAGTGGATCATTTTTACTTTGTTACCTGAGGTATTTTTCCTGGCTTAAAGATTTTCATAGGGGAGACCTCTTCCATAGACATTAAAGGCACTGCTCTAGGTGACCTTCAGAACTTCTGCATATGCTTTTGGTCTGTGCATACATTTTACTGGAATGGACTTTCTGAGTTCAAACTGAACTGGTATGACAATATAATATCTGATGTTTTTCACTTTTTTCTAGAGGTCATTGCTTCATGTGCTCATGCTTCAGCTCACGTCTTAGAATAAAGTCCTTATTCCCTACCAATTTGATTTGTATGTGTTGCTTTCAGTAGTGGGGCAAATCTAACGGGCTCAGTTCTGTACTGCTAACCTGGATATGCTGCTGGGTAAGTCTATGGAGAACTGCATTTTCAGACAAAAGTGCAGGGAAAGGTCAAAAGGTAAGGATTTTTATTCTTATGAAAAATGTGAGGAGTATTAGCTCTTGTCCCCTGGCTCACCCCAGCATCCTGACCTGTGCTCAACTCCGTAGCGCTCAGCCACTGGGGTGAATTTCACACGGCACCTGTCATCCAACCACTGGAAATCACAGTCTCAAAGAAATTCCTTGTGTGTCCTAGCATAGAGAAAAGTGTGGAGAGTTATCTGTGAGGCGCCAGAAGTCAGGGAGCATCTTTATGTGGTGTCTACTGTTGCATATTGAGGTACGTTATCATTCTTGGATTTGGAATGAGCTTTTAATTATTTTTCTTGAAGAAGCACGATTCAAAAGCAGCTGTGAAGAGGAAGAGAGAAGAATGCCATCTAACCCCTGGCCAAGCTCAACTTGCTTAGCTTTCGTGCAGCCAGATCCATGTGAAGGGGTTACTGTAAGCAAGCAGAGAGGCAAAAGGATGGGAGGGGGAGAGTGGAAGAAAAATCAAACTGTTGATTTATACCACAGATTATTTTGCATGTGGGAACTTTAAGGTTGTGTTTGACTTTTGGAACAATCTTTTACTGTTCAGAATAACAAATGGATGCGTAAAGTGGAAAGAAAAAAAAAAGCAAACAAGACGAACCCTGAAAACATTTTCTCCTTTTAGTATCTTTCTACAGTCACTATGTGAAAACATTTGAAGTACTTCCTACTTCTGTTAACTTCTGTTTATAGTTTCTGAGGTCTACTTCCTTCCTGTTATGATTTCAGTGGTGTTACAAATGACATGCTTTACTCCCGTCAATGCTGAAGGCATAGGTGGTGTTTTTAATGATTTCAGCGTGCGATTTATCTCAGTATTGGTTTTGTCTTATTTTAATACTGCTCAAACTGTTACTTGAAAGAGTTTCGTGCCAGAGTTCTGCAACTGAAGTACTTATCTTCAAAATTCGGTTCTGCTAAGCAGTTTTGCCTGCTACTGTAAACTCTATGAGCCTTAACAGGATTGTAGGTTAACCAGAAAGAGGAGATATATTTTAAGCTGAAATAGAGTGCGATGGGGTTTGTGGAAAAAACACAGGATTCACGTGAAAACCCCTGTGGCCTTTCAGGCGGGCATATGTGTGCTGTTTACATCAGCGTTTGTCAGCAACGTGGAGGTGGGGAAACACCACCTTCGCAGAGAGCTTTCAGGAAAAAGAAGCAATTTCTTGCACGCTGTCAGATCATTGTCTGTGAATACGTGTAGAGAGGCAGAAGGAGAGAGAGTAGATTAAAAAAATGGGTGGGTAGTTTAAAACAATCGTAGTATCTCCTTTCTTGTTCAGTTCTATATATTGTGTTCAGCTGTACCTGGATGGTATGATGTGAAAAATCGCCAGGGTGTTTTCAAATCTGAATCCCCATCCCCAGAATAGCTCAAGGCTTGACTGAATGGAGCCCTGGATGATGTGATCTAGTAGGTGTCAACCTTAGCTATGGCAGGGGGTCAGAACCAAATGGTCTTTGAGGTCTTTAGAAATGAAAAGCTGTCGTGTCTCATAGAAATCTTAAGGTTTTGCTCTTTGGACATGAGTTTGGTTGGCTCTAAGTAGATGTTAAAACATTCCCATGACTTGGAGCCAGTTGCAGTGCAGCTGGTATGCAGGCTATTCACCAACCAACAAGTATTTACCTCTAAAACCCATAACCAGGTAGCTTTGAACCCATCTGGGGTAGTTATATCCTCTCATCATGGCATTGCTGGCTACAGGCACCCGCTGCCTGAGGAATGCACAGCACTCTGAGGTTCGAGTGTGCTGATGATATGACAGTCAGGGTGGAGCTAACTGAGGTGTCCAAGTATAACAGCTCCATGGTCTGCCTTTTATATTGAAATTCTAGTCAGACAAATGCGGTGGGTGAGATCAGATGGCTTACTGTGGAAGATGGAAACTTGCTCTTCAGGGAGTCAACTAGAGGGTGGCGTGATCATTTGTACTCTAACAGGGACCAAAAAGGAAGGTCAGGTTCCTTGATTCTGGACTTGGATTTCGTTGTCTACTCCGCACTGATGACCTGAATGATGATGTCCAAGTGGCCCCACATGAGGTGGTGGTTCATGAAAAGGAAATAGTCAAGAAAGGGTACATTCCTGTCAATTTATTTTTTTTTTCCCAGCTCTTAGATCTTAAATGTGAGTACATCCATGCCCTGGAAAACAATGGAGATGAAATGCAGGGCTTCATTTTGCAAATGCATGTTTATTTTTTCTGCAGTGCTGGTGCAGTGCAACTGTCTCTCATGCCTCTGCAGACCAGCTGGCAGTGACAGTGTTACAACAGATAGAGACCAGACTGCACGCTGGTCACTTCTCTGAAGTTGGTCTTCCAGGCACAGGCTATCATTTCCTTCTCCCTTCAAAAAACCAGATCTGGCATTATACACAAATTCTGTCTCAAGTAAAGAAAGAGCAGATGTAGGTGACTTCTGCATAAACAAGAGACAGTGTTTGTCCTCCGTACTCCTAGGAGGTAGTTTCACCTTTGGCCCATGGGCTCACTCTGTTTTGATTTCAGATTGGCTTATGAATTCTTGCTCTGGAAACAGCTGTAATTCAGAAATGTGTGGACACATTGGCCTGACTTTTTAATCTCTTTCCTGGACAGTCTGAAATGACATCTGACAGCATCAATGAGACTCCTCTTATCCCTGTCAGAGGAAGATGATCTGTGAGTGTGCATATCAGCTTCGTGAGGAGTGTAGAGCAGGTCCTTGCACCTTAGCAGCAGAAATAAACGTGCTAATGCTGTATTAGTGCAGTGTGTCTATCTATGTGTGTGTCAAACTCATTTCGTCAGATCCTTGCCATGTTGTCTGCCTTACTTTCTCACTTCCTTCAAGAGAAGATGTCTAAATCTGAATTGGACAGTTACAGGGATGCCCTGACTTTTTCATTTCTCCAGGATGCATACTTTCTGTCCTACTGGTCTACTGAGCTGGGAATGCCATGAGAGCATAGGCGGAAATAAGACACTTTTGAGTTCTAAGTAAGTTCAACTTCAAAGTGCTCGAGCTTCTTTTGTCTCCAGAATGCATTAGCCTGTCTCTGTTCTTGGATAATCCTACTTATCTATCTGGAGACTGTCTACCTCACGTAGTCCTGCGCCTTGTCCTCCTGATTTGATGTAGGTGCCAGCTTTGGCATGTGTTCATCAATACATTTTCTTCTTTACTGGGGGTTTCAGCCAACTCATAATGAGGTCCATTGTGAAATACTTTGCTGTGGGTCTAGTTGATGCTTCTGTCACTCTCTTGGGTCCTCTCTCAATCTTTGTCTGTGTTAACAGCGCAGTCTAAAGGCATGGAAGGCTTTTAACTATTTGCACAGTGTCTAGCATGATGACCATTACCTTTGAAGTTTAGGCTATGGATAACAATGTAATAATGAGAAAGAGTGTCCTAGAGTTTTGCCAGTTATTATTCTTACTCTAGAAACTATGAAACACTCAGCAGAATGTAATTGTGACAATCATTCATGCTAGGCTTTCCCATAGGAAGCTGGTGTGCAGCTTAATTCAGCCCAAGCCACCACATTCATATCATTTTCTTTCTCAAGGAGCCGATTGAATTGCTTCTCACACTCCTCTGAGACCCATTCACATTTCTCTTGTAAAAGTGAAGGCTGAGAATTTTCAGCTTCTAGCGTAGAGCATCTTGATTCAGATAAAATCATTTTAGAGCTCAATGACCTATATTTCTGGTAGGTATCCCTTTCAAATTTCTCCTAGAGTCCAAGATTTTTATATCTTCAGAAACCAAAGTTACGGGTGAAGTCTAGCTACAACTCCAATAACTCATTTTCATTTCCTCTTTTCACACATGATCAAGAGGTTTAGCCTTCTTCATGACTGTCCCCTCCCACAGAAAAACCCATGCGAGGAGTAGTGAGAGAGGAAGACTTCAAAAACAGGGTGAGTGACATCACCATGTATCTACTGTAGAGACGTCAGTCTCCAAGAAATAGGAAAGGTCAGAGCTGTTTAGAGCATGGGGTTTTCACAAAACGGCTGAAAAACCCAGACCAGGTCTGAAGAAATCACGCTATCCTTTTCCCCTATCTGTTCTTTTCACCATATAGTTGAAGGTTCTCTGTCCAGAAGAGAAACTGCTGTGTGACTTTTAATGTTGATTTCCATCATGAAGATTATGCTGGTCATGGTAGCTTTTGCCAGGCTTGATCTAATGAGGAAGTAACACAGACTTTCCAGAAGAACACTGTGAAACAAATTACAGATACTTGCATGGGAATACAGCAAATATTTTTTTTGTTTTCCTTTTAAATGAAACCCTTTTTATTTTTTTCCAAATTGTGGTGATGATACAGAAATGATGTGACCCCACTCAACACAGCTTCATGGTACCACTGAGCTTCCACTATCTAGGCACACCCATTGCTGGGTGATGGAAGAGAGCTGGGACAGCTCCTGGTGGAGGGGAGGTGGAGGAGCAGGGCAATCACTTGGCATGAGGCCTGGGAGGGAGTTTGCCTGGAGGCCCAAATCATCCCATGGACCAGATGTGTGCCACCCATGCACGAGACAGCACCAGACTGAAGGGTGACTCTGAAGTCTCACTTTCCTTCAAAACCATTGCTGTGCAAATAAAATGGCTTACCTACAATCCCCGCAGATACAGGCGCCGTTTAAATATAGCAAGCATTGATGTCTATCTGCAAATTACAAGGAAATGAATAAATCGAGGCGACGTAGACCACAAAAAGGAAGTTTGAGATCAGCCCGAGGCTTTGGTTGGTTCGCTCCTGCCAGGGGAACCTGCCTAACCTTCACGATCCCCTACAGAGGTGACACAGGCATGAATCAGACCCATGGCTCCCGCTCCCCTGGTGGCTGCCCTGGGGCTGAAGCTGTGGCAGCTCTGCATGCATGCCCACCTGCAGCAGTCAGGATGTGTGCTGTGGGGTACAGAAAAGCTAAATGAGCCCCTGTTGTAAACATCTCAGGATCCATGCCCTCTGGAAACCCCTGAGCTCATCTTGGGGAGGCAGTGAAAGAGTTCACAAGGAGCTGAAAAGAGGATTTGTGCAGGAAGTTGGGAGGAAACATCTTGTTTCTTCTTCTTTTCTTTTTTTTTTTTTTATGTTCAAGGTACATCTGTTATTTTGCTTGCCGTTGCACAGCCTGCTCGGTGCAAATACTTGGCCAAAGGTGCTTGGCTCAGCTTTATTTTTATTATGAAGGTCAAAACCGTTTAAAAAAAAAATCATAGAACAAACGTAAAATTAGGGTTTTGCACACATCACATGTCTGTGGCTAGCTATCTACCTTCACCCCTCTGAAATGACATTTTACGCAGTTGGCTCACATGTCTGAGGGGAGCAGTGGTGATGAAGTCCTTGAAGTTTTATGACAATACTGGGTTGGGAGAGGAGACAGAAAGATCCGGAGGGCACGTGGGAATGGAACATGCTGCAGACTCTCCAAATGTGTTAGTCACTCAGCATTTTAGACTCCAGCCAGGTATGAGTGACTGTTGTTGCTTTGAACCCTGCTAAACCATGCAGACCAGACTGCGGGGTTTGATGCTTCCTGCACAAAGTCAGTAACTCTGGAACCACCAACCATTTTTACTTTTTCCCTGTGCAGGTGGCTGAGCACCTGCCTGAGATATGTTGCCTGGAGAGGTGGTGGAGCCTCCATGCTTGGAGACCTCTAGAGGACACATGGACATGGCCCTGGGCTGGCAGTAAAAACAAGGAAGGAAACAAGCGTCTGGCAGGATGCGGGGACAATCAGCATTGGTCTTTACGGTGCAGAGGTAGCTGTGGGAGCGGAACTGAGGGGGATGTGTGGAGGCAGGAGAGCAAGTGGTGGGGAGGAGAGCTGCTGAAGCACAATGTATCTGTCAGGTGTCGTGGAGCTGGGCTCACCAGGGCCATGCCGTGCATGCTGCAGGTCTACATTTGCCCAGCCCCTCGTGAGGGGAGGGCAGTTCTGAAGTGGAGAAGTGGGTTTTGGCCAGGATGAGAAGTCAGCTATTTCTCAGAATTAAGGCGACACACACACACGTGAGGAGAAGGAAGGACACAAAAAAATTAATCAATGCATAAAGTCAGCACTCACCCCCTCTTCCCCCACCAAAAGAAGGAAGAGAGAAGCTAAAAATGGCTGGAAAAAGAGGAGGGTAGGTGTTAGCTGCTGCATGTTGCAGGGGAAAAATGCCTGTGGGGTGGGGGAAGAGAAGCAGCTGCCCAGCAATTAGGGTAGGAGAGGGGTGTGAGAGGGGGAAGCCCTAGGCCAGGAGCAAGCCTGGAGGCCATCCTGGTGGGTGGAGGATAGGACAAGGAGAGTGAGAGGATCCCAAAGGGTGGGCCTCAGGTGTGGGGAAAGATGCTGTGGGGTGGGTAGCTGGAGGTGGAGGTTTTGGGGTCATGCCTGGATTCTGGAAGAGCTTGAAGAAAGGGGTTGAAGGGAAGTGAAGATGAAGAAATATAATGAGGGGTGATGCAGCCAGTGATTCTCTGACAAAAAGGAGAAAGAGAGGAAGCTGATAGTATTTTGAGGAATCAGTGCTGTGAGACAAGGTCTTCAGGAGATGCAGAAAAATGTTCTTGGAGGATCTTACAAGAAGGCTTTTGGTCACACAGGGAGAATGGGAAAAGAACAGATCCTGAACTGAGATAGAGCTTCCCGGAATAGACCCTGTTCGAGAAGGAGAGAAAAGGAAGCGGGTCTAGGCTGCTAAAGGAGTTTAGCTGTGTGCCTCTATGCTGAAAGCAGAGGAGCCACAGCTGGTGATGCAGCTGAGGTCATGGCAAGGCCATGCTGAGAGACAAGAAGATGATGCTGAGGGAGAGAAGGTGGTCATAGAGAAGGAACTGAGAGACCAGAGATCAGATAAGGAGTAGCATGTATACTGAAGAACGTTTTTGAGAGGAGTAAAAGTTAACAAGTGGTCCCGATGTGGTGAAGCCTTAGTGAAAGTGGGACGTTGAATAATTCCTCAGTTCCTCAACAAAGTCAAGCGAAGCTTCCTTGGCTTCATGTAAGCATCTCCCCACAGCTAATCACGTGCTCCTTCCCAGTTCTCTGAAGCTCCATGTTTGGAGAAAGAAGTTAAATGATAATATCATAGAATACTTAGATCTGGAAGAGACCCTTAAAGTCTGTCTAGTCCAACTCCTCTGCAATGAACAGAGATGCCTACAGTGAGATCAGGTTTCTCAGAGCCTCATCCAGCCTGACCTTGAGTGTCTCCAGAGGCGGGGCATCCACCATCTCTCTGGGCAAACTGCTTCAGTGCCTCATAACCCTTATTGTAAAAAACTTCTTTCTTATATAAAATCTATATCTCTCCTCTTTTAGTTGGAAAACATTTCCTCTTCTCCCATAACAACAGATCCCACTAAAGAGTCTGTTCCCTTCTGTCTTACAGCTCCACTTTAGATACTGAACGGCCAGGTCTCAGGTCTCCCCTGAGCTGCCTTTTCTCTACGCTGAACAGCCCAAGCTCACTTAGCCTGTCCTTGCAGGAGAGGTGTTCCATCTGTCAGATCATGTCTGTGGCCCACCTCAGGATGCAGTACTCCAACAGGTCCACATATCTTCTGTACTGAGGACTCCACATCTGGATGCAGTAGTCCAGGTGAGGCCTCACCAGCATGAAGTAGAGGGACAGGATCACCTCCCTCGCCCTGCTGGCCATGCTTCTTTTGATGCAGCCCAGGATACAGTTGGCTTTCTGGGCTGTGAGGGTACATTACTGGCTCATGTCCTGCTTTCCATCCACCAGTACCCCCAGGTCCTTTTTGGGAGGTCTTCCCCTAGCTTCTACTGTTAGTAGGGTTTGCCAAAATCCAGGTGCAAGACTTGGTTTTTGAACCACACAAGGTTCTCCTGGGCTTACTACTTCAGCCCTTCAGTCCCTCTGGATGGCATCCTGTCCCTCAGGTGTGTTGACTGCACCACACAGCTTCTTGTCATCTACAAACTTGCTGAGGGTGCACTTGATCCCACTGCTGATGTCATTAATGAAGATATTAAAGAGCATCAGCTCCAGAACTGATCCCTGAGGGATAGCGCTTGTTAATGATCTCTGTCTGGACATTGAGTCATTGATCACCACTGTCTGGGTACAGTCTTCTTACCAGTTACTTGTCCATTGAACCGTACACCCACCAAATCCAGAGAAGAATGTTACAACGGATTGTGTCAAAGACCTTATTGAAGTCCAGATGACAGTTGCTCTTTATCCACTGATGCAGTTACACCATTATTTTTGTAGTAAAAAGACAGCAACTCCTGGTCATGGACTCTCATCAAGAAATCAAAATGTTTCATGGTTCAGGAAGGCTGATTTTATGTACGACTCGCTCTAATTAGCCATTACATTTGTTTCTAATGACACAAGGGTGCCAGCTTCCATTGGAGATCAACATTTCTTTCCTCCTTGGGAAATGCCACCCACTAGACTGGCACTGCCATGGTATTGCTCCTAGCAGAAAGCATCACTATGAGCTGTGCAGGAGCAAGGATGTGCACAAGCACGTACAGAACTGCAGTGCCTATAATGCATATCCAGGCTCACAGCTCTCTATTTTGGATCTTGTATAATCATGAGTTGAGCAAAAGAGACAAAGAAGTGTGTTCTGTTAGTAACAGTTGGTGAAGTTTGCTAAGGGGCAGAGGAAAGTCAGTGTCGGCTCAAGCATGTGATGCCTGTGAAGGCGGAGCAGAGCAGGGCTGGGGGGCTTGAAATCCTGACTTTTTGCTGAGATTTCACTCCCAGTGACAGTGAAGTTAGATAGAAATAGAGACAACTACAGTCACTTGGGAGCAGACCTGTGATGTTACTTAACTGCAGAAGACATCCATGAACCTCACAGCTCGTGAGCAAAGCTGTCTGTGTTTTGATGGCCAATTTCTAAGCAAAGTGAGTTATACAGTGGAAAGAATTATCTCATTGTCTGATTCAGTCACTTCGGCAAGGTGTTTGCAGAACATAGTGCTTTTGTATAGGATAACAGAAAAGCGTTGGGCTGGCTAATTCAATTAAAAGCACATAGCTACAGTCTAGGCACTGAGCATGTGGGAGGAAGTGGTGTTTCCACTGTGACTGGCATTGCACGACTAGCAAAAACAAGGTGGTTTGAGGAACGCTTGCGTGTTAATGGCATTTCCCTGTTCTGTTTGTCAAGCAAAGGTGGGAATATAGAGTCAGAACTTACATGAATCAGTTCTTTTACAAGAAAAGGGGCTGCCATGGGAACGATGCTGAGTGTCTGGCTGCTCAGGTAGCACTGTGCTGCAGGGGCTCAGGCTGTGGGTGAGACAGAAAACCCTGTGGAGCACAGGAGATGGGCTGGCTGCTTGGGAACCCCTCTGTTCATGCTTGCTGTCCCTGTGCGACAGCAGGGCTCATGGTGTGCCGTGCAGGTGGTAGGGCTGGTGTGTTCCAGGAGCGCAGTGATAGCAGACCCATCTCACAGCCACAGGCCTGGCCATAGGGCTGCAGCAGATACAGGGTGAGTCAGGTGCTCACCAGACAGTGTAGCCCAACAGCGTGTAATGGTAATGGCATCTTCCTCTGTGCACACACCTGTGATCAGCTTAACTGGTCTCAGCTGTCTGAAAAGCCTCTTCTCCCCTCCACTGCATAGTAGTAAAAATAAAATGAATGCATTGGATGTATTGCTGTCATTCCAAAGATGAATATGGTGGCACAAGTCTGGAAAATGACATCAGGTTACTTCCACAAGATCACTCTCTGCCACAGCAGCAACTCTTTCAGGACTCTTCAGGATAAACCCATGGCACCCAGCTAAAATATTTAGCACTGAGAGTGCTGTCCCAGCTGGAGCTGCCTGCATAAACATTGGCTTGAGCTGGCATAGCCTCTAGTCTTGCCCATACTACTCCTCCCAGGGAGCTTATAAACAGCAAGGGGACCAACTTTTTACACCATCTGATAGTGTTAGGACAAGGGGAAATGGTTTTAAACTAAAAGAAGGGAAATGTAGGTTAGATGTTAGAAAGAATTTTTTTACTCAGATGGCGGTGAGGACAGTGGATGCCCCATCCCTGGAGGTGTTCAAGGCCACATTGGATGGGGCAGCCTGAGGTGGTGGGGTGGCAGCCTTGCCCACAGCACAGGGTTGGGACTGGATGGACCTTAAGGTCCCTTTCAACCTAAAGCCATTCTGTGATTCTCAGATTTGTATCCTTGTTCAAGTTAGCAGAGCAAAATGGTGCTATGCACATGGCCATAATGATCTGCTCCAGATGATCCAGAGTTCTTCAGCTCTGTGCTCCCCAGCCTCCACTGCTGCATTTCACCTGTCTGAAATGGCTTTCTATGGCATCTTGCTCATGGGAATAAATGGGACTGGCAGGAGCTGGGCCAGGCTGAGGTGTCACCTGCAGGTACAGCTCCATGCCTGCAGTGGCCCAGCCACACCGAGACTGCTCGACTGCACTCACATGAAAGAGCTGTTCCTTCTGTTCTGTGGTTGGCATCAGGAACTCCACATCAGTGGGTTTTTTTGTTTTCAAAAGTTGTTGCGTTGTGGGGAGGAGGTGCAGCCCTGCTGCTCCTTAGCCCTGCCTTTGCATCCTTCTGGGCCACCATGGGGCAGGAAACAGCCAGTAGGGTGCAACAGCTGGAAGCAAAAACAGAAGCACCCTGTTAGATGCTGGAAGTGGAACTTTTGTTTATTGTCTTATTTCTGTGTGATGTTGGGACTCAGGGCCACTCCCAGCTGATGGGCTGGTGGCTGGACACAGCAGCACAGCAGCTCCCCAGCACCTTGGGTACCCAGGGCCCAAGCCCCGTTCATGGCAGTAATCATGCTTGGGAACTGAGCTGCATCCCATGTAGGAGGGTGTTTGTCTTTCTCCGTTCTAGTTTTTTTTTTTTTTTTTCTTATTCCTTTGTTTGTTTGTTTGTTTTTTTCCACTGCCGTCACAGGTCTGTCTGCTTTGCTTCTGCCTGTCAGTAAGTTGGGGCTGCAGGACAATGAGAATTCTGTTTTGCAGAAGAAGCGGAGAGCTTTCTGACATTTGGGGTTTAGGCTTCCTGCTTTATTTTTTACTTTATTCAGTGAGGGGAGAAAAGCAACATTTCTTCATGAGTTTTCCTGTTCAATAAACCTCTGAGAAACAAAGAAATAAAAATTAAAATAATAAAAAACCCAACAAATAGAAGGGTAGCCCACTTCCAGGCAGCAGTTACTGCTCTGTACCAGCACCACTGCCTCCAGCTCTGGCCCAGCCTAGTCTCATCAGCCACACATCTTTATCACTGTAGGCAGCCCAGTGGGGCACAGGGACACCTCTGTCCACAAAGGAAGGCCACCAGCCAAGGTTGAGCAAGGGCCACCAGCACAGGGAGGTGGAACTCCTCTCCCCTGCACTTCTGAGGCTCAGACCTGCTGCTCCTTGCCAGCATCCACAGGGAAAGCTGAGCCTGTGGCAGGCTGGAGCAGCACCAGTGTGCTTAGTCCTGTTTTGCTAATAACAAAAGGCTTACTCAGAAGTAGAATCGAGGTGCCACTTGCCTTCACTCCAACTCTTTTATATATAGCCCTCATTGCTCCTGATTTTACTGCAGCAGTCACCATATGAATCGCAGCGCAGAAGTGGTGGAGGGGAGGGAGCTGCTGTGCTGCTGCAGGAGCTGGGGACCTCAGGGCTGGGGAGTCCCCATGGCAGGGACTGCTCCCAAGAGCAACCTTCACCCATCCAACTCTTGGTACTGCTGCTGCTTTTTGTTGTTGGTGATGGTGTTTTTGCTTTTATTTTTTTTATTTATTTTTTTTGTTACCTTAAATGAAACCTGTGTCTCTTCATATTCTCCGAGGAGCATCAGAGTTTTCATTAATGTTTTCCTTCCTGTTTTTTTTTTTTTTTAAATTTTATTTTTTTTATTTTGCATCACCAAGCTGCACAATTAAGAGTTGTGCCTTCTTGTAGTGAAGGGCTATGCAACAAAACCTCAAGACTAAAACCTATGCTCAAAGAGATGGAAAGAGAGCAATGGTGCTTCGACCTTCAGTGTAGGCACCGGAGGCAGTGATAGGCTTGCTTTCAGTACATCTGCAACTTAGTAGATCCCCAGAGCCATCAACCAAATGTTTCGAGGAACCACAGTGTTCCCAGTACCCTTGCCCCCATATGCCTCACAGAGATGCAAGTTGGAAGTGCACTTACTTTGAAGATTCCTGAACTGATGAATCAGAGTCTCTGAACATAAACAGACATTCATAACAGTCAGAACAGAGACCATTCGAGCAGCCTGAAGTACCTATGTAGGAAAGTCACATACGTACACATAAACCTTTGGCCCATGCACTTATAAGTGGAGATAAACAGCAAATGCTCTTTTGGGACACTACTTAGGCTCAGCGTTAGGGAATTTGAATGTGATTTTTTGCCCACTGGTCACTTGAAGTGACCTATTTTTCTTTCTCCAGCAGTACCAAACAACTTCTGAAAAAAAAAAAAAATAGTCAGCATGTCTCCTTCTGCCATTTCCTACTTCATTTAACTAAAGCAGTGCATGATGAGTACACGCACAAATCAGGTCATCTGCTTGCTGCAGCCCAAATGAAAAAAGAAAGAATGCTTCCAAAGCAACTTCAACAAACTCCAACCCTTCAAAAACCCAAAGTCTTGGCTCTGTCTTCGCCAAAGATGGCTGTGAGGCCTTTGAGCAGAACTTTCTAAAATTCGGCGCTTCGTTTTCATTAATGTTCTCCTCTGCATTACTGTCTAGACACCAAACCAAAATGAGGTTACCCAGAGCAGAAGCATGTAATAAGGGACATTTCTTGTCCTCAGAAGCTTCCTGTCTGCATCAATGAAGCGAGTGGCAGGAGAATGGAAGCTTAACTAATCAGATCCCTCCTCTACTGCCATCTTTGAAAGATGACAGAAACAGAGGACTGATAACAAAAAGATCTAGGTTTTGATAAAAAGGAAAAAAAAAAAAAAAACCAAGTCAAAAAGTGGACGGCATTTTTGAACAGAGTCAAACACCTAGCANATTTTTGAAAAAAGACAAAAAAAGAGGGCTGAAAAAAAAAAAAAATCGAGGTTTTTAAAAAAAGGAAAAAAAAAAAAAAAACAAGTCAAAAAGTGGACGGCATTTTTGAACAGAGTCAAACACCTAGCAGTGCTGGGAATGGCACTTTTTGCAGCCTTATGTGCTTGACCTGTATATCCCATGGGGATTCAGGGATGCTGTAACCAGCCTATGGATTCTTGGCCACAGGTAGCCCCAAGGGAAGGCCCCATGGCTCCTGCTCATGAGCTACAGACCCTGCCCTTGCCCAAGAACTGCTTTACTCGATGGAGTACTGCCTGCTTCTCCATGCCCACAGGGAGTTGAGAATGGAGGCAGCAGGCATGCAGGCAGTTGCAAATGGGGCTGGGGGTGCCTGTGCCCTCTTTGAAGTTGTCAGGTGATAATACCACATAGGGGTTGGATGAATCTGCTTATATTCTGGGCACTTCCCTAGGGCTGCAAGGTCCTGGCTGACCTGATGGTGGGGTGCCCCCAATAGGTTGTGTGGCAGCAGTGGGAGGCAGGCTTCTGAATTGGCTAAGCAATTCCCCAGTGATCACAGGGGAGAAAAGATAGCTAAGCTGGGAATTAAAGTGAGATTCCCCCGTATCCTTTCAGCACCATAAGGGAAAAGCTTCTGCACCACTGTTTGGAGGTGGGACCAGGATTGCGGTGGTAATGATGGCAATATATCAATCACCTAAATCAAAAGCAACCACTCAAAAACACCAACAACCCATTTTTATGAGCAATTGTGTTTATCATCTTAAATAAGAAGGAAATCACATAATTTTGTGCAAGGTCTGCTCCCAAAGTGATCAGCCACCAGTTCTTGCCTGTGGCAGATTCCTCAGTGGGTGTAGAAGGAGGCAACTGTAGCACACAAAACGTGTCTCAGTGGATCTAGGAAAGAAAAGCAGAGGTAAGGGATGGTTTTGGCTCAGATCACAGGCTTTAGGAAGGCCTCACGGACCATGATTTAGAAGTGCTGGCCACCTTTGTAGCTCTGTTTGACATGGTGGGTGTTGAGCTTGTCAGTCATCCCTTTATTTACCAAACCCACTCATCATTTACAAGCCCACTTATTTACAAAGCCTGCTGATGAAAGTGCCTCTTCTTGAACTCTCGTAGGAAGTCTTTTCAATCAGAAAAGTTTCAGATCTCTGACTTGCTTTGGGTTGGTTTTTCTTCTCTTTTTACTTTTTCTTTTGTACTTCATATACAGTATTATAGAGAAGAAAATGATGAAGGCTGTGTAGTTAAGGTCAACATTAGCTTTCTCCACATGAGATTTGCATTACCCCTGCCTCAGCAGGCTATTTCCTTAGCTCAAGGTGACAGAAATGGAAGAGATACAGTTAACTAAAGAAGCAAGATACACTGACGTTAAATCGGACCTTTTGACTGCAGCCTGCTGCTTTTGCTCACAGAGGTATCTCAAGTTGCTACCCCCATAAGGAATTTTCATACAGTCCCCCCAGTGCCCCAAGCATTTGGTCTTCTGTCATCTGCTGGATTCTCTTGGCTCTTGTTCTCTCTCCCTACTCCCATGTCCTTGTTTCTCTCTGCCATTTGTTCTAGACTCCCTTGAGGCCAGTTTCACACCCTGCCACTTCTAGTCCCAAGTAGTTGGTGAGGGGCTTGGGAGACATTTCACCTCACTGGCTTTCACTTTTGCTCAGGTGCAGACCTGTGATAAGCTCACGGGGAGCTATGAGACCAGAAAAAAAGATAGAGAGGATTTCTGGAGGAGTTTTTTTTTAATCTGTCCAGTTTTAGTGAGTTCTCGTGAGATGGTTTTCTCTTCAGAGGTTTATAACTTGGCAAAAATTGGATGCAGTTTTTTTGCAGGCAAGCAGCACGTCTCTGACACATGAGCCAAAAACCTGCCACATTTCAATTCCTTTTTCCAAAGCCTGGAGGACACAAAAAGAAAGGTCACCAAATTTCTTGAAGCGTGGGGAGGGGAAAAAGAGCCTATTTTCTTCCAGATAAGTGATTAGCACTTAAAATTTCCAGGCAGAAAAACTGTACTGGGGCAGACTCCAACCTGGAATATTCCAGCCCAAACAGCTGTCCTTTGACAACATTACACGCAAATGGAGTTAGGAAGCAACAGGCAACTGCTGGACTTGCTGGTGCCCCATTAAAACATATTCTCTAACACTGCTGTGCAGGTGTATTTGCCATGGCTGGGGAGAGGTAGCACTCAATTTCCCTTCCAACCCCCCCTCACTTATTTTTTTCTGAATGAAAGTGTTTTACAAATGAAAAATGAGGTTTCTTGAAATGAAGGGGCTGCCTTTTAGTCTGAGCTGGCTTCCATGAAATTGAGAACCTCCTGTGCTTATCTCTGAACTTGTCTCAGGGTGACAAGCATCTGTCCATGTTGGTGTGGTTGGGCTGGAGCCCCGTGGCCCAGATGTGCTCCTGTGAGTGCAGCAGCAGGGATGTTCTGCTGGTCCCTGGCTAGGGCACATTTTGGAAGGGTGGTGCTGGCTGGAGGGTGCAGAAAGAAATGGAGTGCCACTGAAAGCTTCACTTTCTCCCAAGCCAAGTGAAGAGTTGCCCTGGGCTATGCACTGGTAGTGACCTGTACCCCTTCACACACAGCAATACTGGATCACACAGCCAGCATCAATGCTACTGAAGACAAGCATTACTATGCATGTGATAAACTGTTAGCTGCAGTCCTAAAAGTCCAAAGAGCATGCACATGCAGGGAGAAAGCCTTGGAGTCTTTCAAGCTATTCACTCTCTAACATTAACCCTGTTAATAAACTCACTGCCATGAAATACTGCTGAGGCAACAGAAAACCTGAATACCTGATAATTCAGCATCTCCCCCCTTGTCTGCAGGGTTCCTGGGATAAGACAAGAAAAAATCTAGTGATTTTGCACAGACATTAAATACTGCAGGGGCACTGTAGTAAAAGTGTCCTCCCTGAACCCACGAGGTATGCAGGAGGACCAGCTCCATCGCGTAAGGTTGAAGCACCGACTCCTCTTCATGCTCAGGGAGGCATCGTGCTCTCTTGAGCGCTCCTTCCCTGAGTTTCCAACTTGGGGGGGTCAAACGTAAGAGGAAAAGTTGGTGCCTGTGAGCAGGGAACAGGCCTGAGGAGACTCAACCTCCCTATTTGTTCCTATCTACTGCCAGTATGTCTGCCCCAGTGATACCGCTGCGCAGTCTCTGCTATCCCAGGGTCACAATGAACAATTTCTTATGTCAGAGCAGATAACATAAATCACATTCTCTTTGGCCAGAGAGAAAATCTTCAGTTAAGACTGAAATAACATACTGGTGGGAAGCGCAATTTGAAAAAAAAGAAAAAGACACTGCCACTGCAAAATCCTCCTCGAGTAACACCGGAGTCCAATAAATCACAGATAAACAACCTCTTCCCAACAAAAATTCAAACCAAACAAACTGAGCTGAGAACAAAAGAAACACAAAGCCCAAAAGGACCAACAAACCCCAAAGCTCTGACAAAAGACCAGAAATCATGTTTCACTGGAACATGGTGAATATAGTAGCTGAAAACCCAAACAAAATGCAGATATGGGAAATAGGGAAAAACAAAAAAACGAGATGAAGACCAGAAGGAAATGAATGCCTGAGGCACCACTCCCCAAATCCTAATGTTCTGTGGCATGACAAGATGTTTCAGATGAGTCCCCAGCAGCCCTGCATGGCTTTGCTCCCCTCCCCGCTCGCTGCTGCTCGATGAAAGAACAGGAAGGATGTCTGACTGCAGATCGGCCAGCAGCCACTTTCAAAGGGGAGTCATTTAGTGAGATTCACTCATACTTGTATCAGCTCAACCAAAAAAATGAATTACACTAGTGAAGCAGCTAGACAGATCTTGCAAACACACTTCATCCTGGACCCAACTGATGGGAAAAATGCTCTGTTGTGCAGAATGTAACATTACGAGTACTGATAACACCTCCCTGCAAACCTCAAACACCCATTTCCAGATGACTGTTTACTACCACGTGGTCAACCAGGGCTGACCATAATGTGCACACGTCTGATGATTACAGCCCCAGCACTGCACCGGTTTTACTTTCCTTTAACTATGGGCGTGTATGGAGGTGCTTTTGACTAGCCCTTTAACTTCTGTAACAAAGCTGTCGTGCGTAAACCAAAATCTGTGAGCTGTTCAACCTGAGGTGGTCAGGCTGACTAAGAAAGAGCCCCAAGAATGCTGAACCGCTTTTAACAGCAAATATTTATCAGTTACTATCCACGGCAGGAGACAGTCAGTCAGACCTCAGGCTGCAAAGAGACAAACCACGAGGCCGCTTCAGTTACTGCAGCCCCATACTGCTCCTAGGACTGTCGAGAAAGTTCTTCAAATCCAGATCAATTTTCATTCATGAGGTTTATTTTGGTTTTTTTTTTTTTTTTTTTTTTTTTTTTTTTTTTTTTTTTTTTTGTCCTTTCACACTCATCTTGCAGATAAAACTTGACATGTGTCACTGCTGGAAGGAAACTTTGGAGGGTGAGATCTGCTGGGCAGCAGAGGCGTTTGTGCTTCTCAATCCCACCCCTGACTCATTGCAGGGCCCAGGCAAGTCACTGCCCTGCCATGGTGACGTATTTCCTTGGGGTAGCTCTGCTGGTGAAGATGGTGAGCACCAGGTAGCAACAGGGGTGGTTTCTCTCAGCTTTCACAGGTTCTGAAGTTCCTCCCTGCAAGAGTGAGAGATCAAAGGCCCAGGCTGCTGTTAGAAGCCACTCTGGATTTGCAAACCACTTCTTGAATGTGCCCTGAGGTCACCAGCTGAGTTAAAACAAGACTGCCTTCTCCAAAGCCTCAAAAGCTGGCCACATCTCAGCCACCCAGACTTCTGGATCCAGCTTTCTGCCTCTGCTCTGGTGACGAAGCATGTGACCACAGGCAAGGCATGGTGGCTGATCTCATGCCATGAGCCATGGGACACTCTGTCCCATCTCCAGGGCTGCTCTCAGCCCATCCAGTCCTAGTGTTCTACGTCCCTGCTTCCTGACTGCTTCCTTGTGCTTTCTGTGTGCTTTAGCAATTACTTTCCCTGAAACTTTCTCAGGATGCAGTTGGTGATGAATTTGAGGTGAAGGTGGATGGCCAGGCCAGGATGGCAGTGGGGCAGCCTCAGACTCTGTTGAGTCGTGTTGGAGCATTGTATGCAACATCTCAGCCCTGTAGAAGAATCCATTCATAACACCTTAAGTCAAGCACTTTAACAGGGTGTCTCGAGAGCACAGAAGCTGAACAAACAGGCACCTACACTACCTGTTACAAAAAGTCAGGAATTCATCGTTAAATGGTCCTTAGTTACAAGAGTTCAGCAGTCTTCAAACATGACATGTAGGCCTCCCCCTGTCCTTTGTCATAAAATCACAGAATTGTAGGGGTAGGAAGGGACCCCTGGAGATCATCGAGTCCAACAGCCTTGCTAAAGCAGATTCCCTACAGTAGGTTGAGAAAGAAAGCCTCCATATGAGGCTTTAAATCTCTGAGAAATACTCACATTTAGCCCAAAATACTGTTTTACTGGACATTCAGATCACAATAAAAAGCCATCAACATGCTGTCAGCGTAGCAAATAGAAACCTTTTAATAAAACAATAAAGTCTTCTTGTCTAAGAGAGAACTTAACACCAAGCAACCAAACATCACTTTGCCCCTTCCTTCTGACCAAAGAAACCTTGACTTCTTTCAGCTTAAACCATGGCTGTAGGAGGGTACATGAAGAAGAGTTCAGCTCTGGGACGGCAATTATGTTTTAACGTAAGTCACGATTAAGATGTGTGTAGACGACAGGCACACAGAAATGGAGTAAACGTGGTGGTAAGCAGCCCATGATTACCATGGCTAGGCACAGCCGGCTAGGGCGAGGAGATGCACTCCTGCTCTTCAACTGTTGTTTTTTGCCTACATCCTATCACATGCACAAAAAATCTGCGTGCTTGTTAAGCTGGTCTCACAAAATTATGGGATGGGGGCACTGTAAAAGTAAATAGATGAGTTGTGGCATGCTATGAAAAGGGTTGTTAGCACAATTCAGAAGGGTCTGTGTAACACTCCCAGGAGGCTAAAAATACATAACACAGAATGTACTACAGTGGCACCAAAGGTCCCAAAGTAGTGGAGTTTACTGAGTTCAAAAGAGATTAAACATGCACTTATGTGGGACCCTCAGAAAATGGTATTCTGCTTACAAACTAATCCACGAACCACCTGGGTTTGTAAAACAGCCACCAAATACATGAGCTAGAAATCACCTTCCCCTTTTGATATGAAGTTTGAATAACTGCTCAAACTTTAAACTGCTCAACCTGGCAATGCAGCTGAATAACACAACAGTAACATGTGCTTACAGTGGGCATCTTCCTAACACATTTAACCTATTTTAGCCCAAGTGTACTGCTAACTTTTTAAATTTGAAAAAGTAGACAGATTTCTGCCATTGTGAGATGACAGAACATCCTACTGGGGCTTGCTTTATTCAGTTTTGCAGTGTTTCAGTTTAGGCAGAGAAGCGTCTCGCATTCTGCACCAAGGTATCACCCTCTGCTGCTCCCAGCACTGGCAGGTGGGAATGTCCCATGAGACATGGAGGGAGATTTTCTTCCCTATGCAGACTGTATGAAGGAGGTTTCAACAGGTGTCTACCAACGTTTTTACCACAGTGGTTGAGAGCACTCTGGTCTATTAATTTATTTTCAAATCTTTGTCTGCCCATATTTATGTCGGGTTCTAAAAATAAGTAGCACCGTTAACATGTTGAATTTTAATTATCTCCTGAATATCTAAAAAGATAAGCTGGAAGGGAAACCCCCCCCCCACCCCGCCCCCCACCCTGTGAGCAGAAGTACAATCTAGTTACATGAGTGGAATGTATCAGAAAAAGTGAGTAATGAGCAGTGAGAAAGACTGTCTCATTTTGCAGTTTTTACTTCATAAATTATCTGATTTGACATTCTGTGCTAAAAATCTGCTTATGAACCAAGAAAGGCGAGGGATGTACTCCACTTGGTTGAAGCAGAATCAGTGGCCACAGAAACTGTGCTGCTTTAGTAGTGCAGCATAAGCCAATAAGATGAAGACTCATGTTGTTTCTAGATCAACACATACCTAGAAACAGGTACTCCTGGTTTCAGGTTTAAGCCTATGTAGAGCTTCCTGGTTTTCTGTATTCACACCATAACTGCACTAATTCCATTGCCATCTATGCACAGTAAGACACAGCACACAAGTGCTAACCAAAGCTGTCCTCCCTACCTGCACACACAAAACCAATTCAGGAGTTACAGAGAACTCTTATTCCTAATAAATTAATTCTTAATCTGTAACTTGCATTTAATGCATTTTTAACAAACCACACTGAGTCTATCACTCACTTTATTTAGGAGCTTTTGGCTGGGACTGGCAACAAATATTTTATACTGAAGTTATTTCAAAAGAAAGAGGCATGATGGTGCCAAGACAGGCAGTAAAACTAAGCATGTGTTAATAGCATCTGTTACAAATAAGGCTGGATTCCACTTTCCATTGTCCTACTCTTTTTTCCTCAAGTTGTTTAAATTTTCCAATTCAAAAGGAATTTGGCTGAAGGTTTTCCTTACTTGGTCTTGACCTCAAAGAGGACTGCTTGCAGAAGAGTTGTACAAAATCTATTATGACCCTTTAAATAGCAAGAGCATGAGGAAAAAGGAACACAGACTTCTCCTTGGACATTCAGACTAGAAAAAATTAGGCGCAAAAAATGAACCCCTCCAGTCCCCTACTGCCTGATCCCAAAAATAAACTGCAGCAGCTCTGTTTGAGTTGCTAATCCAAAAGCAGCATGACACCGTCTGTTCCCAATGAAAGATGTAGCAAAGTGTGTTAAGTTACTTACCAACATGCATTACTTTAAAGGACTTCAAGGATGTACCAATGACTATCCAAATGAAAGCCATCTTGAACCATCAAGTCATACTGGACAAAGCATTTAATTTAGATGCTATACAGTTTACTCAGAAATAAATAGAAATAATATATTAGTATATTTAGAAACCTTAAAAGAATGTCATGTTAACAGTGCAAAAGTACTCATGACTCTACAAATGTTCTAATATGTGCACACATAATGCTAACATCTAATGAAGAAGAACATGAACAATGCTAATGTAGAAACAACTAACAAACTGACCCTTTTCTTTATCTGAGTATGAAGAGGCTGCAATTCAAACAGATATGAATGTTCAAGAAGGATTTTGTTTTCTTGACTTGTTAAAATAATGAGGTAATCTCTTTAAGGTTTTAAAACCAACTTACAAGTCACAGTGACTTTTATTTTACCTTTTTTTTTTTTTGGATAGAAGTCAGCATCCAAAGTTCTTCCACATACATGGCTACATGACCTAGAAGGGCCAAAAGAATCAGGACTAAAGTCCTATTTCAAGTCTGACATCATATTTAACAAATTTCCAAATATTTCCTAACTATGTGGAAACCTCATTCAAAACATATTCATTTCCTGTTAGTTAAATACGTCTAGGTGGCACAACATATGCATGCACTTTTGCCTGTGTCCAGTTCTGGGTTCCCCAGTACAAAAAAGACGGGATCTCCTAGAAAGAGTCCAGCAAAGGGCTACAAAGACGGTAAAAGGTGTGGAACACCTCCCTTGTGGGGAAAGACTGAGTGACTTGGGTCTGTTCAGCCTTGTAAAAAGAAGACTCATAGGGGATGTGATCCACGTCTATAAATATCTAAGGAGCGGGAGGCAAAGGCATGAGGCTGGACTTTTCTCAGCAGTGTGTGGTGATAGGATGAGGGGAAATGGCCACAAAGTGATGCATAGGAAGTTCTGCACAAATGTGCATGGAAACTTCTTCACAGTGCAGTGACAGAGCACTGGCACAGGCTGCACAGAGAGGTGGTGGAGTCTCCTTCTCTGGAGACATTCAAGACCCGCCTGGACGCCTACCTGTGCAACCTGGGCTAGGGAGCTGCTTTGGCAGGGGGTTTGGACTCAATGATCTCTGGAGGTCCCTTCCAACCCCTACAATTCTGTGATTCTGTGACAGTACTCACAGCCTATTGATGACTCCCATATGATACTAAAATTTTAAGCACCACACAAGTACTACAGTTCCTAACAGGAAGAAACAGACTGCCAGTGCTATTTACCTAAAGGGTCCCTCTTTTTGTCAGGACAAAACCAATCAGATCCAGCGACCAAATGCTTTACCAAAGTTTCAGATCTGAATTTTGTAGCTCAGGCTGTAGTAGGAGCACTTCATCAATCTTTCACTTTCAGCATTCTGATGAGGATCTCATTCTTCTAACTTTTACGGGAAAGTTTTAAACTCAAAAGATCAAAACAGCAGTACATTCATAGTATACAAGACATGTCACATGTCTCCTTGCTAGCAAGAGTCCAAAAAGCTATTAGGATTGATGCAGTATTTGCATCAATCAGTACAACCAATGTGCAACGATATTTTAAGGAAAATGATAGTGCATCATGTATATTTTAGCAGGACAGTGCCAAGGAAGTTGGCTAGAGTTGACTGAAATGACATCTGGCAGCAGGATTGGAAGCACAAATACTTTGTATAGCGCTGTCTCTGACAGTCAGACATAACCATGACAGAAGACTCTCCTCTCAAAGTTCTCTTCTTCACAAGGTAAGAGTATCTACCAGGGGTTGGACTCGACAATCTCTAGAGGTCCCTTCCAACTCCTACAATTCTTTGATACGATTCTGTAATCTAGGAAACTGCAATTTACTACTTTCTCTTGTAATAGAAGTACAAAGTATTTATCACTGCAAATTCAAATTCAAAAGGAATTAAATTCATAAATCATTATTAGTAGGGCTTTGTCTAGCTTAATGTTAGATATTTGCAGGCAAGGGAAATTCTACATCTCAGAGATCTCCACAGATTTTCTTCTACTATCATCTGAGTTTTTTTCTTTTTTTTTAATAAAACCTTTATTTTCCATTACACCTTCTTATATATCAGCAATCAATTCTCGTTCCTTTTTTTTTTTTCACCCTGAACTTATGTAAGAATATTGAACTCTAGTGGAATCAGGATAAACAATGACTAAGGTTATTAATATTATTACTTTTAGCTCCACACTCTGTACAGTTTTTATCTGCATCTCTCTATTCCATACAGATATAGAGACTATATGCTATTCCTTCATAGATGCTTCCTTAGTTCTGGAAAACAAAAGAAAAACACACCTCAAATCTGACAGTCACACATCACCACTACAGCCAGAAGTGCCTGCACAGTGCATAACCTTATAGCACTCTGAGCATAGATTTCTTAATCCTTCCCTATTTACATACAGTGGCATTAAATTAAACTGGGTTGAGCCCTGGTTATTCTTATGCAATTAGAGGAGGATGCAAGGGTGTTTTTTTTTTTTTTTTTAATTATTATTTCTTTGCTTTTATCCTAAGCTATTCATTGCTACTCAAAATAAATGTTGAAATACAGAAGAATAACAGGAGAATGCTTCAAAATTTCCAGGGACTGAATATTTCTTCAAAATCACTGAATTTTTCCTTAACACTTTACCTATTTTTAGCAAGGTATTTTACAACCTTATTTACTTCCTACATTTTACTCTTAAAAGAGAAATAATGCTTTTTGGGTTTCTATATAATTGTCTTATTTATTTATTTATTTACTTATTACTCTGAATATATTTAAGTTTGTCTAAAGGTCTGAAGTTCATGTAGTATTTCACTTTTCTCTTGTACTGTTTTCAGTGCTTACCTTTGCTTTAAAATGTCAGTGTCTTTCACTTCTGTTACGTTAATTTCCTTACTGCCTCCCTTTTCTCTGAGAGCCCTCTGTATTTTGATGTGGTCTCCCATCCTTTTCCATGTCCAATACTATCTTTGTAGCAATTTTTTTTTTTTTTTGCAAAGCCACACTGATGACTACTACTTTTTTTCTGAGGAAGTACAGCAACCCGCTGTACCTCAGTTACAAAGTCCTTGCAGCTCAAACTCTCTGTCCACAGAATTGAACTTTAAACATATACTGTTGCTTCTTTAATTCCTAAAAGCTGGATTCATGGAGATCTAGAGCTCTGACTTGACCACCAGCATTCATCTCAAATTAGGTTGAGTTCAATCAGCATTTTGACTCTTCGTGTTACTCCTGTTTGCTCTTCATGACACATTCTGCAGTGTAATTCAGAATGGCAACTGAACATTAACACCTGACAGATTTAATGTTTTAAACACAAGCAACAAGATGATGCAGCGGAAAGACTGAAAAATGTAACAAATGATGTAATAAACGAGTTCCCAAACTTAATATTATGTTAACACAGACAATAAATTACATTTTCAATACTTCCGAGCATTTCTGATACAAATTTAGAAAATTCAGACCGTGGCAAACTTCATAAAGAAACCACATTTCTTGGAAAGCAAGGAATTCAGGAAAAGCTTACGATCATCTTTCTTAATATTTTATTGTTGTGAAAATAATCCTTTACAGTCGAACTAATTACTTCAGTTAATGTCAAAAGCGGAGACTATGACCAGCTTCAAATGGACAACACTTAACAAAACAACACCACATTAGATGTTTAATGACTCTCCCTGTTCAACTAATAATGACATATGTTTGAAACTTCAAACTTCCATTCAACAGTCTATTATTACATACACAATTTTTAATGAGTAAATACATCTATATCAAGCTGTTTCCCACAGCATTTCATAATTACTGGAACTGCATATTTTTAAAGCGCATAACTGGACTAGCAAAAGACAAAAGCTGACATAACTAAAAACTCAATGCACAATTTCTGCAAGGACGGAAAGAATACATCATTTCTGTATGGTTCACTTAATGCGTGATTTCAGTTCTAAAATTAAACTCACCCCACTCTACAAGACCACTTTATATTAGTTGCTTACTCCATGTTTTATCAGGTCTCAAAATGAAAGTCAGTGTCAAATTTGGTCCTGTTTCTTTGTTGGGAAGGCAGCTCTTAAAAACTTAGTGTAACTACAAGCTAATAGTTGCAAAACTGTTCTTGTCCTGTTCACTTCTGAACAAATTCTGTAACTGGTGGTGAAAAGAGGACTGACTAACAAGAGAGAATGGGAAGACAGTGGTAGAAAGACCGTAAGAACAAGAAAAGATAACAAGAATGAGAATTAAACAGCAGAACCAATGACATAATGTACTCCACCTTAGTTTACCTAGCACATAGTCAGGAGTACTTACTATTCTAGTCCTTAATACTAAAGAATATTTTATAATATTCTTAAATGTTTTTTTAACAGCACCCACTAAGCTCAAACTCAGAGCACTCTTCTGTTAATGGCCAATGAAGGCAAAGCTTATTTCAGTTATGAAGATTAACACCAATACTCAAACAGAAAGAAAAAACTAAAGATAGAGGAAGATCTGTCTAGATAAAAAGAAAAAAGAAAAGAGTGTTCCAAGAAATCAGATTTAATGACCACTACAACATCAGATGATAGCAGGAAAAAAAGCTGATCATTGCTAAGCACAAAAGAAATAGTGTCCTTCAGCATACTGTACCCGAATATTTATTAGTCACATATAGGTTGTAATCTTTATAGCATTACTCAATAATTACTCCCAATAATTAGCAGAATCTGAGTCTTCCAGTCATTTACATTAGCATTGTTCTACATCTAGAAAGTAACAGATTGAAACACCGAGAAGCACATATAATACTAAAATTTAAGGTGACAGTTGCTGAAAATACATTCAAATGTATTTTTAACAAATGAAACTGAGATTACAGCATGTAAAGATTTTTTTTTTCATGAATATACAGCCAAGAAGAGTGTATGTAAACAAAACTGACTTACTCCCCTCCACCAAATGAAATACAGTAGACAGAAAACCATTTTGACAAGATAATTATGAACAGAACTCTCACTCAGCAGGATACCTCATGCCATTACTCAGAGTTGGATCTCACCATTCTTTTCTCAATGAAATTCCTTTTGATTTCTTCAGGGCCTTCAAAGAAACCAAAGTAGTACAGAAAAATGGGTGAAGTCCACTGGTGTTCAACTGTTGAGCTGCCTGTACTGTGTCACATCTATGTTTTTATCATTGCTGAAGAAGAAGTTTGAAAACAGGTCAGCTGCAGGTGCATGCTGCTTTTAAATTTGTTTAGCAGCTCTTCCAACAACCTGTAAAAGGAAATTAAATAATAACTTTTGCAGATTCTGAAAAGTGAACAACTGCCAAAAGTTTGACTATTCTGTCTGTGACTTCAAATACACTGCCTGCTTAAATAAAGCATCTAAATGTAGACCTCATTTAAATACCTGGATCTTACAGATATTTAGAAATACACCAACTACGTTGGGATGATCTGTGATGGGGGAGGGGACAAAACTACGCAGATTTCATCAAGGTTATAAAATAGGCCTTCGTATCCTCATGAGGACCATTTCCCTTAAAGAAATACATACGCAAACTATAATGGCAAAAGAAATGGTGGAGAGGATCATACATAACTGTGTAAGAAAACTGTCAGACTATGTGCCATAAAATCTGTATCCCTATTATGGCTATGGCTTTTAGCTTGCAGCTGAATCGTGAATGTGAGTTATCCAACCTGTGTTTAAAAGGTATTTTAACTCTTAACAGACTTCTGCTAAGGATCATGGCTGAAAGATCAGAAATGGAATGGCTGTACCAGGAGAATTATTAATTCACTGGCAAACATATGCTTTTATCCTTTCTAGATAACAAACTATATGTGAGGTCTTTATGGAAAATAGCAATAGTTTGTTGCCAAAAGAGTACACGGTACAATGGATGATATAATTCTCAGGCTACAGTTTTGATTACTAAACAGCCAACAACAGAATAAATTACAGTGAACGTCAATGAAAAAAACAAGAACTCGCACTGCAAACTCAGTATCTGCTTCTTCAGAAAGAAAGCCCTTTGGAAGATGCATATAGTCACATTCATCATTTAATATCACAGTAATGACTGAATAAACAGAAATGATCAACTCTAAATCGGTGCATAAATGTGTATTATTTTACATAAATATGTGTGAATTATAATGATCTGTGTGGGATGATAACGTCATTTAGCAACCTGAGAGATGCAACAAGTTTTATGCTGTCTAAGGTGCAGAATTCTGTGACGAACGTAAAAATGATGCAGTTCTTGATTCTAACCTGTCCTACAAAGCTCATAGACTTGTGACTAAGGCAAAAATAAATAAATAAAAATACAGAAAAGAAAAACAAAAAAAACACACACAACAAAAAACAACCCTACAAAAGTGTTGTGGAAAGTCTAGGTTGAAAGAAACTGTCTCAAAACCGATTCCTGTCTTTAATAAGGCTAAGTAAGGCAAGGAGGTATCTTGAGACATCTTATGGCTTGTGAAGACTACTTTTGAACAGGGAGAAGACATCTGGGAGAAGATGGTTTGCAGACCATGGGATGTACAAAGAAGCTCGACTTTTTTTCTAATATACTCATAATAAATCTATCCTTGTTTTACTGTATTACTCTTTATTAAGCTATTTTTGTAAAATAAACTAACAACTACCACGCAGTGCAGCAGTTTGGCTCTCGAAGTTTGGTATGGTAGGGAAGTAAGAACCTCAGATGCCTCCTCCTGATGTTCAGAAAGTACAAAAAATTTGTTTTTAAAATGAATCAATCCAGTTTGAAAGTTGCCCAAATATCAGCCACCAGAAAGTTGCACTTTGTTACTTGGTATTTACTGCTGCTAAATGCAGTGAGACAAGACAGTGGACCTCACAGAAACTAAGATCAGCATGGAAGGCTAAAATGGACTGAAATTATAAAATAAATATAAAGCTACAGAGAACTGATAAGACTAGCATCAGAAAGAGACATATGCCACCAAGCCATTGGCTGCTCAGTATAAGCTAATAGGCCACAATGGACACAAATTTAGATTATTTTTAACACTGTCAAAAGAGGTTTCTACACTGCACATCTGAAGGGTCAAATACAGTTAAAGTTAACCCTCCTCTGGTGAAGCTCTGATATGAAAGTAAATAGCAATGGCTACAGAAAGCAGATGAAAGAGAAGAAGGTGCAGTATACTCACTTTTTGTCAGCTCCACTTGAGAGCTGAGGCAAGGCTTCCAAAGCTTGCTTAAAGCTTGAGCTGTAAGGAAAACAAAAAATCCACATATTCACCTGGTACAATTCTCACCTTTCAGTCTCTCTCCATCATTCCATGGAAATACACTGTATTTTAGCCCTTCTTACTTCAGTAGAGTAACACAACGTTAATTTGGCACTTGACATTCATGTGCAAATTAAACACAAAATAGTCATGGGTTCAAGTAGGTCTCTCAACTCTCCTAATGTGATATACAACAGAGACAAACAGGAAATGTTCAATCTGCCACTGATTTAAAACACTGCCTGACACCTCCGACTCTTGAAGAATTACAGATAGTAGCTAGCCCGCCTTCTGCCTAGAACTGAGTATCAGAGTCTGAAGCACAGATACAGTGTTGATTTTGACCTGCTGTGCTCAGACCTCAAATTACAGTACTCTCCTCTACAGAAGATGACATAGAGAGATTTGCATTGCACTAACACAGAATCATGGAATAATGTAGGTTCGTAGGGAACTCCGGAGGTCTTCTGGTCCAATCTCCCTCTCAGAACTAGGGACAACTCTGAGGGTACAGGAGGTTTCTTGGAGCCAAGTCAAATTTCGAGCATCTCCAAGGAAGGCAGTTCCACACCTCTCTGAGCAACAGATGTGGAACAGAAGTGCATGGAATGATGCAACTCCTGCACAGACTGATATAATCTTCTCAACAAAATTAAAGTGGTGACTTATGCCAACTACTGCCAGTGAAGAGCCCAGAAATAAAGAGGCATCTATGAAGCTCCAGCTTCCACAGTTCACTCTGTTGAATCAGTTGTTGATGACAGACAACAGCAATTCCATTTTATCCAATATAAGCTGGTGTCAAATACCTTTCATTCAGGTGTACGTAACTGTCAGACACTCAGAACAGGGAAACAAGTTTTTTAGAAATCAAATTCAATGACATCACAGAATACCATCACATGTGATATAAAGACATGTGAGGCCCTCAAGTTCTGTAACATCTCCTACAAAATACTGATCAGGTAAGAAGACTAAATAGCAACCTGTGGGAGCATGTAATGTCAATCTTACCAAAAGTGTAAGCAATTGAAAAAACAATGTATGAACATGCCCATTTTCAGTCCCACAAATACCACTCAAACTTCAATTAGTCAGCTTTACTAAAAACTGGTGACAGCTATCATGGTTTGCGTTTTCACACGCTTTGGCTGCAACAACCACAGATGATGCTAATGCTCTTCTTTCTCCATTATAACACTGTATGTGTTAGCATGTCCTCCACTACTTACCTGTGGTCTTGCACCTCACTGACAAATGGCTAAAAGCCTTTTGAAGGTTTTCATTCTAATAGACAGTGTAAGGCTAAATTCACTTTCCCTGATGAGGTGTGTTGTAAAGGAGGTGAGCAATATACAAGCTTGTGGAAAGCCCTATTCTCCATGTCCCCTACAAGGGGATCCTATCAGTGTCTGGTTCAATACCGTGGAAGTGCATGGCAGACTCATAAAGGACTGTGGTCTTGAAGGACACCACAAAGAAACACACTGGATGAAACTCAGTAACAATTGCTTTTGCTATAACACACATTTCCATATCAAGTCAATTAAGGGATTTCTTTTTCCCTCCCCACCCTCCCCTTTGGTAAGGACGAGTAATACATGTTTTGAGTCAACAAATTCAAATAAACTGATAAAATTTCAGAAGTTTACCACACGCACTGTAGTATATCACATATTTGAATCAATCTCTTGAAAGTCCTTAATTTATGTAACGTATTTTTGCATGTTTACCAAGGATTCCATTACACTGAAACAGTAGAAAATACAGAAGAACTTACTTGCTTTCAGGAGTTAGATATATGGCCACCGTATCCCTCAAAGCACAGATTTCAAGTCTTGCCTGAAGACAGAAATACAAATATTGAAACAGTGACATAATGTCTTCTGATCAAGAGAATACCATTATCCCAAAGCTTCATCCTTCTTAGAAGCAAAAACTAAAACACACTGCAGTTATGAGCAACCTCGGGCTGTAACAGTTTGTTTCCTGTATTTTTGGTTGCCATGCTGCTCTGTCAGTTAGGAGACAGCAAAAAGGGACAATTTCATACTTCTGATTCAACTCAAACTGTTTGTACAGTCACTACGCAGCAGTCTAAAAACATTGGTTTGTCTCCCAGTAACAGTAATAAAGCTTTGATTCTGCTCCATCTCTTCTGTTCTGTGACAACAGAGAGGGATGCTAATTAAAACAAACAAACATAAAAATAAATAATACAGTGACATAACTTCTCACTGTATATGGCTTGCCCAGGGAGGAAGGAAACAGCGGAGTACAAAAGTCTGTCAATATATGTTTTATTCTTGGCTTTGCTGCTGAATTTATTTTTTTTTCCATCAGATGAGGAAGTAGAATAGTTCTGGTCTGCTTCTTGTTTGTCACCTGCTGAGCACACAAGCTTGGGGACGTCACTCCTGCATGGTACAGCTTGCCTAGGTACATGGCAGGGGCTGGAACCTGATGATCTTTAAGGCCCACTCTAAACCAAATCATTCTGTGATTCTATTATGATTTTCACCGAGACCATTCTTCACCATACATAATGGTAGACGATGAAATCAAAGATTAAACAAAGTTCATAGATCTTCCTTCAGTCTTTGAAAAATGATTGTTCTCATCATTGAAGTTTTATGTGAAATAAAAATATTGTGAATGCGATCAAACATTTCATTTAAATTATAAGCTGAATTTCATCCAAATTCAGATTTAGTTCTTGTTCACCATGAAGGTACAGTTTACAGTTTAATCAAGTTAGTAATTACAGATTTACATTTAAACCAAGTTTATATTACTTTTCCAAAACAAAATTTTTATAATGCAACATAAACACTTAATTCTGATTCTAACTAAAAGTTTTGGCTTTTATGTCTTTTCCTTCTCTCTCCCCTGGGTAGAAAGCCAGCGGAGATTTATGCTTTTTTTTAAGCCAGAACTTTCTGGCACAAAATACAAGATAGCTACCCACCAATTTTATACACATAAGAAATGCTTTTCTCACCACAGAATGTTTCACCTTTTTCTCCAAGCTGAACAGTCTGGGACTTGCTCAAGTCCTACACATGAGATTTGGGAGTTTTTCCTAAGTTTTAGGAGACAGTAGTAGAATATCCGGAGTTGGATAGCATGCACAAGGATCACTAAGTCCAACTCCAGTATTGTGGGACAATGTCACATTCTCAGGTATCACATCCTAAATAAACATAGTGTGAGGGCAAACCTTGTGACAATCTGGGCCATTGGATGTGGGTACACAGATTCAGGCTTCTCTTAGGGAACAGGTCTCTTGATCAGACCACTCCCACGCTGCTGCTGCCTGCCTTGAGTGATGACATAGGATTTTCAGTGTTCAGAGGAACAGAAAAGGACCACGTGCATGAAATTTACAGAAGGGAGAGAAATTCCTTTCATTTATGGGTTTAGGCAGCAAGTTCATATGATGGGTCATCTTGTCAAACAAAAGTGATACACAGATACCTTTGCTGCTGTTCATTGATACTGTTTTAAGCCAGCAGTAAATTGTATTTGGTTGTCATCTTTCCATGTTAATTGTCTGTCACAAGCAATTACTAACAGCAATTCAAGATTTTAAATGTCAAAATACCATAAAATAGTTCTTTTTCTCTTTTAAAAAGAATTGTGATGGGACAAAGATAGTTTAACAACATTTCAAACAAATACCATTCTGGTGGTTTGGTTGACTTGATCTAATGACAGACGTTCCTGCCCATTGCAAGGTGGTTGGACTAGATGATCTTTAAAGGTCCCTTCCAACTCAAAACCATATTATGATTCTGCAAATGCTTTTTATCTTACAGGATGAGTAACCATATGTGCACTTAAACATAAAGACAATACAAAAATATAACTAAACTCATGAACTAATATCCCAAAGGGTATTCATTCATAAATCTTAGAAAGGGGTTGCAGTGTACTAATCCTTTTTATCTCGTTTTCACTGCTACAGAAAATCCAACAAATACACAGGTTATAGTGCTCTATGTCCATTGCTTGACAGAACAAAGAATTCAGCTACCTGTAAAGCTCCATTTTTGCTGAACGATGAAACACACTGCATCAGTCGACTCAGTTCTTCAGAGACAGCTTCTACAATCCTTGACATTACCCGAGGAACTAAATCTTTGGAAATGGTGAACACCTGGTTTTTATAAAAATGAGAATCATGAGTACATGACCTGTATTTAAAAAGAAATATTTATTATAAAGTAACATTTTGTAAAAAAAACATTAAACACTTTGATCAAAGGGACCACTGCATTTTTTTGTTAATGGGCAAAGAAATTCAAAGTAACTGGAACCTGAAGCATTTCTTTTGACACTTGCCCCATGCTTAGATCAATCACCTCCATTAACAGCAATATCAGCCATGTAGTATACAATACTGACAACTTTTTCTCAGTGCCTAAAAACAGCGAGATACCAAAATATCTGCTCTCACATGATGAATGTGGGTAGTCAGGTGGCTGTAAATAGACCGTTCTGTGGACTGCACTTTTAATTCAGGACTGGGTGACTGACTGACCTGATTATGCATCCAGTAACATTAAAAAAAAAACAATTTACAATTTGTTTTAGAATCCTTTAGCTGTGGCAAAGAGTCAGCTACATACTTGCTTCATCACAGTCAAATGGCAAGTGTCTGGATACTCCCTGGTGGAGATGAGTCTTTGAAAGGGTTTGAGAGTACAACGGTGGCTTTTCATTCAGTATTGTTTTTTTTTTTACTACTGAGAGTTGATAATTTCTGGGCAGAAACATTACATGTTACTGGTTTTTCCATGCATCAAGACTACCTTCTGAACTACTTATTTAGTAAGTATAAAGTGATACTTGGATCCGTCATTTGAGGTTCAGAACAGCAACTGCAACATAACATCACCATCACCACAGAATTAATTGTTAGATCAATGCCTAAAGGGAAACCTGAAGTAACTGTCTTCCTTAAAGCTTACATTAAAGAAGTGAGAAATTGTTGGTGAATTAAAGTATGGTGTTCTACTTAGTATTGGAGAAAATGCACGCCAAGAGGCTGGAACATAGGAGGAAGTGAGAATATAGGTTAAACAGACCATGACCTTACAGGTGAAGATAAAGCTGCATTAAAACTGTACGGGGTTAGGGGAAAAGATGACAAAAGGTACAGAAGATAATGTGACTAGAGTGGTATAAGAAAGAAAATGAACTGGACAGAATTTTTAAGAAATGCTTTCCCAGTTTCTGCTTTAAAAAGACCTAAAGAATGAAGTAGTTGAATATTTTCTTGAATAACATCAGACAAGAAAATGTAGTAATTAGAACAAGATATTCATACATTTATGTAGAAGAAAATTAAAGGAAACAAAAATGAATGCAGGTTTCTTAGTCAATATCCAGTAATTTCAGAAATGAATTACACATTTGGGATCTATGAAGTCCTTTCCAAACAGGCAATTTGCATCACAGACTAAATAAGCTGATCAAATGCATGAGGGCTGCTCCAAAAGTAATGCCTCTACAATGTTGGTAGTATGGCAGTAGAGGCTGAACCTTCCCACTGATACTCCATTCCATGTTGTTGCTGTGTGACAGAGGGTAGCAGAGGGGCAGCCTGACAGAATGACATCTGACATGAGAATGCATATGAAGCATTAAGTGTGGAACTGAATTCTTTCATGTGGAAAAAAGGGTACCCACTGGCATTCACTAACACTTGTTGAGTGTTTACAGAGACCAAACAGTACGTGTGAGCACAGTGAGGTGGTGGGTGGCGCATTCCAGCAGTGATGAAAGTGCCAGTGGGTCACCTCTGCTGGTGCAGATGTTTATATGAGCATGGCATGCAGGCTTCTGTTCATCACTAGCAAAAATGCACAGCTGCAGCTGATTACTGTTGTGAAAAATGGTGTTCTTTAGCAGAGAATTTGCTCTATCGAATAGTCTTATAGTACATTTTCTATCTGTTGTAATTTACAGATAAATAAATAGGAGGCATTACTTTTGGAGTGACCTAGGTATACCACTGCTAATTCAACACACAGCCTACTTTGTGTTTCGAACCACACAAGCTAGCCAACTGACATACTTAGCAATACAGTGAGAAACAGAAATAACATAATTTGTAAAGGGGTCATCTTATTCAGCAACAAATACCACAGAGCGATTCAGTACAACATACTAGGAACACACATACACATTTTCTACTGAGAAAGTATTTGTACCCCTAGCAAGCACTCTTGATGTTACTATACAGAATCCACAAAAAAAAAAAGTTCTCAGTAACTGTGAATCATCACAAATTTGCAATACAATGCCCTTATTTTTATTTCAGTTAAACCTGAATTCAAAGGCAGGAAAACAGTTTTCTTTCCACTTCAGATCATGCTTGCTGTTCAGCTGATGGTTAATTTTTGCTGTTTCAAACTACAGAAACTCATGGCCTTGCGAATTAAACTTAAATCTTACCCAGCTAAGAGAATTTTGCCAGAAAATGGTGCAAATGGGAGTTCCACCTTGACACACATTTTCATATCTCTGCAATATTTCACACATCAAAATTTATGAAGCAACACCATGTTTGGGTCAAAATCAGTATCATTCTCAATAAAGCCAGTAAGGCAGTGCACCTTTCTGGAGCATAACTTTAATAAGTATGGTCTGTTAACAGGATTATCTAAATAAGTCAAAAGTGGTTCTGAATCTACTGAAGCTCATTTGTACTAATTTTAACTATGCTGAAAAGCAGCAATAACAAATAAATTCCATAAATATATTTCATGTTGGTATATATTTCTGTTTACTTGTTCATTATGAAGTGGGAAAACTTCAAGTGGGAATACAAATATACATTGAAAAATCAAGAAAAAACATTCAGAGCGATAAAATTAATTTTTTTGAAAATATTTAATTTACTATGATCTTTTTATTTTCATGTAATGAGGAGTAAAATAAAAACCTCGAGTGAATCTTATCACGTTTTAGATATATGTGAGAGGTAGAACACCTATATTAGTGATATTTTGGGGGTGTTTCTAGTAACACATAGTAATACTATAATAAACAAGACCACAAACAACAGTAACCTGAAACACTCTTGGCGGTCAGAAGAAAGGAGCTTATAGAAGAAGTTGCAGTTTAAAGCACTTTAAAAAACTGCTGCATATAAAGAAAACTGCTCCATAGAAGACCAAATAACTGCAACTCTACAAGCTGATTAGTTTAATAATAGATATATTTTAATATCCACTTCCTATGACGAGCCACTGTGTACCAAAGTAATTCAAAGTCTGTGTCACACAGAGACTACAAAAACTCGTGTTCCGCTTTTTACTTTTTATCCTGTGTACAAGAATACGATGTACACACCGCCTTTACACTACAATCGAGATATCTTGAAGACTTCTTTGAAAGTGATACACAAGTTTTTCTCTATTTGCTCTGCAAAATAAAGTTAATCAAAGAAAGTGAGCATTATGCTTATTGTTTTCATCCACTCTTCCTCAGTCTCTCTCCTTGCCCTGTATGGAAAGGGAAGAACTCAGCTTTAGGTTTTGGCTTTCCTCTTCATCAGAGAGTGGAAAGAATAAAGTACTCCAAAACAAGTAACAGTGTCACTGAGGATAAACAGGAACTGTTCATCACTTTCTGCCTTTAAAAAAGTTAGCAGTTTCATCCTTGGTTGGCTAAAACTAACCCAAAGCACTTATACCTATAATGAAGATAATTCAACAGATGGATAACTTTCAGAGATATGAAAGACAGAATTTACCGAGCACAGGACACTGAAATTATATGTATGAATGCAAGCATCAAACAATCTGAAGTCTTCTCACCTCTGCATGCACAGCAATGATATTCACTAACGCTTCTTTCAAATAGTTTCTGACACCTGAAAATAAAAACAAAAAAGGTAATTAATTACTTTCATTCTGTTGTCTCAAAGTCATAACACACTCTGTTCAAAACTGTACGTTTTTTTTTTTTTCAGTCTTTTCACTAGTACTTTTGCAATCAGAGGCAGAAAGAGAAAGTTCCATAGCCACACCACTAGTCTATTTCCTTTTTCAAATCAAATGGAGAAAGGCGCATTTCCCTACAACAAAAGAAGGTTCCTGTTTCAGTATTCTTCTCTGGCAACCCAATTTCACCACTACGCAGTTTAATGAAAACCTACCATCATTAAGAAATAACTTCTGGGTGTCTTGCTGGAAGACATGCACCATGGCATAGAACAGGCACTACAACTTGGTAAATTCTAAGGAAATAGATGACAAAGGCTTACACACAGTAATCCTTTACATCACTACATATATAACTGTATATTATTATTACTATAGATGGAAAGAGCTAGAATTTTTGTTTCTCTGAAATTGGTTCAGAAGATATTACTCATGACAATCTGCAAGAAGATGTCACATCTTAGTAGAAATTTCCTCTTGGGGAAGGTGAAGAAGTCAAGCACTTTATTTACCAAGCATACAATGATTGTCAATTTAAACCACACTCCAAACAGAAGGACATTCAGGAGGATAGGACAGGCTCTGAGTCTTCTATGTTGCTGTGGATCTGGAGTAACTCTGCAGAACTAAATTCCAGATCTGGAAGACCTAAAACAGGCAACAATCTAAAAATTTGCCTCATTTGCTTTTCTGGTGATTCACTTTGTAAGCAGACAGATTGGAAAGCATTTAATTCATTAAAGTACAAATAAACAATGAAAATGTAACACATTAATTAAAGGGTTACCAATCCACATGACAGATAAATGTCTAACTTCAACTACTCCAGCATGAACTGGATAACATTTAATGATCCCATCACTGTCTTCAGTAAATTTAACTTGCAGTATAATTTTTCAGTCTTGGACAAAGACTGGTGTGACTGAACAGCTCAGAGATCACACTGTGATCAACACTGCTGTTATAAAAATTAAAGTGAACTTTTAATTAGTTCATCTTATTTACTCCACTTTTCCTCAGATCCTATTATAAAAAATAACTTTAAAAAGATGTGTCTGAGTTTATCAAAATGAGATACTCCATGAGAGAATACAGTAACATCTCACAATCACCATCTCAGTTGCAGTTAGATTTGCTTCATACAATGAATGCTGCTCCCACAACTCACCCAAGATCTAAATGGAGAGACTTGTTCTTTCTTAGACAATTATTATGGACAAATATTTTATAAGAGTAGGACAAAAGGAAAACAGGACCCCCTCACAGGAGGTACCAATATAGATTTCCTTTTTAATACCATGAGACACAATGCAGGCTAGAATTCAGAGAGGAGGACTGTTTCTGAAGCAGCCAGAGATCTCTCGAGGGATACAAGAGTGGCGGGGTGAAGGTGGAAGGAGAGGTGCTGGGTACTAACTCCTGTTCCAACCTGCTGACAGCATGTAGCTGAACTCTGCAGCCACATCTGTGTACCAACACACCTCTTTTCAAAAGCTCATGGCACAGAGGCAAGCATTGAAAAATACTTTACTGTTTACTTTCTGAACATGCAAAAGAGTCACAGTCTTTTTAGACAGAATGTTCAACTTTCACTTTGGAAGAAATGCAAAGAACCATCAAAGGTAAAGAAAAAAACCAAGCATTTCCGACATATTCCAAAATGCCTCTAATGTCTTTTGTTGCTATCTTTATCCTTTTCCTTGAAAAATCTGTCACTCTTTCCATTTCAAGTAACCAATAACAAACAAACAACACAGTATACTGGGTTGCAAGCATCTAATTTCTTGTTATCTTGGTATTTTTTTGCAACAAGGAAGGAAGGGAGGGAGGAATAAAGCAATAGCAGAAATTTTATGAAACTTTTTTTTCCCTCCTGTGTAACCTGCAAAACAAAATAAGGATGCTACACACCAGAACTTGAACCACACCAAAGGATAACAGGTATGTGTGGAAATGCAACACCCCCTTCCTTTTCCTCTGCTGCTGCTCTCCTCCTGCTTCACTCTGCCCCAGTTTAAATCCTTCGCAGACTTTGTATTACAGAGGATAAAATTTGCATCACTGCCCATAGCCAAACACAACTCCACAAGGCACAGAACAGTGGTATGCAAATCACATCAAGAGGTACAGGGCAGATTTAGGGGCTGGTCTGCAGTTAACCTCAGGGTGCAAAACTTGATTTCAGTCTTCAAACCTATGCGGTATTCAGTTTCTGGCTCTCTTCTGGCCTTATCTTGTGACAGGAGGATCTTTCATGTGGAAATTGTGTGTTTTTAATCTTGCAGGCACTTGTGCAAAAGTAAGGCTTATACGGTCCCTTTCTCTAAGGATACTTGAACACTGTCAGGGCACGTTCATCAGTCAGCCAAAGTAATACTCTTGAACCAAGCTGCATTCCTTCACCCCAACTGCTGCTTCTCCAATATAGCAACTCTCACACACACCAAATCTTGTACAGCTGGGAACTGCAATGGAAGTACAGAGAGAGGGGCTGCTGTGTGAAACAGGGAGGGCAGGTGCATGTCCTAAAGAGAGGAGGCCAGCTGGCTGAGCTAGGAAAAGTGTTATCAAGAAGGCGAGTGAAAAGCTAGGATGCGTACAGACTGAACGAGGTGGGTTGCATAACAGCGTGATGTGGCCTGAAGGAAAAATCCTCATTTCCCACCCATCCCACCAAAGCTCCTGAGGCAGCATGGCTGTTGGTGTGCTTTTAAGCAGCTTGGCTCTGGATAGGAGTTTCTAATTCTGCCTGCCGCTGCTGCTGACAGCATACAAATTAAGAAGCTTCTGACTGTGCTAATGAAGGTTGCCTGTAACCTCTGTGTGAAGAAACCTTCCATAACAAAACTAGTTAAAAACCTCAGTCACTGAGTTGGGAGGTAAAATGAAGTACTGATAATTTGTACAAATGCGAAATACTAATGTCAGCAAAGTGAGCACCAGGTTTTAGGTATCTCTGCCTGAGACAGATTACATAAATTACCACAAATGGAATAAAGATGGAATCCAGTCAAAACAAAGCGACAATAGCGTATTTACTATACACTGCCAGCCCATCCCAACTGTAAGGTAAAATTGTTATCTAAAACCTCAGTGAAAGGGCATCATTTTTCTGCATCCTTTTCCTTGCATTTGTTCTTCCACAACAGCGTGAGCTGGGAGCTTAAAGACTACTACTATGTCGCTGCAATTCCAGTAGCTAGCAGTAATGAGATTTTCCTGAGGTTCTGCTGTAACTTCAGAATCAGGAGGCTCAGCATAAGCTCAAAGATGTTCTCAGTTTCTTAAGCTTTGCAATTTAACAACAAAGAATTAAAAACAAACTGTAACACTGTGCAGCTTAGAGGCAGTCCATGCATATGAAGCCACAGTTGCCTTAATTGCAGCTGAAAGATAGTCTGAAAGATCCTGCCTCGGATCTAAGAAGAAGGAAGCTAACGAAGAACACTGGAACAACAAAGAAAGGTATAACAGAATGGACCATCAGTAAATTTAGGCTGGAAATTAAAAGCAACCATGTAACAAGTTTGATCTCATCTGCTATTAAATATGTGGTGGTATGGAAACCATTGCTATGTGGGAGTCAATTTGCTATCTTGAATAGAGCGTGAGTAAAAAGGGCATTTCCCCCCCAGTCCTTCTTTTTTGTTATTTATGAAGGGTTTTCATTTTTGCATTTGGAGACAAAGCCAAACATATCTGAATGTCAGGACCTGCAGGCATAGTTAATAACAATACTATATTTTGAACTACAATTAGAAAATATCGAACTTCTGATTTATATCACTGCGCTGTTTGTGGCAAGCTTTGTTGAAGCAAAGTATTACTTTTCTGGAGTATGATTCAGTGGAAATACAAGCAGTGGCATCCAACTGTGAATTTGTTGTGAAATTCATTTCAAAATGAAAAAAAACTCTGTCTAGAATAGAATTTTTGTGCAGCTTTCTCTACAACTGTTCAGCAGCCCACGCAATTACAGTTTTTGGGACACCACGCTGCCAGTTCTATTATACAGCACTGAAAGGTAATGCAGCATATAACTGTAGGTTGCAACTATTAGGCTAATCAAGTGAAACATAACATTCTTAAGTCTAAAATACCACTTACTTAGATTATTGAAGCACAAATACAATACCTTTTCCTAGCTTCTGACAGAAGCGTGTTAAAGAAAGTCTCAACAAACCCTTGCAATTTCTCTCAGGAAAATGTTATTATTCTGTTAGAGCACAAATGCAGTCCACTCCCACTCTATTCTTAATATCGAAGAATCTGACTTGCTGGAGAGTTCTAGCTTCCATTAACAAAGAGCCATTAATGCTCTAAAGAAAAGTGGATGGGAAGACTTAAGATGTAAAAGTGAAGGACAGTTTCAGTCATCAACTATCACAATAGCTGACAAACTTTAAAATCGCGTGGTCCGATTTTGGGCCCTCCACCGTACTTCTGGTGGTAAAACATCTAGCAGGTTTATCAAATTTAATTTTCAATTTACATCACCAATTAAAATTCTTACAAATGAAACAGGTCAGAAAGTCTACATCTATGAGCATTTTCAATGATACTGTAAAGCTGTAGCAAGGATGACTATGTGAACTATGGGAAAAGGAAAAGGGAAGAAGAGTTGTGGTTCAGCGGATTAACAGAAACTGAACTTCTAGCCCGCCAGTGCAGGAGTCATTCAGGAGATGTTCCGAGGGTGCAGTGCTACCAGTTGTCCCACATGCAGTTCTAAGAGCTATGTTTCCCCCAAGTACTTAGATGACAGCATTCTACTATGAAACCTCCAAAGTGACTGAATAAGCATGCAAAAGTTGGAACTGCAATGTTGTTATGTGTAATTCTAAGACGCAAAGAAGCTGCGAACACTTGCACGCACAAACAGACCAAAAGCTGCACACGTGCTACAAGTGAACCCACCGGATGATTTTTTTTTATGCCAGAAGCTAACTCAGTTCTTCAAATGATCCCAAGAGTAAGAAAAGAGGATATGAATAATAAACACTTTTCACCTCTTCTTCAGGCTAGAAAACTCGAGTTCAAAGAATGAGTTGTCATCCTGCTAGGGCAACAGAAACACACAGGAAAGTGTTTGCAGCTTAGGTTTGACTCTAGTGAGAAGGGGATCTTATTTGAAATGAACAGCACTGGGAGGTATGAGAAGATAACCATGCCTATTTGGTGAAAAGGAAGAGGGCATGATAAAAGCACACTACTGCTTAGGAAAACAGGCAGTGTCGGAAGGTACCTCAAGTCAGTGGCACTAAGTGCCACACCTGATGAGGATTAGAAAATACAAGGGAATGAAAGAAAAATGGCTCTGACGTAACTCTGTCAAAATGAGGCAGGAGTGTTAAAAGCCGCTTCACTTCTGCGGAGGAGTTAGAAAAGTAATTTACTGGAAGTTGTATGGTTCAGCTGCCGCTCAATCCCAGCTTTTTATCTTGTAAAAAGCAAAGACAAGTTTTCACCAAAGATGAATGTATGGTTCTGTATACACTGACCAGCTACCAGACCTCTTTTGAGTGAGTCAACCTAAACTCTGAGAGACTGAAACAGAAATCGGTCTTGGGCAGGCACAGAGCCACCAATTTAGGAAACATCAGGGAGCATTCTGGCCTCAGTAGGAGGCCAGTACTTGCTTCAGCAAGTAATTGCCTCTGATGGCAGCAATGTTTTTCAGTGCCTCTGAAAAGCAAGCGCTGAATTTGCTGGCCTTGAGGCTTGAACATGACTTGGTACAGCTAGGAAAACTGATGCCTGGGAGCCTGAAATTTCAAATTTTAATGCCATCCCAATTGTGTGTAGTATTTGTACTATTTATTGTTCTATTTGGTGAGTTATGCCAGTAACAGTCAATTAGTCTGAAAACTTTTTTTGCCTGATTACTTTCTGATAAAAAAAACTTTCCTCAAAAATAACAACAAGCAGAATTTGTCGATCCAGAAAGATGAATGTTTTTTGTACCTACCTGCATTCAATGCCTGACGTTTCATTTGCTATGCTAAAAGTGAATTTAAGAATAACAACACATAAAGGAAGGTAAATGGAGAAAAAAAAAATCAACGGCCCCATTTTAAGGAATGTACCTGCTTTTAAAATTTGATATACATTCTCATCAATTCCATTACACCCTACTGCCAGACTTAACTGAGTTGATATTGGAAGCGTTCATCCCCAAGCTTCAAAAATATAGCACTGCTGCTTTACATCTGCCACACAGAGTGCTTTGAACTGTCAGTTAAGTTCCTGCAGCTCTTCTCTAAGTTTTTAACCCGTTATATGAAACTGCTGGAAAAAAACCTGCATACATCTATTGCAAGTCGTTAATCACTGCTGTGTAGTGCACAGTAAAAAAGAAACTCAATGACAGCCACAAAGCCATGTAACTTCTTTAAACAGTCTGATTTTAACTGTTAAATTTCCTCCAGGTTCTGACAGCTGAGGCAATATTTAACAACTGTTTTAACTAGCTATTCTAGCACAATTTCTAGTGTGGTTAGGATGTTTTTCTTTCTTGGAAGAACTCCCTCTTATAAAAACAGCGCTATGAGTGAGCTGGATACCCCATAGGACAGTGGCCTATTTTTATGATGGCAGTTCTTGTAACTCTGCATCTCACTTTGCAACACACCAAGTAAGACCCATTCTACTTCGCAGAGCCTTCTCGGGTACCTGATGGCTGAACTGAAAACTCCAGACAACCTGAGCTGTCCAGTGCCCAAAACACCACGGGATTTCACTTTCCTACCCAGCTTAACCTTACCCATAACTTCTGACTCAAAGCAAATAATATCTATGTGAAAACTAAAAATACAAACAGGTAAGACAATGGGTGGGAGGGGGAAGAGGCACTAAAAAGTGAAACGCTGTCTGAGGTCACAGCAGGTCAACAGAGAGGTTAATGTTGTCTGCATATAACTTGCTAGAAAGATTTTAAATAAATCAGTGCAAACACACCCTGGTACACAAACCCCTAAGAGATCTGCAGAACAGGTCTGCATTTCCTGTACTTAAGGCTGAATGGCTGAGAGCAGAGCAGGAGGAAGCTCTAACCACTGCCTACCTTATCCCATGAATGAAATGGGAGGCAGCACAGAATAAAAGTCTAAAGAAAAATGGACGTGAAGCATTCTGAATAAACAAAATTTATAATATACCTTACACACCAAGTATTTCAGAGACCTGAACTACAGAAGCACAGAGTATGCATAGCAAAAATCACTTTACATAATGCTGCTGTTGTAAAGCAGTTTGAAATAAATTCTTATAATGACTCTTTCGAAGTATTTTACTTGGGATTGAAAGAAAATATACAAGTAATTTAGATTTAGAATTAAGTTCTCAAGATTACATGAAAGAAGGTTGCATACACCATCAATGAGACCAAGAGTATGCCTAGGACTATTAAAAATGTATGTGAAATGAAGTGTTGTTTCTCAAAACTGTTTAGAAATCTAACATTGACAATTGGGGAAAATTTAATGCGATAGACAGACTGTTTAATTCAAACATATGTATTAATTGAAAGATTTCTCTTAGGATGAAAACTTGGTACATTTCCAGAATAAGAAATTCTATTTGCCTCATTAGAAAATGCTCTGAACTATTTAATATTTCTGAAAATAGTTTTAATAGCTAGCTACTATTTCCAATTACAGTGATGAAAACAATACTTCATTTAGAAAAAACAAGTCTTTTAATTTCCAAGAAGACTAAATGTTTCAAGATAGTCTCCTAACTGTGGAATGGAGAGAAACCTAACTTGTTTGCAGACATGAGTCTTTCATGAACTGTAGCACACATATATGAGTATGTCATGCTACTTTACTGAAGTGTCCCCACCCACACAGCGCTATCACCTAACCCAACACCCCACAGATGTTAAAAAGATAAAAAAAAGAAGTAGAGACGTGACTGGGAATTTCCCCATGGACATAACAAAGCAGTTCACCTCTACTCTTTACAACAGGTTTCTGCCCTCAGAAACGGTTGATAGGAAATTAGCTTCAAATACTGGTACTTCCAGTGGCCTGTTTTCTGAATTAAAGTAGTTAGACAAGACTATTTTTTTTTTCTCTAATTACTAACATTTTATTGTTTATCTCACTTTGTTCTTTTCCTAGGATAAAAACATTTCCAGTACACTGTCAGATCCCAACAGTACAACACCAATGTCTGACAGTAACTCCAAAACTAGAACTCTACGCGGTCACAGGTGTTACTGCAACTAAAGCTGCTTGATTTATTATACTCTCTCCTCCTTTTGACTCAAATAATTTTAAAATTGATTTTTAAAAGCTAATAATTACATCCAGTCAAAAAAATAATAAGCAGTGAAAAGAATGACCCTCAGTTGAATGTTATTGCTTCTGCACTCTCCAAGAAAAGAAACAGACAATACCTCTTAAAGGAATTAAATGAATACCATCAGTGTGGTCAGTAAATCTTTATTTCACAGTAAGATTTATGTAGCCTGATTCATAGAACAATTTTTTCTAGCTCCAAACATGACTTTATTTATTATTAAAAATATGTACATAGTATTACTAACAAACAAGCACAATCCTAAGTGAAAGAAAGGGTGAAGTTGAAGAAAAGCCATTATTTAAAATTAAAGTAGAACTGAAGATACAGTTACAGTAATCACAGAGTTTTATGGATTCATTTGATACATCTGAACCAAGGGAAATGTAATATGAACACATCAATATTATTAAAGAAGAAAAAAAACCAGACAGTGACTCCAGAGCCTCATTTGAATTTAACAAAGAATATGAAAAATTTTCTCTAGGTCACTTCCTGCTATTGCTGGAAACATTCCCTCCTTTAAGCAGAGATGGATTTCAAGGTACTGTACTTATTGTTGTTTTCAGAACGCATTCAGAAGAAAATGTGAATGTGTAGGCAAACTGGAAACTCTCTGGAGAGATTACCCACTTACTTAACCACATTTCCTGTTTTTTTAACCCATTTGTCCTAAGTCAGTCCTTAACTACTGACAAAAATAGATACAAGTGTGCTATAAATAGTTCATTAGTGGGTCTTTCTTGGTAAGACTGAAAATGTTTTGATAAATCTATTGTTCATACTAGCTCCATACTAATTAAAGCGAATAGGAGTAATGTTTACTTGAAATTCTCCTCTGCCTAACACGTGGTAATTACAATCATACAAAAATCTTAGAAATCAGAGTGCTAAAAAAACTAATACTGACCTGAAAACTATCTACTGAAAACTGAAATTTAATGAAGAAGAAATAATCTGTACAGTATCTGGGAAAATGATTTTAAAAAAAATGCAGTTCTGACACAAATGTGAACAAAACTTAATAGCTGTGAGTCAGGGCCTGGCCAAATACTTAGAGACCTGAGGAACAGAGCACTACAGTTTTGAATTAGCTGTCTTGCTCTTACTTTCAGCCATGATACTATTGATTTAACACATTGAATGTCACTAGAAAGACTTCACACAGGTAGTGACAAAACTATTTTCCAGAAACTTCAAAAGTAAAGGCTTTCAAGACTTACATTGTTTGTACTTTTTGAACTATTTTAACTCAAACAATAAAAATTATGCCATGATGTTCAAAGAACATGAACATTTTTGTGTTTCAGAAGGATATGTTTATCAAGAGCTCTAACAATTGCCAATAATGTAATTAGTACCTTCATCAGTACATGAACATCAGTCTACAAGAAGAGGACACCAAAATAACTGGAATGATTCTGTGCTCATGTGCATAGTTCGCACTATGATGTACTCAGAAGACAAGCTGCTGACACTGTTGTGAACTTTCTGCTGTTTCATCAAACTTGGATCTGAGGGATAACTGAAGAAGTCTGTGATCTAGAACCACAGAATCTCCAAGTAGGACGGATCTCATAAGGATCATCGAGTCCATCTCCCAGAGCCACACAGGACCACTCAAAAATCAGACCATTTGTCTGAGAGCATTGTCCAGACACTTCTTAAATTCTAGCAGCTTGTGGCCATGCCCACTGCCCTGCGCTGCAGAACCTTTCCCTAACTCTCACCTGATCCTCTCCTGACACAGTCCCATGCCGTTCTCTCGGGTCCTGTCACTGTCACAAGACAGCAGAGTTTAGTGCTGCTCCTCCGCTCCCTTTGTGAAGAGTTGCAGACTACCATGAGGTCTCCCCTTCAGCTCCGCTGCTCTGGGCTGAACAAGCTCCTTATACACTTCAGCCCTCTAAATCCTTCTTCATCTTCATAGTCCTTCTTTGGAAGCTCTCTGATAGCTCTATGTCCTTTTAGTTCTGTGATGCCCCAAACTGCACACAGTATTCACAGTGAGGCTCAAACAGCATGGAGCAGAGCAGGGACAATCTCTTCCCTCAACTGGCTGCCCATGCCATGCTTGAGGCACCCCAGGATATGGGTGGGCTTCCTGGTTTTCAACTTGTTGTCAACTAAAACCCCAAAATCTCATTCAGTGGGGCTCCTCTCCAGCACCTAATTCCCTAATCTGCATGTATGACCTAATCTGCTCCTTCCCAGGCACAGAATCCAGCACCTGTTCTTGCCCAACTCCACACGGTTGGTGATTATTCTGCTTTCTGATTAATTTGCCAACATCTCTCTGCAAGGCCTCTCCACCCTTGATGGAATCAGCAGCTCCTCCTAATTTAGTATCATCAGCAAACTTGCCCCGAACACCTCCTAGTCCTGCATCTGAGTCATTTACAAAAACAATGAAGAGTACTGTCACTAAGATGGAGCCTTGGGGAACTCCACTAGCATCTGTCCACCACCCTGATGATGTGCAGAGTCAAACTCCATAACCCACATAAGATTATAAAGCAGGAATAAAGCCTTTGTTCTTCAGCTTGTATCTGCTCAAGTTAGGTCCTCACAACTCAGTGATGTTACTTCATTTACTATAACTTTTTGGGCCTGACTCATCACCCAGTTGCTTACCTGCTGTATTTAGTTTTTGTCTAGCTGATATTTTGTCTGGAAGGATACGGTGAGAAACAGTATAGAAAGTTTTAATGAAATCCAAAAAGATAACAATAAAAGTGCAAAGGGCATTTTATCAACTGATAGAGACCTGAAGGTCATGAGCAAAGAACGCTTAGCACTACCCTAAGTACTGAATCATAAAGACATTCAAATTACTTGAATTATTTCAGAGTAAAATACATTTCAACCCTTTAATCTGGTAACAAGAAATGGCAAAAGACAAACGAAAAAAGTAAAGTCTTATGCCATACAAATAGCGTATACACAAGAACAACAACAAAAACCAAAATTTGAGCTTACAGTTGTTCATACACCTTCATGTAAACATACACAGGTATCAGTTCACTCACATCCCTACTTGTAAACAAGAGCATCAATAATACTTAGCTGAGTCTTTGAGATATAGGACCCATGGAAGCTAGACTTTTTGTTGTCATTTAAGTTTTACGAACAGCATTTGGTACAGTTACAGCCATTAAACAGTGTTCTACACGCAAAATTGTCCCATCAGTGTGGTTGTAACCCATATGACACAACCCCGACAGAGACTAAGAATACAAACAATGCGCTGCCACACAGATTCAGCTGCCCACCAAAAAAATTAAACCTTACTGAATCTACTTCAGCACTGAGGTTGTCTTTCTGTTTGAAATTAAGTGCCTGTGTGATTTAAGGGGAAACTCAACATTATCATATAATCAAACTATCAGACATTTAAAGTAGCTGCTATGATGTAGATGAAACAAAATTGTGCTATAAGAGAAGACATATACTACCAAAACAAAATCACTGTTCTCCCTGAGCAGTAAAAACAGGCTGAAATAAAGAAAGTCACTTACAAGATTCTTAAATACAACAAATCCTCCTCCTTCATATGCATACACTAAATCACGTCTCAGTATTATCTTAAGTTCTCCTACTACCATCTGCTAGCAGCAGGATGGTTTCCTAAGCAAAAGCTGCTTCATTATCCTCAAGTAAAATCTCTAATTTTTATTCTTTCTTAAAAAACAAAACAAAACAGATTCCCTCCCTCTGCCTCCCTATAATAGTCAGGGCATTCCATTTCTACATCCTATTATCACTAGATTTCCACAAGAACAATTTTTATGCTGGAAGCTTTTCTTTTGATACATGAAGGAATGTTAATAACAAATACTCAAGGTGTTGAAAAATCAAGAGAAGATACATTCCTGGTACGACAATGTTGCCTGTGATTTCAGCAGTTAAGGTAGGACTGAGATGCTTCTGTGTATCAACATTTCACAAAGTGGGAACCAAATAGGTGTTTTCTTGCTGCAGAACATCTGTAAGTTTTCATCCTCTCTAAGTAAGAAAAACACTGAGGTAAGACACAGTACTGTACATGAGAGGGGGTGGACTGTTTAAGCATATATATTTGATATACGTAGGTTGCATAATAATGCCACCTATTTATTTCCATGGAAACCACAGAACACACAAAGAGGACAATAAGACTATTTGATAGAGCAAATTCTCAACTACTAAACAATCTTTCAACATAGTCACCACCTTTAGCTACGCATTTATGCTAGTGATGAACAAGAGCCTGCATAAGCTTGTGAAAAAATCTGCATGTCTCGTCTTTCACGTTGCTATCTCCACTGCTGAAAACCACCACTCTCTGCCTTGCTTTGCTCACATACACTGTTTGGTCTCCATACACATTCAGCAAGCATCCATGAACATCAATGGATGCCATTTTTTCCCGCACGGAGGAATTCAGTAACACTCCTTTGCTTCAAATGCTCATTCAAGTGAGGCACCATTCTGTCACACTGCCCCTTTGCTGCCATATGTCACACAGCAACAACATGTAATGGAATATTGGGGGAAAGGTTCAGCCTTTACAGCCATACTACCAACATTTGTCTCTGATGTCACAGGTCAACATAATAAAACAAGAGCCATTATTTTCCAAGCAGCCCTTATTATAGTATACAAATTTTCAAAAGCATCATCTATACTAACACTTCTCATGAAATAAGGTTGGAGAACACCATCTAGGAAACTACCTTGTTGCATAAAAGCCTCTCTGCGTTTTGTCAGACTTTAGAAAAATAAAGAAACCACAGAATAGAGCAGCTGGTAGGCTGTGTACATACTGAAGTAATATCAACTTCTGAAACTAGTACCCATATTCTTAGATAGCCAGTATACAATCTTTTCAGTACTGTGCTCTGCTGATCATTTACCTATAGGATTTTTCAATTCTTAACAAGTGAGCCATTGAGGAAAAAAAAACCCAAACAATTCTACCTCTTCACAACTTTGATAGACAAATGGCTTAGTGCAATAACTCAACATTTTCAGAGGTTCCTGCCAATTTCAAGTACATCTCTCACTTCACAGATGCTCAAGTTGATGCCAAGAGATGCCAGTGAGGGGTCAAGGCCAGCAATAAAGACTGACTTCTTTATATGCCTATCAAATCCTCCTATATCAGGACATCTATGTAATGGCAAGAAGTGAGGATTTAAAAAACAAAACAAAAAAAAAAGCACTTCACAGCAAAAAGAAGGTAGTTGAATGCACCATAAAGACACTGAATGACCAAGCCATTGGGAAAAACAATCATTTCTTTAATTCTAAGGTATACTGAAATCAACATCTTTATCAAAACTGAGAACAGTTGAATCCAAAAATCTCAAGCAGTATTTCCTTTCATTAACACAAACCAAGCATAGTCTGCAAGAATATTAATTAATTTCTTTCAAACACATCATTTTTTAAGGCACCCTGAAGGTGTCCTTTCATGGTTTTATAAAACCTAAAATTATTAAAACCTTTCAAAACAGACTTGCTGAGGAAACTGTGTGTTCTTCTCAATTCCTGAAGTTACTGTTACAGTAATAATAGCCTGTCATATACAAAATGACAGCAATTTCACAAATGAAGAATGGGTTTAGAGATATACTGTGTTTATGAATTTACTTTGCTTGTCACTCAAACTTTAACATTATAAAAAAAACCAAAAACCTGAAGTCAATTGATCCAAAAAGACACCAACGTCACAAAGAAAGTCCTTGGTACAATACAGATACCCGTACTTTAGTGTCTGGTTATGTCCTGCATCTGTTTGACCAGTAAAACATATCCCATGCTTAGTGACTTAAGACAGATGTACTTTGGTAAGTACATGAAAGGCAAACAAGCAAAAGGAAATACAGTATGCACTCTTAAAAAGAGACTGTCTGATTTAAAAACTTACAAAGTTGTGCTTTGAGCAAAAGGGCTACTAGCAGCAATAAGATAAACAGATCTCCTGTCTTCTACCACATATTTCTCTTAGCAATTAATAAAAACAACTACGACTGTCATTGAATTGTATCAATAGTACAACCATAACAAGCAGGCTGAAGAAACTCTAAAATGCAGCACAGATATAGCATACAGCTTCATACTTTTGGATATTAATTGCGCAAAGGTCTGTGAATGTTCCTAACTCAGAAAAAAAAAAAAGCAAACTGTCAGTCACCACGCTGAAATAAACTACAGAACTGCCTGTTAATACTCCTTCTTACTTCCTTCTAAAATGCCTATGTGTACTACTTGTGGATAAAAAGGATTTTTATTTGTCCTTATTAATTGAGTTCCACAAACCAGAAACAAAATCAAAGCTACGGTATTAGCTTACAAGCAAACAAATAGGCAGCAATGTTCCGCAGCCTTGGTGGAAGTACCCAGCAGTAAGACAGACCTAAGGTTACAGATCTGATGGATGCCTCAGATGACGTACTGGGAGGCTGTACTCTGCTTCATTTTATCAAATTCTCAAATTTGATTTCTATGGTAAAACGCAGTTTCTTTTTCACAGACGCGGTAACCTGTGGTGACAGAAGAGTCAGTCATAATTTCGACTTTCAGACAGCCCTTACTTTTACCAGCGTGTGTATTTAAAACTGCAGCATGTACTGAAGTCAAATGCATGTGGATCAGCAAATCTGAAAATTACTCACAGGAGTATATTTCACGACAAAAAACGCCATAAGTTGGATTTCACACAGCATTTTATTTATTGGTGCATTTAAACATGCAGTGATTTGGAATCAGACCATAGCAGCTTTTAGAGATGTTACTACAGTAAAACGAGTAATTTGTTGCCTGCCCCTCTGCCAGGAAAATGTTAACCAAAAAAAAAAAAAAGATACATAGCAACCTAGAAAGTTTGCTATTTATCCTATTTATTAGAGTGAAGGTGAGAACTCACACTAGCTTCCAATGTTAGTGTTTCATAGCTTTTTACTTCCAAGTTTCACTGAATCCCAGCTGCATTTTGAAAAGGGCACGGGTTTGAAATGAAGAATGTCTTTGCATGACCTGAACAATAGATCCTTAAAAGTTGTTCTAGTCCAAATTTAACATTTGGAAGCTATCTGGACTCAGGAGTGACCCACGATAACTGGAAAGCTTAAGATTTTTCACAGTTCAAAGTAAAGGATTTTAATAATTTTGAATTACTTCAACGGCTGAAGGCTAGCACCATAATTTTATCCAAACATCAATAAAGTTTAAGTGTTTCATTAAATTTAAATTGCTATTCATCGTGTAAAGAAATTTTAAGCTAATGAAAAGGTTTTTTTTACTACAATGGATCTGCTGTTTTGTTAGAAGTCTATCCTATTTTCCCACTTAAAAAATAAGAGTTCAAGGGCTTTATAACTTGGCTACAGAGAGAACATGCTCTAGGCTGAAGTTTGTATAGTTTTGTACAGAAAGCCGAGACTATCACAGTAAAATTTCCAACTTAAAAATATGCATGTGCATGCTCTCCAGGGCAGAAGGTGTTACTGAGTAGATAGCTATTTTCCCATTCCCTAGTTTAGCTTGCAGTCCAGCAGCAAGGTATATTTTGGAGATTGTATTTTAATCAGTATTTTTAAAATGTTAAAAACCATAACATCCTTATGTACTATACATACTCAGGGATTAGAAAATATTTGACTCCTCATTTGTCCTGAATTCAGTATGGTTTATGCTTTACCACAATTCCCTTATACACCACTTCAAACTGTAACCAGAACATGAACTGTCTAGCATGCTTACGAAGTACATCAAGGCTTTTGGACCTTCCCTGCTGATCTGTCAGGGCAAATTAAAGGAATTTTTGCATAATACTCGTTAATCTGCACAAGTGGTACAGGACACACTGTATCACTACACACCTGTATGACCCTTGAAGGATCCCCACCACAAGTCAGCAGGCATCTTTATAAGGGGAGAATGCACAATGTTGTGGACTGTTGCTAATTGGTAGCAACATGCTGAAGGTTAATAGGTGAAAAAAACCCCGAAACCAACACCCATTTGCTAAGCGAACGTGAAGCATAGGAGCCATACAGGGCAAAGACATAATGTTTTTCATTATTCTGTCAGCTCTCTACAATGACAAGTCTAGTAGAATTTTCCTAGAGCAAAAGCGAAGTTTTAACTTGGGACTTTTCATTTAAATAAAAAATTCTGAACCTGTATAATTTGAACTAGAGGATTATACCTTTGCTAACAGCAGCAGAAACAAACCTCTACAACAGATCAGTCATTAACAGAAATGAGAACCTCAGTCACCTATGAGTAACAATTGAACACAAGTTTCTCAAACACTGCCACCTGTGCACACTTGACACTACACTGCTGCTGTGCACACTCTCCTCTTAAATTGGGAACATGGTTTCTATATGACTTACTAAACTGTTCCCCAGGTTAAAAGCTTCAGTTTCTACAGAATATCAACCTGCCTTGAGCCCAACTTATAAAAGAGGCACCATGATTTCAACAGGATCTTTTCTTCCCTCAAAATGGTAAATGTAATGTATGGTGATTGAATACTACTGTTCCAAAATAATACATGCATTTAAATAGAAAATAGTAGAAAAGAAATCTCTAATATTTCTGAGATGCTTGTAGATAAATGCTGTATAGTAGAAAATTACTTCCATCCAAAAGGAAGAGACAGCACAGATTAAATGACAGTTAGGCAGCAACAGCACAAGCACGAATGCCTTTTGATTCTGGCTAGAAGTGGCCAAAGAGACATTCAAATTGTGCCAGGGTAACAAGTTAAGAGCAGTTCCAAGCTCTTTTAGCTGCCAACATTATTCTACCAGGTATTACAGAAGATAAAGCAAAGCATCTACAGCGAGCACTTCCATGGAAACTAGCATTTGTTGTTTGAGGTTATTCTCTTCCTAAAAAGCCTAAGGAGTTTGGGACAACAGTTTTACTTTCCATGCGAACTTCTTTCCACAGTACATTTTTGTTTCATTACATCTCAGTTTGTTAACGAGTTGCAGAAACAACTCTGAGCATTATCAAGAAAATAATAAAAAATCTAGCCACTATACATAACAATTGAAGGAGCAGTCTAACACTAAGCCTGCTCAACCTTACACAAAACCAATGTCTTAAATTGATTACAAAGATTACAAAATTCTTAAATTGAAGACATAGAAACTTCCGCAGATAAGTAACCAAATAAAACAAGTAACGGTGATTTACTGGAGTTCTAAACTTCTGTCTCTTTGTATGTATTGCTCACTTTATTTTTGTAGAGTACTACATAAACTACTTTGTGTACCTTTACCTTCCTGGATCTTCAGTTCTGGCTCCCAAAGCCATGTGAAGTATGGTTGCATTCTTCTCCTCCCATTACTCCATCCACTCATTCCACTCAACCTGCAAACCCAGCCTGCCAGTGCTCCAGATGTGCTTTCTGCCTCATTACAGTCGCAGAAAGCTTTCTGCAGTTCGACTGTGTCCTCTCCTGTAAAAGATCCATTCTTCCTGTTCCTGCAAGTTTTCCTCATGCTGCTGAGAATCGTTTTGGAGCTTTTAAACAGAGCTTTAACTTGGGAAATACTTTCTAGTTCATTTAATTATTTTGGATTTTTTCTAAAGCCAACATTTGAAAATCAGCTATTGGTTAATTGAAGGAGATGATCTAAATGACCCTCATGTGTTAGATGGATATTTCACCAGCAAAGAAAACAGGAATAAACTTTAAGGACTCAAACCGACAAGAATGTATGCTCTTATAAAAGAAACCAAGCTTATTAGACCTTCTGGAAAACGCCACATAAAATCCTTGTAAAAAACAGTATGCTAACAGTTAAAAAAATTATACTAACTCTTCAAATCCCTTTAAAAAGTGAAAATACTTTGCTTACAAACACATGAAGCTAAGCTACATTTAACACCGTTACCAAATAATTTACCTATCATACTGTAAAGATCATAGATATTAACTGACATAATACCTTCCAAACATTTAAACTGTCTAGAAATTCAAAGATACAGTACCCAAAGGAAAGTATTAAAGAAGCAGTCTCATTTCACAATGCCTTATTTTTTGGAGAAGGTAACTTCCTTGAGAGATTTTTCAGGGAGAAGTCTTTTGGTGCTTTTGGAAGTTCAAAGCCAGCTCCAATATGGTATGTTAGTTCCTGTGTAAAGACAAAGCTTTACATAGATGTATTTCTTTCTTCTCTTCTGGGAAGGTAGGTGTACAAGAATTTTTTCTTAACAAATACATGCAAATCAATAAACCAATATGTTGGTTTTCAAAAATGGAGGAAAAAAGAAGCTGCCTGTCTAGTTAAAAACAGTTGCAATGCTGAAGGAAAAAAAAAACCCCTCCTTCAGTCCTCATCTCCTCCAAAAGAAACAACAGACTTTCCAAAATTTATATTACAAAATGATGCGTTGCTAACCACGGTTGGTAATAAGCTCACTTTTCTGAGAACAGCTTTGAACTCTTTGATCAAATGCAAATCTATATGAATGGCAATAACCCTCAGAAAGGTAGAATTGTAAGACTCGTCGTATCAGAGGGAAATGGACGCAAAAATTATGATCTGAAGTTTGGACTATTCAAATGCTGAAGCACATTCTAAATTTATAGGATGAAACTATCCCATATTCTACTAAAACCAAAGTGTCTGCAAAGTCTGAACTAGATCTCAGAATAAAACAATTAGTGCACACAGTAAGCTAAGAAAACAGAATAGAGGGAATAACTGTAAACATGAAGGCGGCATTTGTGTCTGTCAAATGCTAACTACTGCATTCCTTCACACATAAAGCCTGGAGTGTGCTGAGAGCAGCAAACAAGAAATGTGACTAAAAATATTTAGCAGCAGAAAATCTAGCATGCAAGATGTCTGAAAAGCACAAGAAGATAACTAAAATACAGTCTGTGTGCAACTCGATGTGTGTCAGGAAGATATGCGTCAGGAAGATATATATGGAGAATGCAATGTCTTCTCCAGGATGGTTTCTAGCGTGATTTCTACAGCAGTCAGAAATTAAAGAAAACTCCTGCCAGTAGATAAAGAAAACTAGAAAAAGAGGTCCTTCTCCTGTTCTCATCTTTCACAACTGTTACCAGTGATTCAGAAGGTACCATGTCAACTTCATTCCACCAGCAAGAATATTAACGTGTTTATAATTCAGACATCAGTGCAATATATTAAAGAAATCTCACCATTATCAGAAGTGAGAAGCGTAACGAAAAGTGAAAGTTTGAAAGTGAAATTGAAGACAAATTTGAGGTTAAAATGAAGTTATACAAATGAAGATGTTTTGAAATAAGCAGTGAAATTTGTGCTAATATTTCAAGCGTCAAATTATTATATAATTATTTTTTACAAAATTAATTAAAAAGCCATGATATGATAGCCACTGATTCTGAAATTATAGTACATGATTCCAGTCTGCAAAGAACCATGCGTAGTGAACCAAATGCTGGAACAGTAGTCCTACAACATATGCAGGATTTCTATGTTGGACTAGTTATTTAAGAACTATGAATTAAACTCACCCTAATAAGATTCTGATTGTTGATGCAGAACATTATTAATATTTCCTTGCTATGCTGTAAATGGAGTTAGTTGGAATGTAAACCAACACGCTTTAGTAAGTGCACTTAAGTATTGTGTATAACAATACTAGTATTCCAAAAAAATTCCTCCACCATTGCACAACACATCTACATTAAGATCATCCTGAAACCATCCATTTGAAACACTAGAAGCAATCTAAAGGGTTACAGAGATTTCAAACCAAACCATTTTGTGCATTTCAGTGAAAAAGTAATTGCCTATTAAAAAAAAATCTACTATATCCAAATGTTTTTTAGATGTAAATGCACTTGTCATCTTAAAAGTAAGCAGGGCGCTGGTGCCCCAAATTAAACAAAAGAAGAAAAGTTAGGGTTGACAAGTATGTCACTGTGAAACTACAAATTAAATATGCCTTTAGATATTTCATTTTTAACTGTTGAGTACCTTTTCATCAGGCTATTGCCATTACAAGTTTTTTATTAGATTTTTAAATTAGACAAATAACAGCTAAGAGATGTGACAAGTATATCAAATTTGATTTAACAGATCTGATGCGCTTAATCTTTTACTGTAAGAATGGCATTTGACATATTTGAAATGTTTCAAACAATACTCCATTAACATGCCAAATTGGATGGAATTCAGATTTAGCTCTACTATACTCAGTATATGCCAAGTACAGAATGAATTTCCAAAAAACACAATCAACTTTCAAACGAAAATGTGAGACCATCTGAAACTTTCAATGCAATGTGAAATTTTAAATGCTACCAAAAATACTTAAGTGTCTGATAATACCAGTGAAACTCAGATACATATTTTAAGATTAACTCACCTCTGCAACTCTGCATATTGTGACCTTTGAATGAATGCCAGCTAAGCTGCACAGCAGCCAGCATTTCAGAAAAAAATTTATAAAGGAACACTGTAATTAAATTCATCAGAAAAACAAACACCCACTTTTGTGTGGTAAGCAAATCCACAAAGACTATAGACTCAAAAGTATGATGCAGTTGTATATAAAGCAAATAAAATATAATTTTCCATACCAATTTATTGAGAAAAAAAAAGACATTTGCATGCGTGCTTCACAGTAATAATCGAAAAGACTGGATGTCTACATTCTACAAAAAACTTTTGCTTGTACTGCACAAACTTCAGTGTGCAGAAATCTTTTCCATCCAAATTCCATATAACACAACCACTTCATTAACCCTCCCAAAGACTCTAGGCTTCGAATCCAGAAGAGAATAGTCTAATTTCAGTTGCCAGGTGACTGAGATAAAACACACGCATTTTACATTTAATTAAATAACAGAATTAATGAAATGAGAAAAAAAAAATCTACTACCAAAAGAGTAAAGAATGAACACTGTCGAAAAAGCCCCATATACCAAACTAGCTGACTGCTCAGTCAAAAGCAAAAATCATCTAAAAACGTACTTGGCAACTGATTAACACTGTTTCTCATTATCCCTTATATTTCTCTTAATTGTCAGAAACATAAATTAAATTAGAACAGTGTCTCAAGAAAAAAAACAACCTCATTGTTACTGCATATTATAATTGAAGACTTTCTTGTAAAGACTCAGATGCTGACACTGACATTAAAATGAACATTTAAATGAAAGTCATTTATTATCAATAAATAAGCTAATCATGTCACCTTCTACCACCAGCAGTGAGTCACACCTTAGATCAAAATAAAGGGACAAACGTATAATTACAAGTGTCCTTACTGACATTCAGAACTTAAGTACCAAAAAAAGCATGCGTATTGAAAATCTAAGTAGTAGAAACTTTAGCACATACACTGAATTAAAATTGGTTCAGCGTAAACAGTTTGGCCTCCCTTATTTAAAACTAACAAAAAACATATGCATAAGTAAATATCCAATTATTAAAGGAAAACTGCCTAATAGAGCAGAGCATATGCTTTTTCCACACTGACAGAAGCATGGTATGTTTTAATCATGCATCTGTCCTTCCTAGCTTCATTTAAATTTCATGGTAACTGTTCATTTCCATTCTCCTATTACCCCATGAATTCCAGGATGTAAGGAAGTAGCATTTGCAGTACTTAGAGACAGATGACTGCAAAGGCATCAGTGATGTAAAGATTGCGAAGATCTTTGGGCAAGATTTTTCCTGAATATTCTGTATGTTACAATTCTCTAGGCAAGCAAATTAAATAAGAATGTTCAAAGTGACAGGGTTCAAAGCAGGTGTTTTAAAACTAAAGACAAAATGCTTGTTTGAGTAGACAAAGTCATGCAGAAAACCCTGTAGAGGCATGGACAGAATCCTGCCTCCTCTTTTTTTCCCTCCTTTCTCATTCAAAATCTAACAGCTGAGAGTAGTTTTTTGCCAGGAATAGCTCCAGTTAATCCAAAATCCCATTTTATCTCCAAAATGGCCTCCATTTTGAGACACAAGTCAAGCATACCCATGTAGGAAATAATGTTATTATTAAAAAGTGGATTATACTTGACTGCCGTTGTAACCTGTAGGTAACTTTTACTCACTTTCAAAAGAAAGAAAGGAGTAAAACAGAATGGAAACTAGAAAGTGCTTCTATTGCATTGGTCTGTAAGGCTTAACAACAGAATTGGTAGACATACGCATGTATAACTTTTGTACAGTGGATATGAGTCATTTGGCAAAGGATATTGACTTTTGCAGCCTGGATCCTAAGAATGAAATAAAGTTGATGGCGCCAGCAATGCAAAACATTCAGGTTATTGTGTTTCTCATTGATAATACAGATAGAACACAACACTGCCTGTAGCATAACTGAAAGTATGCAGAAATATACAGATAATGTCTGCTAGTTCCACAAAGAAAACGACTGGTTATGTACGTGGGCTGCCATCCCTACAGGACAAATAGGACACACTTTACTAAAGCCTTTCACAGATACTTGCTGAAAGCATAAGACTGAAGAGTTTCATTGGATTCCACTCCAGCTTCTGGAAAGCTCACTGATCTACAGAGTATTTGGCATTCCTGTCCCAGCATTTGCACGTTGCTTCAGGTCTGTCTCTTCCTTGCAGCATCTGTTTAAATCCATTCCTGTATTATTTCTTAATGCCACACTAAGCTTTTACCTTGATCACTCAGGCCTGCTTTCCTCCTCTTTCCACCTTCACTTCCTGCTTGATCTTTATCGTATTTTTTTTGTTCCACTGTTTATTCCACTTAAGCTACATTATTTTCTACCCACATTTATATCCTCTCCTTGAACAAATCCACCTACACAAAAACATTATCTCTCTGACAGTCCAGATTAGGTTCCCTGCATTTTAATTCAGTCTTCCTATTTCTTCTCTTCAGCATCAGTAGGGTGAGTGTCAAGAATAAAGTACTTGCTAGAATTTGAATAATACAGTTGTTCAAACTGTTTCTAGGTTGGATTAGCAGCACAGAAAATCCATCATCAGAAAATGCTTAAATGATATTCCTAACCAATTCCTGAGATTTTGCATATTCATGTATTGTTTCCCTCCTGCCCCCTCCAAAAGTTTCCTTTGCCAAAGCTTTATCCATGACACTAACACTCCCAGCTCTGTTAAAACTTTCAGTATCCAGATGGAATGCAAAAAGTTTCAGACTGTAGCAGAGTATTCACCACATCTTTTAATTATGGGCAAACTGATATCATGCCCCACTGCTCACTTTTAAAAACAGGACTACTATTGTCAAAACTTGCCCTCACTGTACAACTAGTACTATTTGAAAGCTAATGCAGTAACCATATGAAAGACCCAAACGATCATGGAGCAGCCATTGGGTATAGCTGCATTCACATACCATTCATAGTACCACGCAAGAACAACTGACAGCTACAAAAACTGAGAAATAAATCAGCCAAATGATTCAAATAAAATCATTAATTTTACCTGCCATAAAGTCTACTGAAGAACAGCAGAAAATTTTGATTACATAAACGTATCTTTTTCCTCCTCAAAACTATTTATTATCTTTCAACAAAACCTTGCGTAAATAGTACGCTTAACACAGAGAGACCCGTATGTTATTTAAGGTTAATTAAGTAGATACTTTTCATGCTGTATTAGGAGGCCAACTGCAGGGTCTTTTTTTTTATTTAATTCTTTTCCCCCTTGAGAGAGAGAGAGAGATAGTATGTCAGTACTGCAACTTACTGAATTTTTTAGATTACAAGAAGTATATATTTTTAAATAAAATCTTGCTGTACAATTTCGTTTTCTTTGTCAATAGGAGTTTATTGGAAAAATTAGCTGTATGCTTACTGATTTTTTTCTTGAATACTAGATAAAATCAGATACTCATACACCCTGTGAAGAGGCTGGTTTTAATTCAGTCCTTTTCAATAGTGAAGTTCTTTGACTTAATCCAAAAAGGAGGCCATGCTAGTGACTAATTTTATCTTCAGAACTCCCAAGTATTTTCGGAATTATTTAAACATATCCAGAGGCAGACAAATTAAAGTAAAAATCACACCTTTCATAGCAGTAGTGGATACAGTACATTTGACTACATATATGAAGGTTGCTCCAAAAGTAATGCCTCCTATTTTATTATGTTGGTCCACAACATCAGAGGTGGATGTTGGTGGTATGGCAGTAGAGGATGAACCTTCCCACCAATAATCCCTTACATTTTGTTGCTGCATGACAGACGGCTGCAGAGGGGCAGTCCTGAAAAATGGTATCTCACATGGAAATGAATATGGTGCAAAAGTACACCACTAAAATTCTCCATGTGGAAAAAAATGAAACCTGCTAGCATTCATGGATGCTTGCTGAACATTTAGAAAAACCGAACAGTGTATGTGAGTACAGTGAGGTGGTGAGTGGTATGTTTCAGCAGTAATGAAAGAGCCAGTGGGTCACCTTTATAGGTGCAGATTTTTTATGAGTATGGCATACGGGCTCCTGATTAGTGTAGTGGTGAAAATGCAGAGCTGCTGCGGCTGACTGAGTAGAAAAAAAAAAAAAGGTGTTTTGTAGCTGAGAATTTTTTTTTTTTCAAACAGTATAATTGTGCTCCTTGTATCTGTTGCAGCTTCCATGGAAATAAATCGGATACATTGCTTCTGGAGCAACCTATATGCAAGATTAAAATTTATGCCTACTGCACATACTTGAGCATATTCTTCAAGCACAAAACTAATACTGAAAGACAGAAGAATCACTTTTCTCAAAAATAATAAACTCTACAGTTTTTGTGTTTTTTGTCAATTAGCATGCACTACAGCTCAGATTACAAATATACTTCTTGTAATTGCCTATCAAATTTAAAATTATCACATAATTTCTAAGTGCACTGAATACAGCTCTGTAAAACAATCAAGCCACGAACATATGAATTGTCATCCAATCAATTATTTATTGAAAACTAATAACAGATCATATAAAAAAAATAAAGTACTAATTACTGCAACTAATTTCCACATAAATACCATGTTCAGAGGATCTAAACCTAACACGTGTACAGCATTCCCTTCTGAAAAAAAAAATAAAAAATCAGACTCTCATTATGCTTCTTTAAAATGGAGGCTCTCAGCGCACCTAAATAAATGACTAACATTTCAGTCACTCTAAATACTATATTCCTGCCCTTCTTCAATGGTTTGACGTTTGTTGCTGAACTACTTTTATACTATGCATTTGCTCATAATTTTACCTTTTCAGACCTGTAATTATGTCTATTACCAAAATGGCCAGTCTTTGGAAAGAAATCCAAACAATCTCAATGAATTTCATAAGAAAATAGCGAAGATGTCTTTTATAATAATTTCTATTCTACATAAGCAATGAAGCAAAATAATCACAAAAACAAGCATTAAAAAGATTACCAGTGATAAAAGCTGCTTTAATCATTTAGGGGTATTCAAAAAATGGTTTAGGAATTAAATAAAACCTGCGAGAAAGAACTTATAATAAGAACTTGTCAAAAGTTAAAAACAGAGTAGAAAGAAGTTTTTAATTGTACAGTATATTTTAGCTTCTATCAATCACGGTTAAAATAATTTCAGAGTTTAATAAGCAGATACTTACCTGTTGGAACAAGACAATCTTTCCAGTCAAAATATCCTGCGTAGATGCCAGGTTCTAATGACCCAACTATAGGATCTGCCTTGGATTCAATGTACATTTCAAACAGTCTCTGATCCAACTCTTTCAAGGATTCCATACTAACCTAAACAAGGAAACAAAACACATATGGTCCTTAATTACAAAAATTAAATCATATACTGTAAAAGCTTAGAACATCGTCTTTAATTTTCAGTTCATAATATATTTTAAAAAGTACAAAATTCCATACTATCTTTAAATTCCATCTTTTTCTCATTGTGCTTAGCAGGAAGAATTTTTGGGAAAGATCCAAGAAATAACAAAGCAGGCAGATCATTCCATAACTGTCTACTGGCATGAGTAGTTTCTGCCTGTCAGGATGTCTTGATCTTGCTTCAAGTAAACAACTGAATTGTATCATGCTTTATAGTATTTGCATAATAATTTCCATTATAAAACATGAAGATTTTATTAGAATACTTGAAATCTACCAACTGAAGCATTACTATTTCTCATTATAGGTTCCACACTTGAAAATATATAGATTAAGGAGCCTCTGTCAGAAAACAGATATGTGAACTTCCCCTATCTGAGGCACCTTCATATAACTTCATATAACATATGCATAAGCTGCAGCTCACGAACATCTACAGTATTATTCTGTTAATAGCTCTCAATGGAGTTTTCAGTACTGTACACAGCTTATCTTCACTGAAAGCTAATGGAGCGTGCACAATTCATTCAGTGCATCTGAAAAACTTTACTTTTTGTACAAGTCTACTTCATTAAACACCGCAGCCTCTCTGTAGTTATATCTTCTAAAGCAATTCTGGAATACAATGCATACCATGAAATGTTACAACTCTGTATGGCAATAGATGCTAAATGCAAATACAATATACTCCAAGACTCTTGGTTAAATGTATTTATGTCATAAGAGTTTTTCAACTATTGCTCATTTTCCTCAACCACAATGGAAAAATAAAACAACAAACTTATATAATTGCATAATTTCCAGAAGTAAAGGAGCTGTAAAGGTGAGGATGCAGGCAGGCCTTCAGATCAAACAGGCAATTCAGAAAAAGAAAGGAAGGAAAAAATACCAACTCCTTATCATTCCTTTCTCCGTGAAAGACAGACAAAAGGCTTACTGCAACAAACTGCATAATAAGGGATGAAGTTTCTTCGTTACATGGATATTTCTAAAATGTACTCTCCTTTGGCATACCTATGCATTGCCAAGTGAGGAGAAAAGGAAACTGCAATTTCTGAGTCAGGAAGAGAGATACGAGTTCAGGAATGAGATCATGAATTCAGGGGAAAGCAGAGGTATTACTGAGGTCAAAGAATCTGCTAGGTTCAGAAAAGTTGGGGTGGTGAATCTATTGACCAGAAACAATAGCCACTGCCACTTTCTTCATTTTCAATCTGACAAACCCCCTTTAATTTGTCACAAGATTTATATCCTGAAGATGGGATTTTCATTAGCACTGAGAACTTGGCCCTGAGGATCAAATCTATTTTCCTCTGCTACTTCTACTCTCTTACAGCCTGCTATAACATGAAAAAGAATATATTCAAAAATGCTGAGCAATCTCACTAAACTTTATTTTTTCCCTTACTGAAAAAACAAACCAGCAATGAGTTTCAAGAGACTTTTCCCTTCAATTCCTTTAGATGAGGGAGAATAAAAATCCACATACAATTTCTACTTAGGCATAAGATAGCAGGGGGATAAAAAACAACAAAAAACAAACAAAAAAACATGTTCCAGTGGAAAGCACCCACAAATATCCACCCATTTGAATAATCTGTGGAACTGTACTGACTGTTTGTAAGAAAGTGTTCTAGAATTAAATTGACTCCACCTCTTTCTTTTTTTTCCACTTTTTTCATGTTAGTCCTCTTCAACACAGTTTCAAATTTGCTGCACAATTAAGATAATAGTAGGTGACCTCGTTTTTCAGCTGTTGGAAAGATTACAAGATAGAACAATTCATCTGAATGTTATTTTGGGCCCAGAATGGGCTGTGAAGAGGAGTAAATGTCCTCAACAACATCCATTGGGTACACTCAATTTCGAGACTCCCGAGAAGGGTAAATGCTTGTGAAAATATACAGTCCTCTCCTTGTTATCTTTCTGCTGTGAATTTCACTGTAACTAGTTTTTAATTGTTGTATGAAAGCCATTTTGATCCTTCACCTCAGCCATCACTGAACATCATAACTTCGGAGGCAGTTTAATTGAGAAGGTTAACCAAATTCTGATGAATATCATGGGATACACGCATGTTCCTGCAGTTGCATGAAAAATTCAAATTATAAAATTCATTTTATAAAGCTAGCAGAATTGAAATATATAGTTTTGTTTCAGTCCCCTCAGATAAAAGTAAATGCTTTTTTCCAAAAATTTTCCAATTTCTTACTGCATTTGTTAATCCAATAAAAAACTAAACAAAATAAGAAACACTGGTGACAGAACAAAGACTGAAACAAGCCCCTGTGAACTTCTAGTCTCTCTTAAATTTAATGAAGATGTCAAAAAATTGCCATCTTAAGATGACTACTTTCTGATTATCCAATTCCTCACATCTAGCATCACTGATTGATGCACATCGGATATGCAAGACTGCATCAGTCACCATTTCCAAAGGGTTAAAAGAGATTTCAAATAAACCTGTGACTGCAATGTTTGAATTTTGTCATTTATAAGCCTACCAGATATTGAAAGCCAATACTTTGATGTGGCTGTAAAGACAGAGTGTTGAATACATAACAGATGTCTCATTTTCCTATACAGTCAACACAAACTATACATAGCTCAGCTCTTAATTGTCTCAGCAGGAAAGAACGATAGCAATCAAAATAATTCCAAATAAAGTGCTACCAATACAAATATCATATCAAAACACTTAAATTATATTAAAAATAACTTCTGGCTCAATCACAGAATTGTAGGGGGTTGAAAGGGACCTCTGTATGGCTGAACAGGACAAAGGATATGTAGTACAGTAAAAACAACACTTTAAGTGAAACCTTTTACTCTATACTGGAAGAGGTAACATTTTACTTACAATCAACAAATGTTTCTGGAAATAAACAAACTTTATGGTCCTAAGGATTAAGTAAAAAAACATTTCTCATTAGAAAAATGATTAATCTTTACAAAAAGGCAGGAAAATGAGACAGCTACTGCCGCCCACTTTGACATTCTCGTTCTTCGAAAAGAAAAAAAACAAAAACACAACAAAAAACAGAACTAGTTTATGAACAACAGCTATCAGTAATGCAGACTGCCAGATGAAATATTTATCAAGTGTATTTCTCAGATAATGATCTTTTACTCTCTACATTAAGAAAACAGTGACATTAAACTGCTTTACTAAGAAATCTGATAAGCTTTGCCAGGGAACATAGAAAACCTGAGTAAGAAGTCACATTTTCTACAATAGCCAAATAAGCCTTATAGGAACACATCATCATATATGAGCATATCATCATTGCTGTGTCCTTCAGCTGATGCTTGGAGATCCACTCATTTGTAAAAAGCTCACTCAAGAGTCATTTAGGACATCTGAACACTTAATTCCCACAGAAAGTAAAACGAGTACAAACTTCAAGCAATGATACTTCAACCCAGAGTTCCCACTTACTTGAGTTATTTTATCAACACCTTGAAAACCATGTTTTTCAAAATGTTCAGCTATGTTTAAGAAGGTATGACGTTCCAGATAACGACAGTTACTGAGTGCAATTAAAACTCTCTGTTCCTAAAAATTTGTTTTAAAAGAGAAAGAGGACAACAATTAGAAAACAAGAAGGATCAGCACGATCAGTAATCTTACTGTGTAGTATCTTATTTACTCTATGCATGGTAGACATGCCAATAACTAAAAGTGAAGTTTAGTAATATTTTTGTATACAAAACATCAAGAATTGAGTAAATAACAGCTATAACAACTGAACACATACGCTTTTTCTTATAGGATCCGGATCATTCACTGGAATAACTGTGACTAATACAGAACTGTGGTTAAGACTTCTTTACAAAAATTAGGTTTGGACAACTTTCCAGGAAGTGGTTTCTGGCTTTTACTTTGTTTTCAAGAAATTTACTAAGACTGATGACCATCATAAAACGTAACTGAAGATCATCATCACACGAAGCTGGCTAAAACAAGGAAAACAGAACAGGTACTGAACAAATGCACTAACCCATTCTAAAACACCAGAAGATTCTGTAATAGTTGATAGAATTTTGCAAACTGCTGAAATTTTAAGTAGTTCTAACTTATATATCTATTTATCAATTGATATGTATATTTATTACAAGAAGATTAAAACACTCTGGAGTTGAGATACCAGAACTGCCTTTCCCTGACTTTTGTGCAACAAGGTGTAATTTCCAAAAAAGGAGACAAACAAAAAGATTGAACTACTATTTTAATAACTTTGTTTTCTCTCTTCCCTTTGGTTTCCCCCAATGGACAAATATTTTTCAATCTCAGATGGCAGTTCAGAATCAACAACAGCAAATATTTTGAAAAGAAAATTATTTGGCGATGAAATCACCACATCATGGTGAAGAGCTCAATTAGAAAAGAGAAGATGGTGGTGTGATTTACAGAAGAATCTAAAGGTGATATAATTGAAGACTTAAATATTGTTTAAAATTGATTTAAACAGAAAGAAAACAAAACAACTATTTCCATGACATGTAGGAGGAAGGCTGGAACAGCCACAAAAAATTACTTCACCAAAAATTCATGTCAAAATCCATGTACTGTAAGAATGGAAGATACAAATTATTATAGTCTACAACTCAGACAATTTAGCTTGATTTTGTAACCTGCAAGTGTTTATTGTAGTGGTAATGCTTATAGCTCTTGTAAATGAAGTAAAGCTTCTGACATTTAAACCTGCACCGAGTCACATTAACTGCAAAAGAAGCATTTACTAGGCATCTTTCAGGGATAAGTGCAAAGATAATAAACTTTCCATTTTCTTAAAAAAGCCTCAAACAAACAAGTTACAAAAATAATCAACACTGCTATCAGCAAAGAAAGTTTTTTGGGAAAAATCACACTGCTTAATATCAGTAACTCCACATATTTTAAAAAGTAACTGATGACCAGAACAGTTCTTATCACTTAAAATAATGGTGATTAATCAAAACACAAATTGTCAGCTCTTTTATGACCAGGCTCTATTTTCACTGATTTCAATGACGCCATTTTAGTTTCTGAGGAGGACAGTTTCAAAAACTGTCTTAATTAAAGATGCTATACTAAGATAACATAGACAGTGTTTTTAAAAATACCCTTACATTCAACCCCCATATCCTTATAGTTTTTGCATATATACTTCCTTTCATATATTATATATTTACACATGAAAATGCCTCCCGAATACAGAGTTGCTCTCAAAAAAAAAGAAACTCAAATCTGAAACAAATTAAAAAAAGAAAGATAAAAAGAAACACACTGTTGGAATTTTGAGAAGTACCAAGTTTCATATCTACTCGCAAAAATAGAAGTCAAAACTTACTGATGTAAGACTTGAGTCCTCATGTATGCTTCCAAACAAATCTGGAGATGAAACGTCAACTGAAAGACTAGGAATATTGTTTAAAAATGAGTAGCATATTGACTTTGACACATAGTGAGTTTAGTGAATGAACCGTAATAGAAGAATAGTATTTTGCTGAACCGCCCCATGGATCAGATAATAAAGTAGTCCACATGAAGACGCTTAGAAAGGCTGCAAGTTCTTTGTGGACAGACAGTACTATCTTAGCTGTAGACTCTTCTCTAAAGTGTTTTCACTTTCTTTAAGTTCTTTGGTTTGCCACAGATTCTGATCTATTTTTACACCTACCCAGCCAACTGTGGCATCCAAATAGCAAATAGAAGTGACATAGGAACACGATTAATTGGCCTCTTCCTAACACATTTTGAAGGCACCAATATTTGCTAAGTCTCTAGTATTTCACAGAGAAATTATTTGTGCTTTTGCAAATTTGAACTACTCTTGACTGCTTTGGACTTCAAACCAAGTGACTCATGAGCAACTACAGAACAAACTTGCATGAATTTAGCAGACATACTGAAAGATCCAGACAAAACTGAAAGGAAGAAAAGCATTGGCTGTGTGTATATATGAATAGACACTGCTTAGTGTCAAGGACAATTCAATGAATGCAAGGTCATGTCAAAAACAACATACCTTCTACAGTATGTTACAAAGCTTTTCACTGAATAAACTGGTATAAGAAATACCATATTCATTATATCGTACAATATTTATCAGTTCACATAACTCAGTATTTTGGAGTAAAATGTATCTGATCGTATTTCAATGTCTCATATTAATTATTTCAAAGTTCCATATTAATATGAAATACGTAATACCAGAAGGCACAAAACCACCTCCATTACCCACAGTTTGATACTTGCACCCTCAAATTAGTACAAGTGGGTCATGTTTATTTTACTTACTGTGATGTATCTATGTCGCCATCAGGTTTGGTACTCAATTGTTCCAAACAGTCTATGAACACCTAAGAAACAAGAGAGCAAGATATTTTTTTTTGTCACCTCCAATTCTTACAGAAAAGAATCTTAAATTCACTTTTACTACAGTCAATAGAAAAAGAACAATCATCATCACCTTCCACAGTCTTAAACCTTCTTTACCTTACACCTTTTCAAGGTTTATTTTCAATTTTATATGCATTACACTGTTTACTTGTGGCAAAAATACCAGGTGTTATTCCCATCATATATGGCTAAAACCTTATTTGCAAAGAATACATTGCTAATAATTTTCAAGACTTCAATCCGGAGAGCTGCTTTTTTATGAAGTCTGATCTTACTTTACCTGAAGATTTCTTATTTAAGAATAGCATAAAAATGGTTCAGAAGCCTGAAGCATCTGATTACCAGATATCAAACATATCTTTTAAAAATATTGAAGTTTACTATACAAAATATTGGTTTGCAATTAGAAGCTAAATCCTCAGCTGACAAGAATCAGCACTGCTTGATTGTGACACTGTCTTATGACAGTGTATCGATGCTGACATCAGCTCAGCAAGTGTCTCAATCATGATGATGGTGTTATACATAAATGTTAACTACATATATTCTGAGGACTTGACATAATTAGATTCAGCTAGTAAGGACCACATACTTTGAAAGTTAAACAGTTTGCACGATTCCAAAGTGTATCTAGGGAAACAACACACTGCCACAAACTTAAGTTACTTTCTGGGAACAGGGCAGGATTCAAAGCATATATTTCTGTTTCTTCATATTTGTTCACCAGCTCATACTTCAAAATGTTTGAGCTACCTGCAAGATCCCAATGCTTAACTGGCACACATCCTCCTGTATTTTCTGCTGCTGGAACACCTGAAGACAAAAGCACACAATTACAGCTTCACAAGGCCTTACACTCACAGAAGGCCTGAGTAAAATCCGTACCTACAGTGATAATAAAATCATGGGAATTACTGCTGATATCAGAGAGAGCACTGTGTCTCAATTCTGATTATTCCCCATTATAAGAATGGGAAGGAAGAGTATAAATCCAAATAAACAATTTCACAAACAGGAAGTATTAAAATGCTTAAAACAATGATACACTAGTACTTAAGACACTAGGGTTGATGATATGTATCACTGTTGGATAATGGAATTGCAGCAAAAGCTCCAAGGATATTCAAAAATCTTCGTATTTTAATAAGGAGCATTCACCATGCACTGCAGACTCTTTGGAATAACGGTCAGTAAGAAACTTGACAAGCTAGTCATAAAATAAGAGAGAAGAGAGACCATCTATGTCAAATGTTCCAAAGGGCTTTAGAAAAGTATTACGCTTCCTCACACAAGTAAAAAGCTGGATTTAAGTAGTTCAGGTGCAATAATGAGTTAAGAACAACTCCTGGGAATATATGTGTGTGTATACATATATCTAAACAAAATCACATTGGTGGTTATCTGACAATTACATTAATAACTTTCTTCTAAAACAACTGCTATCAAATTTCAAATATAGGTCCATCTGCCCCATGCACATAACCCTAAACAAAGGAAATAAAGGAAATATGAACCAAAATTCTCAAAGCTAGCAGCAGTGAAAAGGGGGTACACAAAAAAAACTTACTACTCGCTACCCTGAAACAAAATAGTAATTTACAGAAAAAGAAGGAAATTAGCAGTATATCTCAGAACTTACGCTGGCCTCTCCAGGTTTGCAGTCCAGCACAGTTTTAAGAGATTGCAAGGAATGGATAATGCACTGTTCAAAATGGGAAGGCTGAAAGGCAAACAACTTTTTAGCTTCTAGATAAGCACATCATGTAAAATGAATGCTGCAACAAGAAAACAAAAATTCCCATGCTATATGGTTAAACTCTTTATTTTCAACTTATCCTACATACTCCCTTGATTTAAGTTGGGATAGGATTTCACCTTGGATATCTGTTCTTTTTTTTTTTTTCCCCTCCTTCTAGGTTTCCAGACCTGAAGTACAAATATCTTGAGGCATGTATCAATTTCACTTCGAAACTGTCAATGAGTTCACAGCATCATAGTCAGCAGCCAGTATTTCCTGGTCATTCATTCTTTCTTCCTTGTAAAGTCACCTCTTTCTTCAGGAGTGTCTGCTGGTATTAGGCAGGAAGCTTTTGTACGATGCAGATAGGTGTCACTGTTCTACGAAAGAGGGATGCAATTCATCCCTCTTTCGATCAAAGAGATGGATGAAAAAGCTAAGCTGTGTGAACTTGCAACAACGGTAGATAGCTTACAGCATGTCACCCACTTTAATGCTTAAAAGTAACCTGTATTTCTGCAAATGCTGGGATGGAGGTAGAGCATGAGAGTGACGTTACGCTGAAAATAATGTAAAATTTCTAAACATCTCTGTTCATAATTTTTTTCAATTGGTTTAGAAGAAAAAGAATAGCAGTAAATGCTGCCATTGTATTTTGTCATCATAAAACATTGCACCTCAGGAGAAGATATCCATTCAAATACATTACTCTTTGCACATAATGAAACTGAGGAAAGTTGGCTTTCTATCTTACTGTTATCTCCTACCTGCAACAGTATTTTCTATCTTCTTAAGGCACAGTTTCTGCCATAAGCCTAACATCTCCAAAGAGAGTGACTGGACCCTGTTTACACTGGTTAATTTTTGCTACAGTGAACTCCACCAGACAAATTATCCCATCATGAGAAAAACATAGTTAACTGCCACCACTCTCATGTCTCAACCACTGCATCAAGAGGGGGAAAATCTATGAAAATGTATTGCACAAGGAGGCTGACTTCTAAATACACAAAAAGCTGTTAAATGCTTATTAACAAAGATTTTTTTTTAGGATACAGCCAAACCATAAGAGAAATCAGAAGCTTTCACAAAGATCTTCCCTCCTCCTGTCCATTTTACAGATGCATAAAGTGAAAAACAGAAAAGTGAAGGGACTTGCCCAAGTCATTGACAACTGAAACCAAAATGAGAAGCTACAAATCTGGTTGTAACACTCAAATTCTCAACAACACCCCTTCCTACAATGTGTATACTGTGACTGCTTCATGCCCTCCTACTCACCTTCAAACATGTATTTATAGAAGCAAATAAGAAAAACTAAAAAAGTCTGTGGAGCATTCCCTTAGATAATATACACAAAGCAATTCTCCCTCCCACAGGGCCTTTTTGCTTTCACAGGTTGTTTTTAAGTCACATCTATAAGGTGCTTGCTGTGTTTTAGCCATTACTCAATACTGTTTATTTCCAGAAAGCATCTCACTAATTTATCTGAATTTGGTTTCAAGACATTTGCTGATTATGTGTAGGCAATCTCCTAAATTAGTTGCTTCTCAGTTCAATTTCTCGTTATAACAGAGAAGTGACCTATTTATTCAGCTAAAGACCAATTCCATGGTAGTGTGCCTACTAAGTTATGAAGCATTTTGATGTGAACTGAACTTGTTATGACCTTAAAAAGAATTCTTTACTTCAGTAAACCATTCCTAAAACAAGATGCTTAACAATGAAAGTTATTATTGTTAATCTCAGCAGATCTTTATGTCCAATTCTTATTTCTTGTCTCAATATGTTGCACAAATTCACAAAGCCTTTATTTATATACATATTTTTGTATATATTTTTAATGTGTAGTAACCTCTGTAAGTTGATGAACAGATGAGTCTGGAGATATAAAAATAAATAATATACTTTTTTTCTTTTTCCATTTATAATGTATTTTAGATCCAGTAACATATCATTAACTGGCATATGCTGAATTGATTTAATGAATACTGCAAAGACAGAACTAATCTTTTTACAGTTCTGTTAGAAACCACTCCACTCTTCAAGTGAGAAAGGGCTGCTTTTGAAAGAGAAACTGGGCACCTCAAAGACTAAAGATTAAGTTGTGTTTTGTGTTTGTGCCACTTGTAGAATAAATGATGCACTAGGACATTGAAATGAAGCTTTCATTTTGTTGTTAACATGTCAGTATTAAACATCTACTGCAAAATAACTTCTCTGATAAGTTTAGCAGACATAAGAAGCTACTTTATCTTACTGCAACTTCAAAATCTCTTCTGCTCTTTAGAAATCAATTACCTCTTAATACTAAGATTGCTTTAGATATAAAAATTCAAGAATTAAACATTTTGAAAAAGGAAGAAAAAATAACTTTGTGCTTGGTGATGGGATCCAGTAGAGTGTGCATAGTAATTGCTAAATAAAAAATTTAGATTTTTAATCTTCTGTGCTGTTATATTTTGATAAGTATAGAAACCAGTATAGAAATCAGTACATACAAAGCCCAGACAAACTCAGTTTTCTGGAGAACATGAAGAACAGTTTCACTGCACTCATTAAAAAAAAAAAAAAGAAATCTAGCAAAGAAAGTGGCTACAATACACAAGTTTACCCACCAACGATGTCAAGCCTTCATTGTCAACAACCCAGTCTTCCTTTTCAGCTAGCCTCTTTATATCTGTAAGACAGAGAAAGAAAGAAAAAAAAAAGAGGTGTTAATTTTCATTATTAAAAACTCCTTGAACTTGAAAAGATAAACCACAGACATTGGGACTGCAATGACTAGGCATACAAGCATACAGCACTCAAAGTCTAGAATTTTTCAGCCTTCTCAAATGACTAAGAATGAAACATGAACATAGGATGCTGGTGAAACATCACACAGAGAAGCATATTTATGATACATGGTAAGAATTGCATGAAGCCCACCTTTTACTGGAAAGCTTAAAGTCAGGAGTACTATGAAGGCTCTGGGTTTGTTTTTATTTTCTAAATTTTTAATTACAACATAAAAATACCGCATTTGAGAACTGAAATCGATGCACTATTATACTCCAGCTCTTAATTAAAAATGACAGGACAAACTGCTTAGCATTTTGGCAAAGATTAAATGGACAGCACATATATTCATCATAAACAACTACACAGAGGCTCAAAATCACCACTCAGGGTCAAGGGTGCGTGGTGCTAAACTTACTTCAAAAATTCATGAAAGCATATATGCAAAGTTATTTCACTATCCAACAGATGCCAATTTTCATAGGCTTACTGATCCTAACAGGAGTTACAACAAAATGTAAATCCAAAGCTCTTGTTCTGTGAACAGATTTCACTATGGACACACTCTACATCATATCATTGTTGATTTTTATTTTTTGGCTTAATCAACTTGTAAACATAAACTAGATAAAACTTTACAGTTCTGATGGACAAAACAGGACAAAACACACATCTTCTCACAGGCAAATAAAGAGCTGTTCAGAACCATCTGTATATCACAAAACTTCCTTCTATATGATGAATGATTTCAATGAATTACCATCTCTTTCTCAAGGCCAAGAAAAAAAAGTGTAATTAATGCATGCTGAAAGGCATCCTCACTATTCTTGGTGCTTTAACTGCCAATTTAAAAAGCTTGTCATGGCATCAACATCCTGCAATTCTACAACACATGGGAACAGACTTATTGAGAATAAAACGTAGTTAGGGATTGTAGAGAATAATTACTCTGATTACTTCTCTGTTTTACCAAAGCACTGATCCAATTTCCGTGAGGTTTTAGATCACACAGGTCAGCTTTTATTTATTTATTTTAATTCAGTTCTTAGCTAGCACAAATATATATTAAAGAAACCAACAACAATTAATTTCACTGAAATAATACACCATATTCCAGTCAGATACACTTATGTAAACTCCCTGCTTGAATTGGCATTCATGTAGCCTGGCTTTCATGACCTTTATGACCAGGGAACACACATGAGAGGGAAAGAACAGAGATTGCTCGAGTGTACAGTGTTTATATAAAATTACAAGAAAACCCTCTGTGTGGGCAGATTTGTCCTATTTAAATAGGTAGTGGTAGAACACTATCAATTGATCTGAATGACTCTACCAACTTACAACATGTAGTAAGAGATGAGACTGAGACTTACATTACTAGTCTATGCAGCTCACATTTCAGATAGCTTATAGGGAGAGATTCAAGTTCAAGAAAAGCCCGTCGACTAATACAATACGGGTAGATCTGAGACCCATTTAGTCCAGTATATCCCAGTGAGAGTATCTATTCACTATTCTTTCACTAATTCTCTAAAAACAACGGTGCCTCCAATGTTCCAACTAATCCAGTCCTGTCCATAAAAAATAATCTATGAGTAAATACCTCATATTTCAAGTAAAATCTGAAACAGTAATAATACTTTCCCTACAGAATGTAAGAAAGTCAATCTGTGTGGCTTATTAACCTGTATGGCTAATGATCTTGGTATTAATGCAGGAAAAATAATGTTAATATGAAGTGGGATTTAATCAAATAAGTAAGAGACAAGAATACAATTCATATTAATATTGTATAGAATAAATAATAGAGACTTTGAGACATTGCCACTGCAAGGTTAAAAACTTCCATAATGAAAGTAGTCACCTACATTTAAGGCTTGAGTACTTAGATTTACATTAACCTACAAATAATGACAAATTGTATAATGGAAAAAAAAAATTGATTAGACAAATTTTTTTTAAGGGAATTTTTTTTTTCTTTTTTTTTTTCTGTTTTAGTATTGAGGGTAATTAATCTTCTCAGGAAAAAAAGCTGAACTTTTAATCTGAACTTTTATTAAGAGAGATTTAGTTTTGCAAGTTTTATTTCACTTGAATTCAAGTTTCAAAATTAACTACAAGTTGATAAGATGAATTGCCTCTGATGCATGTTGAGTCGCATCAGATTTAGAGAATGTATTATTGGCCTTTATGATACAGATTATTTATGGCAAAGGCTATGCATACTGCTGGAAGCATGAGGATTATACCGTTAACGTTGGAAGTATAAGAATTATACTGTGGAAAAACCCAGAACTACAGCATTCCACAAAAGGTTGCTGGCGTGGCTTTTTTTGTTTTCTTTTATTTGTTTTTTTTTTTGTTTGTTTTTTTTTTGTTTGTTTTTTGTTTTAAATTGGGTCAGGCTGTAGAAGGAAGATCAGGTAGAAGACAGGGGTAGGAGTTGGATCAGGGCTTTGGGGGCAGAAGGCATTGCTTATTTAATTATTCAGTACGAGGAAGAAGTCAAAAAAGAAAGTAAGTGGTATTTCCAATACAAAAAAGCTGCATGATTAGATAAATCACTTGCACTGTAAAACTGTCTCAGCTAAGAGAAGACAGATCTCAACTACTGTACCCATCAAATTAAGGGAAGAAAACATTCAGAATACATGATTTTCTCAGAGTGGTGAAATATTTCAGTAATTCTCATGAGATGTTAAAGAATTCACTGTAAATTAAATATCTGTAACAAACAATTATCCTACAGAATGTGGTTTGGTAAGCAGAGTGAGATGCAGTCTTTTATTACCTTCAGCTGTATGTTGTAAAGTCACTATAATGCAACGGACTCGAAGGTCTAAAATAAGATCCTGGATGATCTGGAGCATATCATTCGGTATCTCAAGTGCAGTAAGAGACTCAGAACTAAGCCTGGAAAGAAAATAAAAAAATAACCTGAAGTGTAAATCTTTAGTCTTCTCAGCTGATAAACTATGCAAATCTTTTTAAAGTGCCTGTCAGTACAGTAGCTTCATCCACAGTTAAGTCTTTGAAAACTGGTTAGCCCTGTCATGAAAGTTTACTTATTTGCTTAATCCAGAAGCATGAAAACACAGATTTTTTTTTTCCTGAGCTTTTTTTGCTGTGTTCACATGAACATATACAACAAATCTTAGGTCTACAACTGAAGCATTGTCTACCTGTATTAAACAATTAAGGTGCCATAAATGGTGATATAGCCATGTGTCAGGTCATGACAGTATACACATTTCAGGGGCCAAAGTACAGCTACTGCCAAGTGAAGAGTGAATTCATTAGCTATTTTGCTGCCAGCAGCAACTGGCCTTAAACCAACAGATAGAGTAGCAGAGGATGGAAAGATTCACTTCCATTTTTCCCTTTAGGAATACCAACACAAAAGCTGTTAACACAAAACAGTATTTTAGCTTTTAACTAAATGATTGCTGTTCACAGACTTTAATTATGGGCACAAAGTAAAGTTTATTGCTTTTATCCACCTCCTGGCTATGTAAGGAAGGACAACTCAAATGCAGTCATCATTTCCCCTACTGCTTATACCAAACAAAGCTCAGATCCTATAAAATTGCCAAAAAACAGTAATAGGAAAGCATAACAAGAGGAACCTTTCCAGTTATCCATCTGGAAGCTCTTTTTATTTTCTTTTAAACCCCTGATAGTGGGTGTAAATCATCAAAACATCATCATTAACTACTAATTGCATTCCAACTCCACAATGCCTTGACACCAAAAATGGTATTCAGATTCCAACTGCTATCATCTCAGCACAACCACTGAATTAGTAGATTTCATAAATCTGAATTACCTCAGTCATCCATAAAACGCATGGTGCAACAGCCATCTGTGAGAAGTTTAAGCAACTTTACACTGAATAAAAGTCCTGTACTTAGAGCTGATTCCATTCCCAAGTAAGCGCACACAGCTTTCACAACCCTCATTTTTCCTCATATAACTCATTTTAACATAAATAGCAATCTATCCCTACAACGAGGCTGAAGTCTTGCAGGCAATGGTTTCATCTTATATTAAGCTCTAATTTGTCCTCTGCAACCTACTCAAATTGGACAGTGACAGAGTGGGATATAAGGCACAAAGCCACATAACCACCCCACTTGGCGTGATGCACATAAACAGAAAAATTAAGATTGCACAGATTTTATTTCAACTCCTTGTAATTTGTCAAAATTTCATAATTTTTCAAATACAAGCAGAAAACAATTGTTTGTGCAATGACTCTAAAGAGCAGGGTCCTATCACATGCTTCATGATGAAAATACATTGGAAATTATAAAAATAAGACCTAAGCTACTACATAACTTTGTAACTAGTACGGTTTATATGCAATATGTAGACTATTCAGAAGAATCTATCTACTTTGTTGGTATGAGCATCTGGAAAGTGTTAAACAAACTCAACAAAACGTATGTATCATCGCTAGACTCACCTGTAGTAAGAATTAACTACATATGAGTAAACATATGAGTGTGTAAGATAATAAAGAGAAAGGGCACAATTAACTCTATGTTTTGCTTGTTATTAACTTTGAAACATGCAGGTAAAAAGTACAGTATCAAATCCAGGTATTACTTAAGTTTCCAAAAGATTCCAAAATTTTCCAAAAGTTTATAAACAGGTAATTATAAACAGAATGACATCATAGGCAGAAGTATCACCTTAGTTTCTCACTTGTCTTATGAAAACTGTAATTTAAGAGTGACACCATAGTAAGAGGCATGTTATTTTTACCCATTTTGGCAGAGATGTGAAGATGGGAAGATGATAATTGCAAAGCTTCCTAATAATTCTATGCTAAAGAATCAAATCCCACTTCATGCAAGTTATTTATTCAAACTTTTACCTACGTGCTCTGGAGAAAAAAAAAAGAATAATTACGTAATAAGATTGTGAGACACCATGAATTAAACTTGGACTCAGAATCCTAAATCTGCCATAAGCAATTTTTTGTGATTCTATTAAAAACAACAAGAAATAAAACGTCTTACAACTAGGAGTATTTAATGAAACAAAACACTCTCTTAAAAAACATATACATTTTAGTAATAACATCATATCGTAGGTCAGCAACTCAATTTACCTTACTGTCTGGATAACATGAGTTAGCCACTGGCCAGAAAGTTCAGATTTCAACTCCCAGCCACCATACTGTCTTGATTCTCCTTCTTTGAGACTGAATGGAAGCAAAGCTCCACGGATAAGTTTCTCCAGAGAATGCATAACTTCCTGAATCATTTTCTGTATGAGAATAAGGGGAAAAAAAAATTAAGCAAAAAGATCTACCAATATGCTTAAGCAGTTATGCATATTCTTACTATACATAGCACCTTGTAACGTATGATTTACAAAACGCTACTCATGCTAGAGAGTCTGGAAGGATGAGGTATACGGGCACACATGATTTAAGAATTCTGATTTTCAGGGTGGTGATGCTACGTGTCCTGCTAGAAAGGGCAACTGAAAGAAAGCAATGTTTCCTTCCCATTACATACCTTGAAATCATTTTGTCTTTGTCTAGCGTTTTTCTTTGATTTTTCCATTTGGCCAGATTTTTCAGCAGTCTGGTGAAAATGAGAAAATTGAAAAGTGTAAGTACCTCATAACCACTGTTCAAATAATTCTGAAAAAGGAGGGGTTCAATGTAAAGAACTGAAAACCAAACACTGAGTTTGTGATGTAATTATAAAAACTAACTCTGAATAGACAAAGACTATCCCTTTACTTCCTGTTGGTCAGTATGCTGATGTTTAATTCTGAGGAACAATGTTTATTTGACATGAAGTTGGAGACAAGTCCAAGAGTGGCTCAAATAATACAAACTTCGCAAAATTAAACTATTCTATTTAAAATGTTAATGAGAGCTAAAACATACATAGTCTAATTGTGCATCATATTTCTATGAAGAAATGATTTTCTCAGCCTGGAAGCTATCCAGGTAAGGATACTGATACGAAGTGACAGATGCTTCTTGGAATGAGAGCAATTTAGTAATCTGGAATTGTAAAGTGTGTGGAAGATGGCTTGCTTTTTTAAAGCTGGGTTTTTTTTTTTATTTTTTTATTTTTTGCACGCATTTGCCTTTAGAAACAGTATTTTGTTGAAAATATTCTTGAAATAATTCAACTAACTGAAAACGAGACACTGCAAAATTATCAGCATCATCATGGACAGTTCACATTTTTGAAAACGTGAGGAACGTCAGTACACTTTGCATGAGACTGTTACAGTTGAAGAAAAACGTGGTTTGACTAACAGTCTTCCTGTTTGTAGTTATTACTTTCTGTGGAGTCTACTGAGAACACAAAGCAAATTATAAAGAAAAAGTTAAGCGTAGATATACTTTTATACTTAGAAAATCTCCTATTTTACGTATGTAGAGCAACATCTACTGGACAAAGAGTGAAATAACATGACAGTAGTTTATTCTCAGACTAAGCTTACTTTCAAACTGATAAATGGAAATAACTGCATTATTTGAATTCCATCTGTAGCAAAAGTGTTACATATTTTTAGGATAAAATAAGTATTTTGAACTGATAAGAAACTAGAGAAAACAGAACCAAAGAGCTTAACAGTTTTGGAAAATAAACTGCTATGAAATTATTATACTCTAAGGCTGAACTGCAGAGTTTCAGACAAGGAGAACAAAGCTTAAGAATTACTGCTGCAAATATTGCCACTTTTCTCTTCTAATGCCTTAGAAAAAAGAAAAGAAGCTGAATTCCTTTAAACCTCAAGTACCAAATTAAAATTCATGCTCCTGCTGCTGGATTAAATAACAACAAAAAGTTCAGAGATCTTTGACATCTTTCTTTTCTTAGTGGTTTTGCTGAAGATCAATCTTAAATCTTTCCTGCACAGACAGACCAAAACTATTCTGTGGTAAGACCAACGGTTACTACTCAGATATGCTGCTTCACCTAGAGTGATTCAAAGAACTACATTTTTTAAACTGTTGAAAATATCACGTCAATCTTTAACTGACAATATCCTAAGGCATACAAGCTAACCTTTCAGAAGTAAAAAGAACCTCCCCAGAAACCCTACATACCAAACAAGAGAAAATAAATACAGCTCATTATTCATACGTAGGGATTTTCTTCCCACATTTTTACTGTCTTGTACATTTGTTCAAGTCCATTGAAACAATCTTCTGTAACATTGTCACAAGACTTTTCTCACAAAACAGTAATAGTCAAGACACTATTTCCAAGAATGTCAAGCTTCCACAATGACAACAAATAACAAGTGACACAGTAAATATATTTCTTATAAGACAAATGAGATCTGTATGGTTTCTTATAGAAAAAGATGCCAAGCTCAAGTCTTGAATGAGATGCGCTGACACAAATAGTATTAGGTACCCTGGAATGAACCTGTGTTACACCACACCATCCCCTTTGCTCCTCTCAGGTGACCTGTGGCACACAGACACTCAAATTGAGAATGCAGTCCCTCCTCTTGTTTCCACCAACTTAGGGGCCTTACACATGGATGAACATTGGTCTTACACATGACCAATGGATCAGAAGATGCAAAGTACATGGAAGTGAATTTCTTCATAGCTCAGAATCTGGCCCTCCTTGCAGACTAACAGGAAAACTACCTTTACCTCTTTTTTTTTTTTTTTAAAATAATTAACATAGAAACCATGTTTTGATGGGACATAAGGTCACTGCATTTTCCACTAGCAGTCACTCTCAAGAACAAAATTTCTCAACCTCATTTACAGTTCAAGTCTCAGTTTCTCTTGAAATTGCTTTCCTTTTCATTGCACTCAGAGAAAGAAAATCACAACAACTTACAGTTGAATTTGTAAAGTCAAATTTCCAACGGCATTGTTATCAAATACAAAAGTTGTCATTTCCTTTATGAAATGAACAATTTTTGTGAAAGTCAACGGTACCAAAGTTTATTCTAGAGTCTTCTTCCTTCACTCAACACTATGAGTAAATGTAAAATCTTTCTTTTCATTTTTATCAAGTGAAAATACAATCATGAATAGAATCTATTTCACTGTAGCTAAAAGGATCATTACATAGACGACAATCGTACTTATGAGTATAAACACATGAAAACATTATAGGAAATAAGAGACAGCGGCAACAAATAGAACTGATAACTTGAAAAGTCAGTTTTTTATTTAGAGTAAAATGACACAACAGCTGTCACTGCAGTTCTGCTTTGGAGATAATTTTCCAGTGGAATAGCACAACTGCGATGATTTAGGTTTGTAAACACAGCAGGATACTGTAAGCATGACAGGATAAGAACTTTCAACAGATTAAATGATATTGTTACCATTAAAGAAAAGTTTTAGGTACACAAATCTTTAGGTTCATATATATAAATAAAGAAACAGATGTGAATGAAACTAGCTAATTTTCCATCTGTTCTGTAGTATCCTGACTGACACTGATTACATCTCCTTGCAGACCTTGTCTTCATAGTTTTCTAGGACCCTGAACAACTAGCATCCAACTTGCAGTCACAAAACTTTGCTGAGATAGTTACACAGACTAGGTATGAATGAGCTCCTTGTCATCTGTTGAAGGGAAAAAACCACTACATTTTACCATGCCTAAGTCATGTGTTAGTCTTTGTCAGACTTACTCCTTGGAAACATCCCAATACTCCAATTCTCCTGTAGAAGGAGTAGAACTGTTTGAGGACCAAAAGTCAATTGAAACTAATTCTGTGATCAATTTTTAGCAATAACAAAAAGCCAAAAGCTATTAAATTAATCAATTAACGAGTTAACTGTAAAATGCATCCTCTTCAAATGTGTAAATAGTGTACACACAAAAATAGCACGTTATGGCATGAATCTTTTTTTTTGTTTGTTTGTTTGTTTTGTTAATATCTTCTGCTACTTGGGAGTATCAACGTTGTATTTACAGAACTTAGAAAGTAGATAATCTGAGCAAGGATGAGAAGCACAGATGACTAGTGCAGCTGGCTACTTTCAGACAAGACTCTATATAGTACGTCTGCATAAAAGCACTCTGGACCCGGTCATTTTGCAAGTCTTGTATTGATCCTATCTTCACCTCAGAATTCTTAAAGCTCAAGAAATGAGGACTCCTGAAGAAATGAAGTATTTTCTCTATGACTTTATCTTCTGTATATTTCTAGCCTTCACACAATTTGCACTTTTATTTTTCAGATGACCAAAGAAGGGAAATTTGCTAACTATGATTAAGAGGTGAAACCACACAGATATTGACTCCAGCATCTGGAATGCACACACAGACACAGAATTCAAAGTTATCCCACTATATGTATTTTACTGTAGTTTACTGGTCAATATTTGTTATAAACCAAAGATAGCATCTCTCAAATGTGTAAGAATTTAATGCATTTATTTTTAAAATCTGAGCGACTTACAAAACAATGCTGTCTCTTCTTTCAATGAAACATAATACATCAAATAAAATTATTACAGAATTTTGTTATTTAGAACTCATTTATATGCAAGAATCCATACCTCACTGAATAGACTTCCATTCACATAAGAAATCCAGAGTTTCCAGAAGTTGGGCAGCTGACTTACAACAAGCTTTGTCAGTTTTTCAACAAATACAACTTGCTGTGGAGCTTTGTACCGCCAGGCTAAAAGAGAGAAAACGGGAGGAGAAAAGTAAAATTAAAAGCATGGCATTAATAATATAATACACACTACGAGCTTGCTGTTGCCTTGCATTACAAAAGTGGTAAGATACTATTTACATAAAAGCTTCCAGTGGAAAAAACTAACAGCCTAATCTATATATATGTTCATGCACACATGCAAATATGTTTTTCTTCTTTCATATGCTTACAACATGCCAGTGCTATGGAAGTATGCACCTATACAAAGAAAGTCTATTGTGTATCTAACGCAACTCACTTAAGAATCCTTTCAGCTGTTTCTCTGTCATCAAAACACTAAAAGGTAAAATAACATGAGAGACATTAGAAGTCTCAGGTGGTGAGGGGGTGATTCCAAAGAAAAGAGGGCTGCTAGGATAGCCTTGTGATCAAGGCAGGAAGTGAGAACGGGAAGACCACTTTATTTACAGCTCAAAGAATTTTCCATTGTAGTCTGGGTCAGGCTGCCTATCTCTCACCTTTGTTTCCATTCATATGGTGAAATATTTTCTCTGGAATATGGGAGATGCCAACATTATTGTTAGAATTCAGTAAATGTAGCATGGATATTTGGATGAAGAATGCAGAATTCTCATATAACACTACTGTATCTCCCACTTCACCAGCCTCCTTAGAGAACTGGTATACTGGCTATTAAAAGAAAGTAGCTTACAGTTTGGCAGCAGATAACTTTTCCTGATTGTGGGAGGGGAGGTAAAGAGAAGGCTGAAAATGGGCAGAAGAAAGGTGCCAATCAATATGGAAAGCAAATGACACTAAAATAATTCTCTAAAACCACCCACCTTCCCCACTGAAATTTTCTTGGTTATAATGTTTTTAGCAAATCATGATATAGAGGTAATTCTTGCATGCTAAAAGACTTATTTCACCTCAATAACGAATATCTATTTCAGAACATTAGTAAAATGAGCATAATACTGGAAAAAGGTCACACCTTTATAGAGGTCAATGGTGTTAGTTTTTTTCCTACCTTTTTGTTGTCTTTTTTTCCATTTTATTTTAAACAAACTTCTGTCTTTTATAAAATGATAAAAGTAAAAATATAATACTGTCCTACGTAGCTCCGTGGAAATGCAGAAACACTAAGTGTAAAACACCTTGTCTTTAACCTGCTAGACAATACTGCCTACACAGAACAGTTCACCAGTTAATAGCTGCATAACAGCATGTTAGTCATCACCAAAGCCTCATTATTTTGTTGTGTTAGTAGATGGGTCTTGAATCTTCCTAAAGAAAATGTTCGTTTGCTTTGGATCTCCGTACAGAATAGCAAGACAGGTGAGCCCTCAGTGCCTTCTACACATGCAGTACGGAAAAAAAAAAGTAAGAAGAGCATTGCACCTAAATAGCAATGAACTTAAGTTAGAGACAACATATTCTAACTCTAGGGCCTTCGGATTGGTCTCATAAGGTATTATGATGTTTTGATCCGACAACTTTCCTTTGAAAGTTTAAGCATCAGTTTCTGGAATCTGCCAGACTTAAATACATCTTTTCCAGGTAGTACATCCAGGTTACAGATCCATAAATGAGACTCTAGAGCTAAATATAATCAGTTAAATTAAAATTGCCTTCAGTAAATGTAGATATTTAAGCCGAGATACACACAAAAAATTCAAGTAAAGGAAAATAAACTAAATGATTTATGTTGCTTTGCAACTTTGCATAGCATGCATATTGTTAGTAGAAATTACTTCAAAACATGCAGATACTACAGAGAAACTCAAACTGCTTTGTTTGCATTAAGCACACACATTCTGAAATATAAACATTCTCCACCATAACCTGATGCAATTTCGTCATTTCTCTTTTTGCTTAAAAATATCAGATATTTATAGATATGCTTTTCAAGGAAGTCCAGAGATTTGGGAGAGCAACATCAAAACAGAATAAATCCAGAAAGATCTTTAAAAAACTGCTTTCTGCCTAATTTCAAAACAAAATACCCTCTCCCATGACTCTCCCAGCTGGTGTGTATACTTAACTTTCTGAAATAAAACTTAAAGAATTTGTCAAAATTTGTGCATCAAAATTTCAAGCAGCTTGGTAAGAAATGACCTCTCCTGTGAAACACACATTTTGTCTTCCATGATATCACTGTAAAAAGATTTCAGAGCTGCAGTGTGAAAGTCATGACATGGACATGACAGAGAGGTAGTGGAACGCTGCTCAAACTGAATCATGTGCTTGTGTTTCTCTTTCTATGTGAGAACACTTTCAAAGATTGAGAACCAGGATTGGGTATGTGAAGTCACAAGAGCAGCTAAATGGAAGGAGATCTACCATAATCACACACAAAAGGTATACCAGCAGTAATGGAAAAGTTGGTGGTTACACACACGAAAAAAAAAATTCTGGCACCGAGGAAAAAAATTAATAAGTAGATTTCAGTTGCAAGCTGCTTTATGCTTCCAGAGAAAAAAGCAACAAAAAAACAGAAGCCCGGCTTAGTAAGCAATGCTAAGACATAAGAATAACAAAGAAACATGAGTTCCTAATGTTTAACATTTAAAGCAAGGTTTCATAATTTACCTCCAAGACTTTGTCTTCACAGAGATCTAAGATAACCTGTAGCAGTAAGTAACACTAGTAAAGGTGACTGGAAAGAATTGCTTTCAACAAACAGATACAACAAACAGACTCTGGGTTTCTGTTTGTCCTTCTGGCTGTGCAACAGTGAACATAGTACACAGTAACTGCAGGTATATATTTCCAAATAAAACAGCTGCCTACCGTCATTACGGCCAGACTGAAAACTGCTGCCTCTTTTCAGTGAAGCTGTTTGACTGAGGTGGCCAATTGGAGACGGACGTACATCACTGTCCAGGTCTAGCATGGAGCTGTGGAGTAATGAGGTGCCTGAAGAGAAAGGAAAGACAACAGTCAATCGATATGAAAATGCAAATGTGTTCTAATTTAATTTGGAAGTGATACAAAACTGAAGTTATCTAGCAAAAATATTCTTATTATTGCTTATTTAATATGTTTGTACATCCACTTCAATGCTATTCAATAACACTGCTTTTGACTCTCATAACAAAGTCAGAAACACTAATATCTAGTGAGAAATATTCTCTCATTTATATGTCTCAGCTTTTACAGAGCTAAGGCTCTACCATTAATTGCTTGAAAGACATGGATAAATATGTATTTATATGACATTAATGGCATGACACACACTTTCTCATGGCATATGACTGAATATACCTTTCCATGATAAAGGTTTGCTGAGCTAGTTAAGCTGTAAAGGGCAGAGTAGTCAACTGTTTCTTAGGTATTTGACCTGCACAGAATTCAGGCTGTAAGAGCCCATCCATCATGAAGCAGATAAACTAACAGCACTGTGTTCTTGTGTACAGCTATAAATCATCTTGTATGTATACACAGATAAAAACACACACAATATTTTGCAGAGAACCAGAGTTACTGTTTTCAACTAAGTCTATTTTCTAGAATATCTGTTCACACGTAGATCACTGTGACTTAGTCCTAAACAATGATCTAACTTTGTAGAAGTGTTTACTTGGAGGATAATAAATGTTTTGGAAAACAGTCATATCACAATGATTAGATCATGATTATTAATTTTTTTTAAGCATATCAAAGTACTGTATTTCTCTGTGAGTCTAAATTGCCACTTTACGCATTTCACTTTATAGACACATTTCTGAAAGTAATCACAAAAATGGTATCTTCAGTGATCAACTGTGGTGTATACCAATGAAATTAACCACAATTCATAATGAATTTTATAGTGAGAAATTTAGAGTTTATTTATATTTTAGAGTTTGAGTTTCAATTGCTTTAGCTTTCCCATCAAAACCTAGATTCACCTAAAATAACAGCAAGTCCACAGAGCAAAAAGCACTAGCTCTAGCTTTACCGTACACAGGTTCAAGAGTAACGCAAAATAAAAGAGATTTGAAGCTTACTTATTCTGAATTTGTGCTGCTGTCAAAGCAGTATAGCAGTAAAGATAACAGCAAAGATAACAGCAAGTTACTCTATTTCAGAAGCTGGAGTTGAAAGAACAATATTAAGAATTGTGAAGCTTATTGCAGACTTCCAAAGCTGTTGTTGAAAAGAATTCTTCCTCTTACATTAATGGCTTTTTAAGAAATTTCCTGTGGCCTCAAGGAGGCACTGTCATTACAGAGCTAATGGTCAGTTCCTTGATTCATCTTGTTACTGCACACACTATAAAACACCTATAGACACATTTGCTGCAGTTAAAAACTGCCACAGACACACTACTCTAATTGACTTGATGAACCCAGCTATCTCTGGTCTGCATTATCATTCTGTTGACTGTATAACTGCACTTACTAACACTGGTTTATATTTACAAGACCTTTAAAATCAGTGGGTTTTCAGTTATATGGAATCTACTGCCGTGGGTGAGTGGCACCATGAACAACTTTTACTGTGAGTTTGAGTAAGAATTGGGGAAAAGGTTTTCCTTCCGCATCAACTAAAACCAGGGAATAATGAGGAAGGAAAAAAAACAAAGTTATCAGAAGTTTTAGAAGTAGGTACATATGCTGCAAATGCAAATAGTTAATTATGAACAGGTACAACTAAACTGTCCAAACAACACAGATCTGCGTGAGGTTGCATGTCATCTGTATTTGGATTTAATACGATTACTAAAACATATCTTAAATGTTGTAGATTTGCAATAATTAATTAGTGTGAAAACTTCCCATCAACCTTGCAGAATGAAGGGGAAACAAATCTATTTCTCTCTAGCGATAAAAACAAACCAATCAACCAAAAAAAAACAAAAAACAAAAAAAAAAACATTTGAGAATTTGAGAATTTGTAGAGAATCTTTCCAGAATAAAAAAAATAGGAAAATTATAGAAAATATTGAGAAGTTTCAAGTGCCTCCCATAGTTCTTTGGTTTCCACAAAAATATGATTCTAAGATTCACAACATCTATCTTTTATTAGGTTGGAAAAAAATACATGCTCACAAGGACAAATCAGAACTCTTACAGGCATTGCTAGTAAAAAAGCAAATTCATATACATATTTTATATTTTAAAACAAAAAGTAGCAATCCTATTTTCACAAAACCTGTGTTTAGAAAAAGGCACAATACACCAAAACTTCCTTCTTTGATGTCTTCATGTAGAATTTACCTTCTCACCCTTCAAACACCTTGTTAATATGAGGAATTTCTTATAAACAGATGGTCTCTGAAAATGACAGACCCAATTAGACCTCAGAATTAAGAAAAACAGATACACTTACCAAAACATCTTAATGTGAATTAGTTCAATTAAAACCATTTGTCTGAGGGAGCTGAAAACCTTAAAATCCTGTATTGCTGATGATATACTAACCCCACATAGCCCAAATGGCTTATATATTCACCAGTAAAAGAACACACGTAAAGAATACTCTCTTGTTCCACCAGAAAAACCACATCATCAGTTTGCAGCCATACCAGGAAAAGAAAGTTTAACATGAACTAATTTCTTAATTGGTTGTCTAGCATTACAAGCAACTATAACACAGCAGCAGGGAACTACAACAGCACATATACCCTCAGGACTAATAAACATCTGGACTTCATTAGCAAAGCTGATCTTGCTTCCACTTGACCAGAAGATAGCGCTTGAAGACTACATGCTAACACATAAATCTTATACTAAAAAAAAAAATAACAAAAAAGTGGGAGTTGACTTACAAACACTTTTTCTTCCAACCCACCTCATTCCTTCTCTGGAGCCATGAGCTTAAACTTAGCCACAAAATGTAATGCAATTAATTAATGTTAGTGTGGACTGTAGACAATAATATTTATAAAGCTAAATGAATTACTCAAATACTAACTTTACTGCTGTTCATTTTTTGCTTTGTATGGAATTTCTACATTTTTAGATCCTGAATATAGGATAGCAACTATCTCAAGTTTTTAGAAATAATCATTTTATTGGGCTAATACATTTTAAGATATCACATATACACTGTCTGACACTCGTTCTATAAAAATATACCGCATCTTTGAAGCTACAGTAATTTTCAATTTGTAGTTTTTTCTTCTCCCCTCCCCCCCTGCCAAAAAAAAAAAAAACAACAAAAACCCACCATCTACATGGAGCTTATCTCTCTGACACCCATGTCAAGTGTACATTTAACTATAGAAAAATAAGAGTACTACGTTGTCCTCTCCTACCAAACAGTCGTGACAAACCAGAAGTATAATTTATTTTTATCACATTGGCAACTGTAAAGTCACACAATCAAATAAGTTTTAAGAACCTTAACATTGCTTTAGTCTTTTCTTTTTAAGTTATTTTACTGGGTTTCAATTCTTTGTGAACAAGGTATGTAGAATAAAATTAAAGTAATTAAGATAAAATGTGAGATACAAAGAACACTGTTTTTTTTTTTTTCAAACCTCTGCTTTAGTGCAGTAAGATATCATTAGAATAAAAATCTCAAATAAAAAAAAATACAAGCACAATGCTTTTTGAGGTCATTTACTAAATTTTTCACTTTCCCCCAAATTGATCAGAGCTAGACTTGATACGTGGTTTATGTATCTACTGTATCTATGACTGATACATATGCCTTGAGTTTTTGTGCATGCTGTCTGCACGCTCCTGGCATGCACCATGCTGCACCCTCGATGTAAAAAGACAACTAGTATGAAATGTGCCTAAAATAAGACTTTTTAATGCTCAACAAGTGAAATCTCTGAAAGCAGCTTGAGTTTTGTATTTCAAAACCATTACAAAACTAAGTATAAAGAGGTGCCACAGAGCTGCCAGGCCGTGGCTCTGCCTGCTTCCCACTGCCGCCTCACAGGTCTGGGCTCCTCAGGGCACTGGGGGAATCCCACCTCTGGCTGTCCCCTGGTTGCATCTATGCCAGTCACCTGAAGTTTTTTAAAAGACTTTTTGCAAAAGATACTGACTGACCATCAGAGGATTACACTAAGCATTTTTTGCAGTGACAAACAAAAACATTAACAAGTGGCAAACCTCGGGCTGAGTCATTCGTCAGCGTGATTTTCAATGGCAAGTCAAAACAGCAGTCATCACGCAGACTAAACGTATAGACACAGCATGTATATGAGCAAGATTAGGAAAGAAAAAGCCTCTACAGATGTGCAACCAGGTGAATACAGTTACTGTATTCTTTCATCCATTATGTATCTGAGAGCGAGTTTTCTCACAGGCCACAATGGTGAAGGAAGGCTGATCTATAGCCTCCGGACGCTCAGAAGGGCGGCCGACTTCCTTACCACCCTTAAACACCTTTGAACATATTTTCCTGCACACAGCGGGCCCTTGTCCTGTGCTGCAGCCTGACCACCCACTGTTGCTTGTTGACCAAACACGCGGTGCCTGGAGCCTGCACTGACACAACCAGGATAAGATTCCTTTCAAGGACGCCGCAGAGAGAATTTCAATTTGTCTGGGCAAGAAATTAGGCGAGCAGAAGAAATTACCTAAAAATTAACCTGCTCAGCAGATGAATGACTGCACTTTCTTTTTTCTTCCTGAGTACCCTTTTCTTTCTAACATTACATAAACATTTATTTGGAATTTGACATTTTTAAATCATCAACAAGAAAAGGGGCAGCATTTCTAGCAAAGAGATGAGTGTGGAGATTAAATCGCTGTACTTTAGAGAGAGAACATTTTGGGAATATATTTTAAAATGAAGACTTTTTTTTTTTTTTTTAATTTTAAAGCTAGTCTTTGCTATCCCAACTGTAGAATGAAACCATTTTTTGGTTCACCACAAGAAGGGCAACTGGGTCTACTGTTATTTTGAGTGGTGTTCTAAGTATTTCGCAACGTAAGGGTAAACTTTATTGTCAGTCCTGCAGGCCAAAGTACACTGAAGCAAAAGCCAAATACTTCAAACTCTGTGTATAAACAAAAATGATGTCATTTTACTACACTAGCTCCAGTGGACACTACGATCTTCTGTGACTTTGAAAACAGTTCGCTTCCACTTCATTTCCTATGTAATGATTTAACAGATTCGAGAAAATATCAAGGTAAAATTCTGGCCAGAGAATAGCTTCTTTTCGCTTCTGCGGTACCAGTTTATTCAGCTTTGGTTTTAAACTACCTTTGCTTCTTATTAGTCACAGCATTTAATATCTGTGGGCTAAGTTCTTATTATTTAAAGTATTAGATAAAGAACAATGCTCCCCTATAATTGCTAACGGAAATCTAAACAACAGCAAAGTTACAGACACAGGTGGTAAAAGACAAAAAACAAATCTAGTGTCAAATTTTGTACTGATTAATTTTAAAATTTAATTAATAACCTATTAAGGGTTTGCTTGACATCTGCTGTCAAAAGAGAATTTCTGCTACGGACATGGGATGTAGTTTAGACACTAAATGGTTCCCAGCTGCTAGAAGTCTTCTTCCAGATGTACAGTAAGCAAAGGCAATGGAAGAGAACCAGCTGCTAGGATAACAAATTGAAAAGGCCCTTTTGACACAGGCCTTGCTGGTCTGTCTGATCTAACAAAGATAGATCATTCATTGCATGGTGAATAGAATCTCAGTGTGATACAGAGGACAGGCCAGCAGTCTAAGTATCCATCTCCCACCTTCATGCTACATAGAATCGCTGTTACCGTGGCACAAAAAGTACTGCTTTTTACAATAATTTGAGTTCTGAAAGATTGTATTCTTTCAGCAGTTAGAACAACAAAAATCCATCATGTGACTGAACTAGTATACTGAGTATCACGAACTACTTCCACATTGGGAACATTGAAAGGCTACACATTTTGCAGCAGTATCAAGATCACACTGTCAACTTGCTAGTGTTTCCATTTACTGGCTTAGTTTCTAAAGGGTATTGACAGCTTATATGCACTAAAATTACACGTAACTAAAAAAAACCTGCTAGAAGATGTTTTCAGTCACTTTGAAGATAACTAATTTAAAGTCCCTATCCATTTTAGCTCACATGATCGTGAAACCTGTCCAGCCAATATTAAAGCCCAAGCAATAACCATTGGCCATAGAGGAAATGGTCAAACCTCCATAGCTTCAGTTCTGATACTCGCAGTTAGAATCTAATTGCTTAATTCATTTTGGCTAGCTGCCTAGTGCCCCAGGCAAATTTTCAACTATATCTCATTTATTTACATTTATTTTCATGCCATTTTATGTTATTATATCCTCCAGGTTTCCCCTACTCCAGCAAGACTGGAAAGCATAAACCATACTAAAGATCTAAAATTATGCCTGAATACTAGAGGAATTGCCAAATAAAGTAAAAAATTGCAAATATATAAAATTTTAGCTGAAGGAAACTGTTTTGTATACAGTTACCTACCAGGTCTGAAAGTCCTTAGGCTTCTTCGAGTCTTAATTCAAAGCTCAGAAGAAGTAATTCCGACTATGGCTAATAAAAGGCACGAAATACCACCAGCACAATTCAGTTTGTCATCCATGTACTTCTTGTTAGACATTAAACTTTACACTCATAGCCATCGAAAGAATTCTTCTTGTTTTAGCATCAGGCATCTTCATCTTCCTAACAACTACTTACATACAAAGTAAAAGCAGCAAACCAGCATTATCTGCTTTTGGCCCCTCCAGTGGGCACCAATAGTAGTTAGCAATCAGATTTATAAACAGAATCTGTCATTGTTTCAAGAAATCACTTCACAACCATAAAAAAAAAACTGGTTTCAGTAACAACAAAACAGCACAAATGCCTATCTGAGCTGATATCTAATATATCTGAGTAAAACAGACACATTAAATAGAAAACATACAAATCTTTGTATTTGCAAGCTTTACTACATCTACAGAGCTAGAGCTCCAGGCAGTTACACAAGAGTCTCATGTCCATAGCTGCATCTTTTACAAAACACTTTTGAGTATCAGAGGAAGATGGTTCTACGTTGGGATGCTCACATTAGTTTTGTGATCAGGGTATCACCTGTACCACCTTATGTTTCCACTGACTTTGTGTTGTTGGATTTCTCTCTATTCTACTCATATGCAAGAGCAGAAGACATTTTTATCTGCTATCATACACATGGGTTTGAATTTCAACAGTTTCTCAAGAATAAGAACATCTTCGCATGCATTTTTTTATTTCACAAATAAGAAGATTATGTTACGGTTACAAGGGGTAGAAGATGGAGTAAAAACAAAGATGTGCGAGCAACAACTGCTACATCTGAGTATGTAACAAAGTCTGCATAACTTGAGATTAATCAAAGCAGTAGGGTTGTCCAAGGTTGAGAGGGAATGGTATATTAATATATACACACAGATATACCTCAAGAGAAGTCCACTCCAAAATGCTAAACCAGCTATGAAATCATTTGTACATGGAACTTAAAATTCTCATCCCACTTAGACCTTTGAAATAAAGGCAACCAACTAGCTTATGTGAAATGTGCAGCAATCTGATAAATCAATAATTGTCAATTAAAATCAAAGGAAAAAATCGGACTGAATAAATTTCATATCTTAAAGACATGCTGATAAATTATCCGTCAAAATTTTGCAAAGCTTTACATACCAATTCAATTTTTGGAAATAACACTAAAATAAGTTGGATTAACTGATTAACTGAAAACAGAATTTGAAACACACAGGACTTCTGCTATCACCAGAAACAAATTCCAACTGATCACCAAGATCATTACAACACAGTAACTTTGTGACATTCTCTTATCTTAAGCTTCATTACAGATTGTACTCTGCAATGATACTTTACATGCCTACAACTGTAAGCATTTTTTACAAAATCGAGTTAATTTCTAATAGCAGACAAGAACAGAAGCTGTTCTATTCTTATTTTACATATGAGAGTAACAATGAGTGTGAAAGATTTACACTTAGAAATATTCTTAAATCTCTATTTATGTTATTCTGATATCTACCTATATGTCCTAAATCATTTGCAGTTTCCTGTTAGCACTTCCAACTGTCTCAGCATACGTTAGCTCACTCCACTCCTTAACTTTGCCTAGGATAGCCATGAAAATGCAGCCATGGGACATAGAAAAGTAAATTTATTTCTTGTCAATATTGGAGCTTTGTGTTGTCATTACTAGCGGCCCAGACAAGATGATACATCAAAATCTCTTAGAGAAGATAGGAGTAGATCTTATTTCTATGTATGAAAAAAGTATGTAGTAAGTTGCAATGACTAAAAGATCATCCTGGTAGCACATAAACAACTTGAAATGTATTGTTGGTTTGTTATCAATGAGTAAGTTCCCTTTATGCATTTAATTTTGTTTTTTAGCCTCAATAGGAAATAATTGCAATGGTAGTCATCCTTTTCCAATCATGACCCACAAATAAATTCTTTGAGAATGTTTGGTGTTCTGTGGTTAGCTACTAAACTCCTGTCCAGGAATGTCCATAGAAGACTTCTCCAGATAAGAAAAGCAAAGGTTTTTGTCTAATTACAAATTCATTTCAGGTAGTCAAATTCATCATGTGTAACAACTTAGAGCTCTCGTCTGCTTTGAAAAATAGTAAGTCAACAGCAAAATTATTCTGCACTAACTCAATTGGAAGTTGAAAAATAAAACATATGTACACAAATGCATAAATAGATACAATCTGTTACTCCACTGAGTTTTGATTCAGTCAGCTTGAACTAACAGGTTCACAGTCAGCCAAAAAACAGCTAATATCAGCCACCATTGCCGGTATGTTCGAGGTGGGAGTATTCGCATATTCTAGCATACACCAACTGCTAGAAAGAAAATATATTATCCATGCTCAGAAGAGAAAACTAGAAAAGTATCTATTGCATTTCTCAGGAGACTGTCAACATTATGACCTATCTCCTCCTTCAAATACTTATGTACAAAACCTATTCTGGAAGCATGTTTTAAGGAGAACGCTAGTTCGAAAATTTACTACCATTTTCTAAAAAATAACTTCTGACTTTATGAATATATAAAACCTATTTCTGATTTCAAGATGATTAGAGACCTCAAAGTCATGCAAAACCAATCTGACATCCGAGTGAAGAAACACTCTTCTCCTTCTAGAAAATTATACATCAATAAAAGTAGATGAAAACAAATGCCAAGTCTCAGATCACATTCAGCACTGTTCAACTTGACAGTTAATACCAACTCTTCCAAGTTTTCTCTTTGCCTTCTCCCCTCTGGTGTATGTTAAAATTAAAGATCTACAGAAAGAAGAAATTGAGTTTAGCAACTTTCCTTTGCTCAGATAGATACTGAATTAGGAATACCATGAACCTGGATCAATTCTTGAGTGTTTTACAATGTGTGCAAAGACTACATCACTAAGGACCACATAAAAGGATGAAAGAAAACTATTTAAATGGCACTAGCTCTTTAATAAAAGTCATACTGCATTAGCATTTTCTTTTCCATGCAAATATTAACTATTCATACATGCATTTACCAGGCAGACAAGCTACGCAAATTCCTCCATCTGTGTGCCAAATAAAGCTGCTAACATAAGAAGTTCCTTTGATATATAGGCTGAAGTAAGCAGAATTGTTGCAAGAAAAACATGAAAAAGGTTAAGATTTTCAAGACAAGCCAAGGAATTTGAGTCCATTTTTGATTAATTACTGGAGGATGCATATCAAAATTATATAGACTGCATCTTTCTGCCCCTATTTTTTCTTGCTAAAAAGCAATATAATGTTCTGTAACTGAAAAGAGAAAAATAAAGCTTAGAATCATTAACAGTAGCCTTGATAGATATATACTGCAGGGTTGGGTCTCTCAGCTTTGTGGGGAGGATGAAAGATGAGGAGGTTTTGGAAACATTCTGGATTTTGACTAAGAGTACAAGAAATCAGCCTGGCATTCCAGCTGGTCCCACATCACTCAATAAGCGTTGTAGAAAAAAAAAAGTATGTGCATAATTTAATCTAAAACTAATTGACATTACAGCCACATGATGCACCCCATGAACGCTATACCTGAAGTTGTAATCTATGCTAAAGAAGAAAATGTAAGCATACTGCAGCAATTAATTTCACAGCACTTATCTGCCACAGTTCTAAGTAAAATTATTGTGCTTCTCAGAAGAGAACACCTTTCTTGATTTGGGACACACAGCAGCAAAACTGAACATGGGAATTACCTACAAGTCAAGTCAGACTCCAATAAGCCTACTCATTTCGGGAATATCAGCAAACTTGTTTCTCAAGAAATCTTAACAAGACAGTATTTTCATTTTTCTAACCCAGATTTTACTACTAGTAACACCAGGTCTATAGCCTCCTGCTATTCCCTTTTGAAAGTACAAAGATGCGATGGATTATGACTGGTAACTAAATTGCTTCCAAACCTGTAAAGTATCAATGAGGGTGCACTTCTTCAAGGAACAACACTGGCAGAAGTAGACAGAATACAACTAACTATTCATAGAGCTCTTAGTGCAACATGGACAAATTGAATACTTGGACAGTCCCACAGGTCTGGGACTGCCCAAGAAGAATCAGTTTTGAAACTTTACAGGGGAAAAACAAAACAACAAGAGAACCCTGTATTACCATTTACTACATACCAAGAAATTACACTTTACCATGTGGTACTTCAATATTCTCCATAGCTACATACTACCGGCATACTGTAGGGGGAAGAAATATAAATGGTGGACTTAATGTGACCTTCTAGTAGTATTTCTAGAGAATAGTAAACCTCAGATATATGATGAAGATTTAATGCTCTTCCCATTTAAGAAGCTTAAAATTTTTAAGTTAAACAAAAACAAAATTACTACAGATATTTTCTTCTTACAAAATAAAGAGAAAAAAGTCAGTATTCAGCTTCGTGAAAAGTTACCAAAATTAAGGGGAGGACAAAAAAGAGTATCATTTATACACTAAAATTTGTCAAAGAAAAGGCAATGCCGAATTCCTAAGTGACAAATACATATATATATATAACAAAAAAATATCCTTACCTTTTTGCTCTTTAACATAGCTCTCCTTACAGTTGTGCATGAGCTGTAGAATCCACTGATGCTGAGCACCAATGCACTGCCAAGCAGGGTCCCCAGGAGCATGAAGATCAGAAAGATATCTGTGAAAACCAGTCCAAAAATCACAGCTCTGACTTGACACACTAAAGGTCTTCTTAAAACAGAAATAACTTTTATACATATATTTATACACGTATACACACACACTTGCACCCAATGCAAACACAAACCTTGTAATCTCACTTCCTAATTTAGTGAAGCAAAATTCCAGCAAAAAACCCTTGCAATAATAAACAAAAGCATATATACTGAATATCAGATTAATACGTATTTTCTGTTGTGCCTCTAGAAGCGTTCTCTGGTACCCAAGCCCTCTCTCTGTCAAAGCTGCTGATCAGTACTTCATGTTTCACTTGAAACCACTGATGACATCTCAAGCATATAAAATATGGTACTTTGCTCCCCACTTTGTATGTCTCAATTGGAACAGGCAAGCATAGAAGGAATTAATTTTTGGTGGCTCATTAATTCTAGCACGGATATGCACAGGCAAATGTAACTTAAGCTCCTGGTTGTACTGTTGTTTCGTTTTCTTTTTTTTCCCCATTAGGACGTGAACACACTGTGGAAGTGTATTTTATTTACATGTATATACATACACACATCACTCAAAAAGTAGTGCCTCTATTTATTTCCATGGAAACTACAACAGCTACAAAGAACAAATTCTCAGCTACAAAACACTACTTTTCAACACAGTCACCACTTTTAGCTATGCATTTTCACCAGTGATGAAAAAGAGCCTGCATGCTGTGCTTATGAAAATCTGTCCCAGTAGAGGTGACCTACTGTCATCCCCAACTGAAACACACCACTTGCTGCCTCACTGTGCTCACATCCACTGTTTGGTCTCCGTAAATGTTCAGGAACATCAGAAAATGTCAGTGGGTGCCATTTTTTTCCCCACATAGAGGAATTTAATCACGCACCTTTGTTTCCTGCCCACTTACACGTCAGATACCTCCTCTGTTGCCCTCTGTCATACAGCAACAAATGTAACACAGTATATTGGTGGGAAGGTTTAGCCTCTACTGCCATACCACCAACATCTGCCTCTGAAGCCAAAGGCCAACATGAAAAACCAGGAGTCATTACTTCTGGAGCGGCCCTCATATTATTTTACATGCATATAGGGTAATGAAAAGGATGAACAGGCTGCCCAAAGAGGCTGTAGAGTTTCCCATCTTGGAGTTGCTCAAAAGCCACTTAGACATGGTCCTGGGAAAACCAGAGGGTGCCCCTGCTTGAGCAGCGGTTGGACCTGAGGGTCTCCCACCTCAAACATTCTGGGCTGTCTGACAGGGGTTCTTAATTACTGACAGTAAAAATAAACAAACAAACAAACGAATGTTCTATCTTTGGGGAGAGAAGAGTACAGAAGAGTATCAGAAGCCACAGCTGTTTTGATTCTTAAAAGAACACAGAAGTAGTGTAATCTAATGTATGGCATTTATGACTACATAACTACAGTAATATCAAATGACTATTTTCAAAAAGCAGTAGTTGCTCTACTATTTGATACGCTACATTATATTCTGCATTAAAGAGACACAGGACAAATTCAAAAATTCAAGATGCTAAAGATGAAGTACACTGACTTCTCTTAAACGGTACAGTGAATGTTTAACTACTTCACAAAAGTGATGTTATTACAATAATGCCTAAAGTTAATTAGGACTGTATTGCAAAATCTTGTCTTCCTCGTCTGCAGTACTTCCACAAACAAAATAAACTGTCAAAGTACAATTGGTGAGATAGATAAGAACATTACACAACCAATCATTTTGACAGGGTAATATTTATAAACTATGAGCTCAAGTCTTTCTTCAGCATTTAGGGGGACTTTAGTCATTGTTTAGACACAAAATTAAAAAAAAATAAAAATACTGCTGGCATTGGAAATAATGCATCTCCTTGCTTTTTCAGAGGTATGTTATACAGTTTCTGAACAGTATAAAATAATTACCAGTGTAAAAAATGTAGTAAATTAAGGAGAAAATATGAACTGAAGCTTAATTATGAAGACTGAATATATACATATATGTGCACATTCATACCTACAGACATCTGCACACACATATATATATATAGAATATCTTGGTAAGAGCACAGTATTTCAGATATCACTCTGGCTTAAATATTGGAGATATACAAAAGAAACATAACAAGGAAGGAAAAAATCTCTAAAAAGAAGTAGTTTCTACGGAAATTATTTTAGAATTAGGATTTTGCTAATTTTCACTTAACTGAAATGCTCTCAAGCAAACTTTCTTCATGCCTTGCCTCCAGGAAACAAACCTGAATAACCACATCAGTATACCTAGTGTACTGAATTTAATTTAACAGCTTTTAAGTTGGGCTTTGAAAAAATTATCACAAAATTATTACAGATTTGTACACTCCTTGCTCTCCTTCACTATCCTGCTCTACACATGGAATATATCAGGTTACATTAACAAAGTTTGTTTCAACGTAGATTGGGATAGTCTCAAAGATTCAATAAAACTCAAGATACGGGACTGGAAAAAAAATATTAAAAAACAAAAGAAAACAAAAAACATGCACTGAAACAGAAGCATATACAACTCATTCTTCCAAAGAATCTCAAGAAGAGTTTGTAAGACTTAGCTTAGAAAAAGAAGTTATTTTTAAGGTCTTTCAGGACTGAAATAGAAAAAGAGAAACAATAGCCCTTTTCAAGACACAGAAATGTTTAACACTACTCATCTTAAAACTTAACTCTAATAAATATGTAATATTTACATGGCACCTAGAAGAATGAGAAGCACTCTACATAAATGTACACTGGTCATTGTCCTCATAAAGTAACAAAGTAAAAGGGCAGAAGACTCCAGTACTCTTTGTCAGTGAAATTAGGCCTAGTGAAGACAAAAAGCATTAAAGACTTCACACAGGCGTCAGATTTCTAAGAATACCACACGCACAGTGCATTTGGTCTACAATTTTTAAGATCAGTGGAAAAAAACACTAAGAATATCAAGCCACTCTGGGAGTCCTCCAAACACCTAGGTCTTAAAAGCTTCCAAGTCATCAGATGTTTCAGAGTGCTCTAAGTTCTGTCTTCAAGAATAGTAAAGCAGGCTAAGGTCCACATTTAGGAGAAGGTCCAACCAACTCATATTAGTATTCCTACCACTGACTATGACATAACCTTTCAGAATGAGAGCAAATATAGCAACTTTAATGAAAAAGAGTGAACTGGTAAATGTTCATGAAATGCAAAGGCAATTCATTATTTAGAATGAATAGTAAAAGAGTCAAAACTAAATTTAAACTCATGTCTAGATTAAAACCTATTATCCGATTCAAAATGATTCATTTTCAACAACAAGCTGAAATGTAGTACAAATTCATAAGCAGTGTTCTGAGATCTCCATCTTAAAAGTGATCATTTCAGACATTTCTTCGAATGAGACGGTTTAGAAAAAGCAATGAATCTAAACATACCTTCATGATTTTTAAAAATTTCAATCACTCCATAAACAATCAAGCATCAATCTAAAATCATCATGTATTTATAAAATCATAACAATCTATTTGCAGCTTTAAAATTAGTATTTGAACTATCACAGAATTAGTCACTACCCTATTTAGGAAACAGATTAAAACATATATCTAACACCATATACCTGAAGAAGACACAAATCAAATGATTACCTTATATAACGCTTCTGATCATGCAATGTTGATGGAGTTTCAAGGAGTTTATCCAATAGAAGTTCTCTTAAAGCTTCTATTCTGGTTTCAACTTCAGCATAATCTAGGGGTGAGGAAATAAATCTAATCTGCATCGTCAGCAGTAGCATGAACTGAAAATTACATTTCTAGGACATCAGACACTTTTGGATTTATTATGGAAAAAATTTTATAACATGTACCTGGCATTTTCATCCACAACAGATCTATGAAAAAAGATTGTACTTTGAAATATTTTCAACTAGATGTCGGAGAGAACTATCCATAGTTCCATCTTAGTCATTGTAACCTTTTTTTTCCTCTACCAAATGGCTAGTCAATAAATAAGCAAATTTGGCTGTGATTTCATATTTTGAAGAATATATCTCGCTTAGAAAATTTTCTAGAAATACTGTTAAATTATTCCTATAAATCCATAACTTTTAAGGATTAAAATCATATGTCTCTTTAAACTACTATGTGCACTTTAGCTTATAAGTTGAGAAGAAATAGAAGTAATACAATCCATATCTTACATTTTTTGAATACTTGAACTTCCGTCTTTCCAAAGAGTGACTTTGCCTTTTCGTAATCATTAATAACCACATCATAATCACCCTTAAAAACAACAACAAAAACCAAATAAACGTTTATATTTGTTAAAAGGTAACGGTAATTTCAGAAAAGAGAGAAGCATCTTAAAAGGATTATACCTTCTGGATATTTCTTTCAATATTCAATGGAAGGTTGAAAAGAAATTTAAAACGCTGAAGAACATTGAGTGCATTTCTTGTTGAATCAGCTTTATCCTTGCGGCCCAGCACTTCTTGGAATAAAGTATCCGCTGTGTTACTGGCTCCTATTTTAAAAAGGATGAAGTTAAAGGAAAGTGGAGTAAGTTATGGGTTTAAATCATATGCAGATTCTCCTCATTTTCATCTTCATTTAAGCTTTTTAGAGAACACAAATAATTATGCATAAGTTTTCACTGTTTCTTCTGTTCAACAGTTTTAACATTTTACAACTGATGAAATACTATTTCAGAGAGAACCACTTAGCATTTTAATGTGGTAAGACCCCTGTGCAATTAAAAACAATCACTCTTTCCTATTTCAAATGCCTAACTTTGTTGCAGATATTTTATAGTTTGCTTTGGCTCCAGATCTACATTTTTACAACTAAATTATGCATCTCAGGATATAGAAAAAGTCACAGAAAGTTTTCTCTCTTAGAAAAGTATAATTTCATTATGTTAATTAATGCCAAAGCTTCCGGAGTTATGGCCACAAATTTCACAAACCTTTTTCATTCTCAAATTAAGTCTTAAAAATGATTAATAACGTTTGATTTAAGTGAATCCCATTTAGAAGTACTGATGATTAAATCATAGACAATGGCATGACTGAAAAATCTAACTAGTTGGTCGTTGTAACAGAATGAATAGAAGTTGTCTTCACAAGGCATTATAACCCTGTTTAGTTTCATCACATACACGATCAAGCCTAGGGCAATAATTTCACGCAATTACATTTCTATATTATTTGTGGATATTCTTCAATACATAAATCCTAAGAACCTTTTATACTGAAACTATAATGCATTCTACTTTGTAATAGAGTTCTTCCATACTTCCTGAGAAAATAATAGTATTCCTTTATATTCGCATGCAATTATTTGTATTTTTCAACTTGTGAATTATTTTTAATTAACCAATAAAAGAAAAAAAACTGGAACTGTTTTAGCCTTTTTGATCATTGCGTGTAAGAGTTTCTACATTATCTGGTCTAGTGACTATAATTTAAGCAAAGATGAAAAAAATTACATCAGTCTCACTGGGTGGCTCGCATGCCATTTTCTCTAGTCAGCACTGTGGGTGGCCTGTTCATGTTAAAAGTAGTCTTTGTAAAATAATTGTTATATCTAAATAATGTTTAAACTTCCTTGAAATTTCGAAGCCCTGATGTAAAATAATGTTTTGTCAGGACAGCTATTTCTACTACACAGTATTTAATATAAAATACTTTAATCCATTATGGAGAAATACACAATGAAAACAGTTAGCAGGATATCTAAATGCAGATCACTGATGAAGTTTTATTTTATTTTTTTCTTGATGCTTTATTATACATTAATTTTTTGACTCTTCTGAGTAAATACATTTGGTTTGTTTGAATTCTTAAGTTTCTCATGCATTCCATTAACAGTCAAGAAGAAACTTACTACATCTCTAAAGTAAAGTTTTATTGACAAAACAATTGTTCTTTATTTCAAATGCCTTTTCAAATGTGTAACTACTTTTTCAAAGGCAAATAGCAACTGTAGGAACTGCACAGTGATTTCCATCTTCAGTCCAAAACTGTATATTTACCTTCATAAAATTATTGATGCAATATACTCAATTTAAGGAAATGATTTAGCTTTTTTATTTTCTGTTTTACTTAGAAAATAAAATAGGTTAAATCAAGTGCCTTGATCACATTCATACTTTGCTCAAAATAGGTTTCTCTTTTAGGGTTTAGAAAAACATTGTAAAATTTCTTCCCATCTCTCCCCTTCCCAAATCCCTTCTACATTAACAATTTATCTGCTGACTAGTAATGAATTATCTAAAAGTATATTAGGAAGTTCATGGATAAAGATTGACTGATTATGCTTTCCAAATTGACAGTATACTTGGTGCAAATTAAAAAAAAGAAAAAAAAGAAAAAAGCTTATTATCCAACAGTTGTCTTTCATAGAACCTGTCAAACATAATGGAATTTGATTGACCTCCTGTAAGAAACAATTCTTTGCAAAATTAACTGCAGTTTATGGTATGTTTTTGTGAAAACACATTTTATAAGTTACTGTAGGCTACTCTACCTACAAGAGCAGATTCTACTTTTACTAACATGACATTTCAATCCAATAATTTGGCACACTTTTTTAGCATGTTTACTTGCTGTAGAAAGCATCGTTTGTCTTAGGAGTTGAATCAAGCTATCAACATCAATTGTCTTTTAAGATAACCAGCTACAAATCTATGAAATGTAAAATTCAACTTAAGATTTGAAGTCATTTCTGAAAGTAGACCCTGCAACTCAAGGATTACAGAAGCACTTGGAAAGTTTGTTCTTTACAGAGTAGTAACTAAGGACACTTCTGAATGGTCAGACAAGAAACAAAGCTTTGATCCTGAACTACTTTGCATAATACTATTTACTCTCTTTAAATCCTTGTATTCCTACCCCCCTGCCTTCCACCCATCATGACTTGCAAAGTATCAGGAGGAAAAGCGGCCAATTTTTTTCCACAGCAGAGCCAAACTTAATACCACTCTGAAGCAACTGGCAGAAGTTCCTCTACAGATTAGTTTGAAAAAAGAAAACAATCTCCATTACCTGCATACAGACTTCAGCTATCAAGTGAAAAAGTGGTTATATATTATAGGTGACTTTATCTCATATTAGTGTATACAAGAATGAGTTAGACCTTGAAATTGCACGTTTTTGCCTTTTCACGTTAAAATCTGTCATAAAATTTTGTCACTGTTCTCCGAAGGATCTGCACTAGGTGCTTGATGCAGCATAAACAGAACAAGGGATAGCACTAGCAATTTCAAGCAAATGTTTTTTTCTCCTACCTCTTATGTATCAAAGATACTTTCGACACGCAGAAACACTCAGTCTGCACATGTGATTTCACACATGCAGACACACATTATTCATTATCTTCATTATAGTAATTGTGTGTGCTTTTGTACTGCTTTGCATTTTGCAGAATAAGATAAGGGAATAATGTTCAACCCACATCTTTACTGTGAGTACACTAATGTACCATTAATGAAAAAAGCTAAACCTGTTCACAAAAAAAAAAAAAAAAGCCTGCTGTATTTGTGCTCCGCACAAACACTCACAAATTCACTGCTTTCTTCATACAAAGAACAAAAACAGTGAACTTCCATGTCACTTTCTTGATTTGATAAAACACACTCAGACTTTCCAGCACTGAGTCAGCTATCTGCATGTCACTGCTGCTTATTGATACAGCACTAAGGGAAACATCCCTTCCTCTGTGAAAAAAATCACAATGAAACAAAGTAAAATTATTTTGGCAGAAGTCCCAGAATTAAAAAAGTAACTTTTTGATCTGCTGAAACACATACCAAACTGCAGTGAATTCAAGCCACTTCTCTCAATGAGATCTTACAACTAATACAGAGAAAAGAAAGTACCAAGAGCTTTTCAAAGTTTCTAAAACAAATGCTAGCTCCAAGTAGTCTAAATGATAACACAAAGTGAGAAAGATTCTGTTAACAGATCTTGTTTCTGCAAACAGTTAGGTTTTTTTCCCCCACTTGCTCAAATGTCTTACGATCTCAGTGCTTAGCTTTTAGCTTAGCTCATCCTTTCACAGCCCTAGCTATGCATAATGTCTCCTCTATTTTCTTTGTACACTTATAATTGAGATACAAGCAAAATTAAATTAAAGAAAATGCTATAGACTTGCTTTGCTTTGACCACTGACAGTCATGGCAAAACTGTCACTTACTCAAAAGGTGTTCCATTCACACCTAAAATAGGTACCAACAAACAGGAAATAGCAAAAGAAAATGTACCATTTTCTACTTTCTACCATGTTCTGAGGAATATATTAAAACTTGTTAGAAAGTCCAACATCCAGAAATAGTTGCTGCTGGAAGGACAAAACTTACTGTTCAGTACATTCTCCAGTTTTTGCGTCATGGACCCTTCTACTTTTTCCGTTCCATCCGCTTCCAGTTTTTGATGGATTGCTGGAATAAAGTGTCTAGTTAAAATGTAGAACATTTTAATAGGTGGGAATACATTACATCAAAATGACACTTTTAAACATTTTTAAAAATTTAATATAAAGTATTATTTGTCTTGTTAGACATAAAAAATACAAACATGTTTCAATACAGCGGAGTCTAGTGGAGGACAGGGCTCAGCGCCAGACACTGCAGAACTTTAACCATTACTTTAACACAGAGTTACTTGACATTTTTAAACAAGGCACTAATGCTCAAGAAAAAGAGGAGGTCAGGGAGGAAAAAAAATTGCAGTTCCCTATCTTGTAATACAAGGACCAATTATTAATAAGTAGCTATTAATTATTAAGCATTAACTATTAGTATTTTGAGAAGTAAGCATAATTTAAACATAATTTGTTAGAGTATGTAAAATCCTCTTATGAAACAATTAGAAGTTCCTGTTGCTTTAGATAGGATTGAGACTTCTAAAAAGCCTCCTTATTGTTGCCTGCTTGCTCTCCATAGAGTAATCGGAAGTCAAACGATGCTGCTCACTGCTTTTAAGCGAATAATGACACATTTTAGTGCAGAATATAAACACCGCACTGAAAGTAATTCCTCAATTGTCTCAGCCTATCCCAGTTCAGTCTGCACGGCAGGGCTCCTCAAATGAATTCTCTTAAGATGAAACTTAACCAGGAGATGTGTTCCATGAATAAACCTAACGCACTCCAGCAGATACCTGGAATTCAATCCACAGAATCATAGAACCGTAGGGGTTGGAAGGGACGTCTAGAAAACATCGAGTCCAACCGCCCTGCCAAAGCAGGGTCCCTACACCAAGTCACAAAGGTAGGTGTCTAGACAACTCTTGAATATCTACAGAGAAGGTCACTACACAACCCCCCCGGGCAGCCGTGTCACGCGTGCGTCACGCGTGGAACAGGCTGCCCAGGGGTTTGTGTAGTCTCCTTCTCCATAGATACCTACCTGTGTGCCGCCTACCTGTGTGACTTGGTGTAGGGACCCTGCTTTGGCAGGTGGTTGAACTGGATGATCTCTAGAGGTCCCTTCCAACCCCTACGATTCTGTGGATGGAATTCCAGGTATCTGCTGGAGAAACTTCAAGCTATCATTTTGCAAACAATTTTCTTGGGCTTCTTCTTAGATATCCATTGACACAGATAAACCTAAATGTTCACAGATTTAACATTTAACATTTAATCTACACATTACTACACTCATTAGAGGTGCCAAAGATGGTAGAAAAGGCATTTAGATGCTATTCTGGCTGAGAAGAAAATAAAAAATATAATAAAATAAAAGCAACCAGTCTATTTCAAAGGAAGATGCTGCTGGATTGGGCTTGAAAACTAGATATAATTTTATGTGTTAAAACTTTGAATATTGACTGTTAAGGCTCAACAAGTAGAACTAAGGTCCTTTTTCTCTGTCTGAACAACAACAAGCACCAAACACATCTCTTACAAGAAAACCATGTGGCTTCAAGTCTACTGTTAAGAAAAGTACTTACCAGTCTAAACAGATAGAAAAACAGAAGCATCTTTAATCATTCTTAGCCCATTTAGCATATACATTTGCTTGACAGCAGTGAGAAGTCACATAGCATGTTTAAAGTGAACTTGAACACAAAATGAGTTACTTTACTGTTAAATGGACTGATGCAGTATTAACCAGAGCTGCTTAGGAGAACAAGAGGATCTCCAATGCAGTGCAGCCTTCAAGCACAGCACCAGCAATAAGCTGCAGTACCACAAAGCAAACTAAAAAAAGCATCATCATCAACTGCCCTCATCATTCCAGGAGTCAGCATTGATGAAAAGTCTGAGAGATCTCTACTTTAAGGATGCAATTACAGAAAAGGAGAAAACCATAATGGCCTTTACTTGACAGTCATTAGCACCAAGTGTAATACACACCCATAGCCCTCATCCTCCCCAGTTAGCTCTGCCCTCTGCAGTCCTTTAGACATGCAGCAACAAGAGGGACCACCACCATCCACCTGAGAATGCAAACTTGTTGACATGGGCAAAGCCAACAGCTTTATTCCTACTCCGAAGGCTGGCAATTCCTCTTTCATCCTTTTCACAATTCTTCTATGCCTGTATTTTTTGTCAGCTGCAAATCTGGGATTGTAATTTTATGTATCTCACTATTAAGGTATATGAACAGTGCAAACAGTTTTACAAACACGTTTTCATTGTCTGCAATTCACAGAAGTTGCCTCAAGGAGTTTTAAAATTTACTACTTTGAAGTAATTAATTATGTAGCAGAAACTACTAACCAAATAATTAGTGTCATAGTCCTGAAGGGGACACACCTCAAAACATGCAAGATCAAACTACAACAGCTGAAGTGCTATCAAAACCAGCTTCTATTGCAAATATATGCAAAATAGGTGAAGATTTACTTTAATAAGCAGAAGTTTTGAATGAATTACAATGTTACTGATTAAAAATGTTACATTATGAACTGCACAGTTTGTTGGGTTTTTTAATTATTTTATAGGAAGTTTACTTAGAATTCCACCACGATCACTCACCAGTTCCTGGAATTTTTAAAATGCATCTTCTCCAAATAGTTCTTTCACATTTCCCTGAGATAAGACTACACAATAGAAGCACTATTCCTTCCTCTTCCTTCTAAAATGAAAGTTAACATTTTTCACAATGGTTGCATTTAAAGCCAGTCACTTGGCACTAAATAGCTGAGAATCTCAGTTTCAAAATACTAGTGTTATAATGTGGCAGTTTTTCTTACATTTAAGACAATTCCTAGAGGTGTTCAGGAAGAAAATGGTGCCAACACAATGAACAAAAACCAAGGCATTAAGTTTTAGAGAGGTGGAAAGCACTGTGGAGTACAGATAAAAACATATTAACAGGTTGGGTAAACCAAAAGGAGTTGTGGACTATTGTCTAAAACAAGCTATCTCAAAGCACACAGAATAAAATGTGTAGACCTACCTAAATTACTGTGTGCAAACAAACGGAGTTGCTGCATTTCCTTTTATATGTGTAATGAGTTATACACTGAAGCTATCTTTACACTTTGTATTCAGATTTTGCAATAAGTGCATTCATACGTATGCCAAAGTGAGGTTACAAAAATGTTAAGTTTTCAAAGTAAAAAACAAAGTATCCTCCTTCTATGAGAATCAGACAAAATGTTTCTGAGTTAGAACTTGCAGTCAAGAAAAGTAGTTTTGCTCGTCTGATGTATGTGTAGATGTAATCTGATTGGAACGAACAAAATTCTCTTTATTTTAGACCAAGTCCACGTGGTAGTGGACTGCTGCTGTCTAGGATATTCCCCTTCAACACTTGTACCAACATGCTTTCCTTTGCTGGTTCTACCAGTCACATGGCTGTAGGGCGGGAACATTAAACAATGTGGTGGAAAACTAACCTCGTAAGGAAAGGAGTTTTCTTTATTACTGAGCTTGCCTAATCCCTACCACAGCTGTACCAGCAGAGAGGAAGGAGCACAGGGCTGATGGAAAGCCAATTTATATTTTTTTCACACTAGCCACTTCAATTGCAATTTTATTCTGCAGGCAGAAATGAATATACAGTGAGAAGGGCTCTCTCTGGAGGCCTAAAGAAAAGAGGGATAGGCAGGATTCTTTTCTTTAATTACCAGTTACCCTGGTCTTAGTTGGATTAACAGTAGGAAACCTAGGACAGACTGTTTACCATTATTGATAAACTTTACTGTGAGTAGCACAGAACAAATGAGCAGAGATTCAGTCTAGATGCTTTAACCAGGGCCAAAAACCAAATGCATTTGTATTACCTTTGGCTTTATGCACTCAAGTTGTCCAGTTAAGCAAGAATATTTAAAGGCTTGCAAGCTTCACAGCTACAGGGATATAACTAACTTGTAATAGCAAAGAGACAAGTTTAGAGCTCAAAATCTCCAGCCTATGACTAAATTCTGCAAATCGGTTATTTTTTTCCAAAACATATGCAAAGTTCAGCCTGGCAAATAAACCACAGCACAGGCCTTGCAGTAAAATAAACTAGCAATTAATTTACTGCTGCTTGTGTTGAAAACAATTTTATTTAATCTAAGGAAGGATACGGTTTACTACTTGGCAAATGTAAATCTGCAGCAAATTAAACTATGCTTCCAAGGTTATACAGATTTTGACATTCAAGATACATTCTTGATTTGTTCATTAGATGTTTTAAAAAAAACATATTTTGAGCTAAACACCAAGAGTAGTATTCTCAAAATTTCTTCAGTCTAACTCATCTCAATGACATGCAGTGCAGTCTCATGACTGCAGTGACACACATGCAGCTTTTCTACTATTTTCTGATGAAAAGAGGCTATACATGCACTTAGCATACCTGAAAATCTAACTCTTTTGCACAAAAGTATGGTTAAAGAAAAAACAGTACCCAAAACTTTTTAGTCAGATACAGAAAGAAAAGAAGAAAGAAAAAAAAAGAACTGACTAAGAGGAAAGACTGATTCAGCAAAGTAGTTCAAAAGATCTCATGTGGTAACCATAAACAATTTGGCACCAAAGAACAATAATGAAATGAAGAACACATGTTAACATGTTTCCAGTATTCATGCCAATGATAGAATGCCTTTGGTTTGCTTTTTAAAAAAGATGCAACATTTTTCTGTGAATTGAACAAAACAATGCTGTTGATGAGGACAGCATCAGTACCTAAGATAAAAACTCCTAAACGGATTCAATGGGAGCGTATAACTACATATAGCACATAATGCAATATCTAAAGACAACATATCAAGAACAGTGATGATAATACATCCGTTTCTTTAGGTTCACATAATGTAAAGCTTGTTACTCTGGCCAATAACCTGTACTGCTAAGTAAATCTTTTTTTTTTTTTTTTTTTAAGAGAATTTCTGGATATTTTTGTGAACTACTGAGCAAACTTGACCTTATCTTGATGAACACTGCTAAGCCAAGTAAAAATTACAAAATACTGAAGCAAAGGTAATATTCCCTTTAATTGCTTTTTTGCATTCTGTTTCTCTAGCATTTACTTTGTCAAATTTAATTACACACGAATAATAGCAAAATTTCAAAAGATAAAAACAAACAATCACAAATCTAAGTTACAGTGCTAGGAGGGGAAGTTTTATGCAAATAGATGACCAAATGTTGTTTAACAACAGTGTGAGAGAAAAGTTAACAGGCCTCACAGAGGATTATATTTAAGCAAGTGTGACATTTCCAGGCAAATACCTCAAAACAGGGTTTACTAGACATCTTATAGATCTACTAAGATTCAAGGACTGGACCCAGGTGCACACCAGGATACTTGAGAACTTTAGAGCAAGAAAACTGCTATCATCTTTGACGTCCTCTTCTGGAGAGGGTCCAGTGGAGGGTGACAAAGATGATGGAAGGGCAGAAGCACCTCTCCTGAAGATATGCTGAAGGAATTGGGCTTGATCAGCCTGGAAAAGCGAAGTCTGTGGGGAGATCTCATTGAGGTTTTACAATATTTAGTTTTTATAAGCATGAGGGCAATCAACTTCTTACATGGGTAGATAGTGACAGGATGAGATGGAGTGACTTTAAACTAAAGGAAGGCAGATTCAGATTAGACAACAGGGGGAAGGTTTTCCTCAGAGTGGTGAGATGCTGCAACAGTTTACCCAGATAGGTTGTGGATGCTCCATACTTGGAGCTGTTTAAGGGCAGGTTGGATAGGGTCCTAGGCAATCTGATAATAGTAACTTGCTCTAACAGCCACCAACTCCACCTGTGGCAGGGGCTGATGCTTGATTATCCTTGAGGTCTCTTCCAACCCAAGCCATTCTATGATACTTTGATGATTCTAGGATATCATTGTACTGACACAGTGCTAATCCTTCCAGACACATGAAAANTCCTCTTCTGGAGAGGGTCCAGTGGAGGGTGACAAAGATGATGGAAGGGCAGAAGCACCTCTCCTGAAGATATGCTGAAGGAATTGGGCTTGATCAGCCTGGAAAAGCGAAGTCTGTGGGGAGACCTCATTGAGGTTTTACAATATTTAGTTTTTATAAGCATGAGGGCAATCAACTTCTTACATGGGTAGATAGTGACAGGATGAGATGGAGTGACTTTAAACTAAAGGAAGGCAGATTCAGATTAGACAACAGGGGGAAGGTTTTCCTCAGAGTGGTGAGATGCTGCAACAGTTTACCCAGATAGGTTGTGGATGCTCCATACTTGGAGCTGTTTAAGGGCAGGTTGGATAGGGTCCTAGGCAATCTGATAATAGTAACTTGCTCTAACAGCCACCAACTCCACCTGTGGCAGGGGCTGATGCTTGATTATCCTTGAGGTCTCTTCCAACCCAAGCCATTCTATGATACTTTGATGATTCTAGGATATCATTGTACTGACACAGTGCTAATCCTTCCAGACACATGAAAACTAACAGCAGAAATAAAAGCAGCTTTGAATTGTTTCATATATGTTAAACACTGTTCTGAAATAAAAATTGAATCATGCAACATGGAATTAAGCTGATTATCTATAGGTTAAGTCTGACTCAAATTTAATCAAAGGTCAACTTACTTGCTATCAACTGCAATATTTACTACGTGAAAGGAGCAAGTGCAAAGCTGATCCTTCCTTTTATTCTTTAAAAAATTTTTCAAATACAAACAAAAATTTTCACTTACCTGAAAAACTCAGATCCATAGAACATAACAGCCAGACTAGCTAAAAGCTGTCACGACTTCATCTATTTGGAGAAATTCTGCTAGTAGCTACTGTTACATTTCTAAAAGGAGCATTGCTTCAAAGGAAGCAGTATGAGCATTTAGCATAAAAACAGGTACAGGCTTGGGCACAGAAACTTCACAGAGGACAGAGACTATTCGTGCTGCTTCTCACTTTTTAAAAACATACTACCTCTTGTTTGGGATTCTGATAAACATTATTAGAAAACGCTGTACTAGAACCTTACCTTATATGAAGGGTAAGCTTGAGTTGTTTTCAAGAATGGTCCCTAATTTTTGCTTTTTTTAAGGTTATGTTAACAGAAGAATTGGTCTACTACAGAAGTCTATTGTGGGTATCATATAAAGAGGAAGCATCCCCTTGACACTAGCCTACCTACCATTCACATATTTGACTGGAAAACCTTTATCAGGTCATCTCCAACTTAGTAGGCACTGTTTGTTGCAAGCTCGTGTTCTCCTTGCTATGTTTAGCATTGCAATATCTGCACATAAGTTTTAAAGAAGGAAGTGACATCAGAAACAACTCTTTTCTCCCCACTGTGCCTAGCTGAGAAGTCTCCTAAACATAGAGACAAAAAATACAGTAATAAGTGTAATTGCTTCTTATTCAGCATACATACAATGTAGTATAAATACCTTAAGCCTTCAGACATAAGTATCCCTTGGAAAACTACTTGGTGAACTTAAAGCACATCAGCAATTGTTACATGGCTACTCAGAGGCAGGATCTTAATTCTTGAGTAACATAAGCCGCATTTACTGTGGAGAACAAGCATGCATGTAAACTGCAAGCCTGAGGTGGCTGACATGCTGTCAGATACATGACATACACTCAGCGTCCAAGCTTATCACAGGCTGCTTGTTTCCACAGCCCCATTTTTTCTTGATCTCTACAAGTTTCCATATTAAAAATTACCAGGAATAATTGTACACTGTTCTTACTTTGTGAAGCCTATTTCCACTGCTTGAAGTAGGAGGGTGCTGGTAACATTAATAGACACGCCACACTGAAAACAAGGAACACTGACCTATTCTAGCTACGTAAATTCAGCTCTATGACTCAGATGCTAATCAAGTGTTTGAATTTGGTTTAATCAAATGCTTATGTTTAAAGAAACATTGAATTTAAAGCTAAAATTTGTTATAGATAGTCATGGTTCAAAAGAAAACACAGCACCATTGTTGCGGAATTGAGCAACTAAAGTAGACATTTATTTTTATTTTTTTACTGTCACTAAAATAAAAAGAAGCACTGCAGTCTAAGGTTTCCAAAGCATTTCTGAAAAAGTGCATTTAAACAAATTCATTTTCTAGCTTTCCAGAGGGTTCTGGGTGGAACTCAATTTGCTTATGGCAATCAAACATTATGTCTCTACAAGCATATAAACAGTAGCGCTTTTAGGAATGCTGCTTTCTAGGCTGCAATTAGAATTATGGGAAATAAATCAGCTGAACCCCCTAATGTTGACAAGTGGGTCAAGCTGAGGTGCCCAGTTCCCCTCAGCTCAGTTTACAGCTCCCTTCAGCTGACGAAACAAACTTCCTGTTGAACATCTCTGCTGCGACACAATCACTGTCAAACTGTCAGCCAAGCTAGCAGACAGCGAGACACGAGGATCTGATAAGGCAATTCTATTTTCCAAGAAATTAAACCAAACAAACAAGGGTTCTGGCCTATCCAACCGCTTATTTTCTTAGTAAACCCCTTCTAACTTGCACAACATAAGAGAATCATAGAACGACAGAACAGCTTGGGTTGGAAGGAACCTTAAAGATCATCTAGTTCCTGCATCCCTACCACATGCAGGGTAGCCAAAAAAAAGCAACCTGGTATAATCTCAGGGTTTTTGTTGCATGCTGGTGAAAATACTAAAACTAATGTAAATATGTAATGCAATCTGACAGCACACTTAAAATCACACTGTTCTTACTGATCCCTGCTAATGATAAAGCCATGCAAAAAATGAGTAGTAATTATGAGTTTCCACAATCAAGTTCTTACATTTGCAGTAAAAATAGTACACAGTGTACGAGTTAAAAAGGCACATACAAACAGATGTGCAAGTAGATGAATGTGAAGCACTCAGTAAAACAAGTGAGCTCCCTACGGAAACTACCACCCTGTACCAAAGCAGAGAGAATGAAGAGAAATAACCACACACCAACAGCTCTGCTACGCAACAAAATCCCACAGAGAACTGGAACTGATCTACAGTTTATAAGGCATAATCATTGGTGTTGGAAAAAGCATTCTAAGGATAGCAGGAAAGGAAAATCAAATGCCTACATTCTTCCCCATTGACACGTTCTCTTCAGAGATGATGTATGATTTTAGAATATCTTCCCATAGGAATTGAATAGTTATAATAAAAATGATAAAACAACTCAAATCAAAACCCAAGCAGCTTGGACATTTAAATTTCACTGGAAAACTGACACAATAGTTTTCCCTTCAGTCACTTTTCATCTCTAACAGTCCTACGCTCAGCAACAATGAAAGTTCACAGAATGGTGGCTGCGTCCCCAGGAGCTCGTGATGAAGTCAGCTTTCAGCTTTCAAACAAACCACTATTTGGGTAGATTTATGCAGATAAAAGTTCTAGTGGCAATTAAAAAATAAAACACACATCTACCCTCATGTGCAAACAGAAAAATGGTATCATATCATCTTGTACAAATGGTCTGTAGTCAGAATATAATGGAATTTTTAATTCATTATTCTTCTGCTAAAGAGCTTGAATTTCACAGTTGCATACCTAGAAAGTATTTTGTTTTGTTTGCTCTTCTTTTGACTTGTTTGTTTTTAATTTTGCATCTGAGCTATTTCTCCAGAACAATTCTAGTAATGCTCATCCTGAATTCTTTGCACATTTCCTTTGAGGAAACGTAGTAATGAAAGATTCTGGAGAAAAGCTGTGACCTCTATCATGACGGCTGGGTGATGGTGTCAAAGATTTCCATTTTTCTTGCTGCTACTGGAACACTCTTGACATTCAATTTAGCTGTTGCTTTTAACTACAACAATAGAGCTCTCTCAGAAGGTGTACATTTTTTTCCAGTTAGACTGCCTCAGAACTATTCTGCACGTGGGGGAAGAAGGGGCAAACAAGCAGTTCTAAACTACAAGCCCTCCCAAAAAATCAAATGTAACTAGTTGATTTAGACTGAAAAGAATCCAAAACACTTCTGCATATACAACTAATAGGAAATTCCAAAGAAAAATGCATACTAAAATACTACAGAAGACAGTTGTGACCTGTGATACATCCTCATCAACAATTTGCTCTCAGAAGGTAACAACTAAAGACTGCATTGATTTTTATATTTCTTGAATTGCAATGTTACAGCTCTGAATGTGTAAGAGATAAAGATTTGAAGTCTCTAAATTTCTTTTACAACATCAAAGTCATTCTCTTTCGCTCTTAGTACTATTTTGACTGAACGTTTACAACTCAAGATACTAGTCTGCTTCCTCTTGAGTATTTAAGGGGGATCACTGGGATGACGACAAACGAGACATTTTGGTTACAGACAGAAAGTGGCACCAACCACAAATCATCCCAAGTTCTTAAATTTGTAACTCATCTGAAGGACTACATGGATAAACTCTAATTTTAGGTAAAATAAACATGGATAAGAGATGCCAAACAATGTTATATCTATCTTCCTTTAAAATTTAGGACAGAGCATTTAATAGAGAAAGCAAACTTATTTCACTATTTCATTAGGTTTTTTTTATTATTATTTATTTACTTTCATTCCAATTAGCTGCCTGGCCTCTCTATTTATCAGCCAAGCAGTTTCCAAAGACAAGAAGCGTCCATTTTGATAGGACAAAAAAAACCAAAAACATTTGTGTTCTTTCTAGAAAAGCCACAATATTTATGATTTTCATTAACTTTCTGTAAATGCTACTAAGCTTTCACTAGTCCAAAACATAATCTTACATATGCTCAGCAGCACTGCTTTTCTTCCACAGCAGTAGCTGCTGGGAAATAAAACTCAGTATCCTTGGGAGCATTTAATAGAATTGGATGTGCGAAACAAGTCAATTTCAATATTTGTTCAGGATTATTTAGGATTCTTTAGTATTTAAAAAAAAAAAAGTAGCATTTCAGATTTTCAAGATACTGAAGACATTACCTTAAAAATAGCATAATATCAATTTGAACTCTCAGCATTTAATAAAAACTTGGTTAAAAGTAGAACTAAAGAATGCCACATACTCATTTTTTCCTCAGGTCTTTTCATACAACTACCACCATCTTTACTACCTCCACTAAAACCTTTAATTCCTTTCTTCTGTTATTGAAGTCTTAGCTAAATTTAGGCCCAGGTTTTCAAAATTGATTTCTATTAGGGATGTGCTCTGGATGAGGTAATAGAGTTGTTTAGAAGTTGAGATCTGTTGTGAGAAGAGTTGTCAGACTTCTTAAAATGAGATCTTTCCTATCAAAGCATGCCTGTCTCCAACTGTGGAAAAGAAGTTATCTAAGAATGACCGAATTAGGCAGACAGACAAAAAGTTATCAACCACTTGTGAAAATGCTGTCATCTGAAGGGCACGTCACAGGTTAATCTAGGGCAGGACTAGCGGAACACCAAGTGAAACACCACTTCTTTCCCTTCTCCCCAAGACATCAAAGTGGCTATCAGATGGTTAGTGAGTGCCTGTAAGTGGGTCAACAGAAAAGCAGTATTTATCCAAAGCAGCGTTCCTAAAGCCAACAGAAGTGCGAGCTTGACTGAAGCTGTGAAGAGATGGATACAAGTTTGCTTAGTCTATGACACCCATAACACAGGATCGCAAATGGTAATACAAGGGCTGTTCTGAAAGTAATGTCTCCTACTTTATCCCTTGTGATTCTTGATCCCCAGGGACAGGTGAGAACTCTTTTCCTTTCTTTTGTAACATTTACTTGATTGCACTGGTCCTATTGCCATTATACCATTACAACATGTATGCTGCATAGTAGCAAACATGAAACCTACTGGAAATGATAGAATCCAGTAGAATCACTTTCCTAGCCAGCACAGTCCTTAACTAGATAGGACTACAGTAGCTGATGACAAGCTTTTACCTGAAAGACATTTTATGTCTCAAGTAAATGCAGATGTGTTTACACACACACACACCTATGTATACAGAGAGAGACAGCTGATGTAATCTCATTAGTGTGGCTGGTTTCCTATGGGAAGCAGGATACAAAGGTAGAACCATTCCTTAAATCTGAGTGTACTAGATTTTCATATAAATAATACAGTCTGACTATAAGATAAGGCACCATGGAATAGAAGCATTTATGTTGCTGTAGCCTGTAAAACATTAATAAGATTTCATTTCATTTTTCTGGATATGTGGGATATACAGTTTCAACAAATGACAGGAACTGGAGGCATACTTTTGGTGCCATCACTAGCAAATATACCATAGCAATAAGCTAGCCTGTCTCAGCTTGTGATCAAAGTAACACAGAGTTCAGACCTGTATGCTCGCAGAAAAGACTGCAAAGAACAATGTTTTTAATATTAAATTCAACCACACATGCAGATAAAACTTTTATACCGTATTTAGTAAATAAAACTTACCTGACAGAGCATCTTGTGCTTCAAAAAATGTGCTGAGACCTCCTTTCACATAAGCTAGACTCCCCTCATTTTTCTTATTGGCTTGTTTCTTCAAGTTTACAACAGACATTTTGAGCTGATCAAAACTGGAAAAAAAAAAGCACCATGACATACAAACAACAAATAAGGTCACCTAGTGAATAAATAGAACAAGTTACTCAGAAAATAGACAACTACTGCTGCATAAACTATTAAAGAGAGCAACTAGTTTGATTCCTGATTATCAGTATTTATTCTTAGTCTGAAACATGGTGGGCTGTGGTTGTTTTTTTTTTTGTTACTGTTTCTTTGTTTTAATTTTTAAACTTAAATGGAAGGTTCCAATTGCATGTAATCAAATTCTCTTTCTTGTTTTTAATGGCACAAATTGGTTAAGACATTTCTTCTAAATATCCACCACTGCTCTTAGTTAACTGCCTTTATTGCACCACTGGATCAGGCTGCACAGGAACCCATCAAGCCTGGTGTTGAATGCTTCCAGGTATGGCACATCCACAGCTTCTCTGGACAGCCTGTGACAGTGCCTCCCCGCCCCACTGACCAAAGAATGTTTTCTCATTAGTTATATTACTGGACTCATTATAAAAGCACCATGACAAAGAAGCAAACGCATGATTTTCATCCTTGAAAAGTCTTTTATCCTACCTGCAAGACATACTCATTTCCATAATACAAAAGAATCAAATGAAAAAAACCTACACCATACCTCCATGTGCAGAGGAAAATGACAGAGTATGGTAATTAAGATATAAGGTAATTCCACCAACAGCCTTTGTCCATTTTAAACTGTGGTAGCAGAAGATACATTGAAAGAAAAATACAAGCTATAAATCAGGCAGTAAGAAAGCTTTCACCACCGGCAGTGAGATTAAAAAACAGCACTGGTGCACTTCACTTTTTATACCAATTATGCCACAACATTTTTGTTGTATTTCCTGTTTCTGTCTGCTGGTCAGAAACCACATTACTCAATGACTGGATTAGTCTACTCGGGCATACAAGAAGTACTTAACAACAGCTTTTCCAAACTAACAAAAATCTGTACGGTATCTTTTTTAAGCACTGTTTCATGTTATCTGATGATCCAACTGTATGTCTAAATGGTTTATTTATATTTACCAGACTGTTGCTGGGGAAAAAAAAAAAAAAGATGCTATTTTGATTACTTAAAAAGAATTTCCTTAAAGGAAAAAACATACATAGGCTAACCAAAACATCAGTGCACCACACATTTAGCACTTCCAATACCTGAGGTTACAAAGAGGACAAGAACTAAATCTTTCCTCTGTATTTCCTGTACAACAGCACGAATTATATGGGACAGATAATTCCAATTATTAGTAGCAGAATAGAATATTACCAAAATAAGACATTTTGAAGTGGAGAAAACAAATGATTTCTTAAAATAAGGTAACAGTTTAACTCAAAACATTAGATTTATCTTACCCTTTGAGTCATTTTTCTATTTCATGTTTTTCCAAAGTTTTTGGACCTTCAATACTAACATTTTTATAAGTTGACAAATTGAAAAACTAAAAATTTATCCTCATACTTGGAACAAAACAGAATTGAAAATATTTCTTAATAGGCAGCTTCATATTTACACGAGAATGGACATTTAGGCACTGATCCAATGGCACAGTACTTGGTAAAATGGTACCATACAAGGTAATGGCTCTAGAGAGCATGCTTTGGCAGGGGGGGTGGACTGTATGATCTCTAGAGGTCCCTTACAACCCCTATGATTCTGTGATTCATAGTACCAATGATCAGCAAAAAATTAGTGTTCTTGCTGACACCTTTTCATATTAGAATGATAACCATTACATTATGCTGCTGTTCATATTCCATGGTAATAAGAATTATTTAATCAAATCTAAGGAATCATTTCATTTACTTTAATCAACATCCTTAGAGGTAGCTTAATCATCTATGACACGCGCTGGTCAAATCAGACCTCAGCCACTCATTAATGCCTGTAAGTAACCAAAGTTACTTGGTTCTAGGGCTTAAGCAATCTACCACTGTTTTTGAATCTTCATATAAACTTGCTGTTTTATTCTTAGTAAGCCAGGTACAACTAGTATCCACCCTTGAACTATCTACATCTTTCAGAACACCATTTTGTAGTAATCTTCTTTCCTTTCTAACAGTACTTAATTCATCTGAGCTATATACACACATATTTTACATAATTCTGTTCTTGTGGATCAGCTATCACCTTTCTCCAAGCAGAGGCCAAAACCAGGTAGAACAATTTAACTGACACTCAAAATAACACCAATGAGACTAATTATCCCCACATCTTATATATAACACAGTCTTGATGACACACTTCACAGGATGACTTTTAATTTTTTATTACCAGACTGCCAACTAGTATTTATGGCATGTTTCAAACATCAGATCATTGTTTGTATTGCCACTGCTTCACTGGGTCACTCCTAGAACTTTCCATGAGGATTGCTTTGCAATCCTGACATGGTGCCCTTCCAGCAAATATCAGGGAGGTTAAAATATTCTACAAGAAGCAGGGTGAGCTCTATAGAGACCCAAGTCAATTAAAGATGATTTTGTTTACTTTCTCATCCTACTTTGATGTCACCATTCTTGATCTCTCCAACCAGCTCTGAACTATCCTGCTACCCATTCCATGATGAGAGAATATGTTCAAACTGCTCATTCACAAAGTCCCCTCTTTTTGCCCCAGGTATCCTTCCCAGAAAGTCTGTTTGCATTCATCACAGAACCCCAGAGCTACCCCATTTTATTCCAGTCATGTTCTTGTCTGTATCTATATGTGGAGCATGAGCTCCCCTTATTTGTTTCCCAGGCTGTAAATGCATAAAATCATTTGTTGTGCACTTTCAGTTGGTTTTGTCTTTCTCAACAGCTCTGTCAGTTCCATCACAGAGCCATACACGTAGCACTCTGATCTCTGTACCTTCAGCTATTTGCAAGCTGCTACCACAATTCCCTGACATTTCTAATGTAGAGTTTTTGTCATCCAACTGCAAACCTGCTGGCAAAAATGCTTCCACTTCACTATTTCAGACTTATTCCATTTCTCACTGACAGCCTTTATTTATTCTTTAGTGAGAAATTGATGGCTAAAGAAGTAATAGAAGTAAAAAATGCTGCCTCTGAAACTAGTCCTACGGCCAGCTGTGAACATACAGGATGCATTCACTGCTACCCAACCCTTCTACACTTCACCTGTAAATCAAAGAAAATACCTAGGCCCCCATGTTCCTCATCTTTGTACCCAGAGTTTTGCAATCACTTTCTCCTACATCTCTCTGTATCTGTTCTACATTTCTCTTGGCAGTGCCACAGCTGTCCACATAGATGAGCAACAAAAGGGCAAAGCTTAAGACAAACCTTTTAAAAACACATCAAAAGTTGATTGCTCTTTGTCTTCTCAGCTTTTTAAAATTTAAGGGTTTCCAAAGAAGTCATTATGTTGTGAAAAATAAAATGAATTTTAAATCACCTGTCTTTCAGTTACTTGATTTCAAAATGTCATCTCTGTGTGCATACTAGGTAACAATGATCTCTCACTGTTGCCTATCTACCATCAATTTGAGAATAAATTAAAGTATTTCCCAGGCAGATCAATGGATATATTTTTGAGTTCTTAAAACAAAATATAGCCCTTCTCCCTTGCCAAAACAAAACCCAAAAACACCTGCTTTTATAATTATACAATGAGAAAATATGGAAAAAATTTGCAAAATGGTTCTTCCCTTTAGAATACTCAGTGGAAAGCAAAATTCATCCTCTAGTAAAAATGGATTCAAGCATTATCTGAACACCAGCAAACAGAAGTTTCAGAACACACATATGCAGAAGCATACATGGAAGGTATCTGTGTGAGCATGTATTACCATGAACTAGATGTAATAATGAAGAATTGTCAGGTTTTTTTTTAAAAAAAAAAAAAAAAAAACAAAAAACCTTACACCCAAAATTTACTCAGTTGCCCATCTTTCTCCTACTACAGTATTTCCCATAGGAGTTAACTTAAGGATGATGGATATCACTAACAGTTCTACTCTTAGTCTGTTTAGTATCCTCATCTTGAGCCTCTAGTCACAAGCTAGCACCTGGAGCTTCCACTCAAGCCCAGGCTAATTAATTTCTTGGTTCATAAAGGTATTTAGCCTAAAGCAAGACAATTGCCATTTCACACAGAAAAAAAAAACCAAAAAACTAGGCCACAAATTAAGTCTGGTTAAATCTGATATTCTTATCACGATCACATTGAGCAAACTGTCCTTGTTGAGTCAAGTCTAAAGCCAAACCGGAATACCACAGACAGTACAGAGTACAGGTATATTACTTAAATGTCAATCACAAATGACACATCTACTATACAAGGCAATCTACTTGATGTTACTAAAACAGTTATACATATGATAGCAACAAACCTTGTTGTTGAATGATTCTCAATCAGGTACCACGCAGCAGAGAAATTTTCGCTAGTGAAATCAGCACTCATCCCAGGGAACAGCGTCTCTAAATCTTTTTGAGGAAATCTGCCTCTGAAAAACAAATACTTGTTTCTTCAGTGAGACACATTATAATGAATTGCTTACAATTTAAAATCTTGCATAAAACAGCAGCTCATGTTCCAACAAAATGTAAATATAAACTTGCAATTCACAATGAAAATAAACCTGGTATTTCAGACATAGTATGACTGGGAAATAAAAGATTGAAATCTAAACTAAGTAAAACCACTTCTAACATTTTGCATTTACCACTGTGCATATGAAAGAAAGCATTGTCTATGCAAAACGTTTTCAGAGAAAAAGAACTACTGTCTTCAGAAAATAAGATAAACTCACATTAATACTACTAACATCCAGACACAGAACCGTTAACACTGAATATACTTCAAGTTAACTCTACCCTTTAAAAACTGAAATGCCAAGCAGAGTAAATCAGAATATTCTCTATGATCTATGAACTAGTATCTATCTAACATGACAGGACATCATCAGGTTGACTGTAAGTGATCCTGCACCATCCCTGTCTAGAGGCCAATCAATTTGCAATCCACAGGTTTTTATTCAGTCTTACAGTGCAGAAAGACAGCCTGTAAAAGAAGATTCTCAGCAATGTTAGTTTTCAAATTACAAGCAGTTTCTATGATACTCATATAGAACATGTAGTCCATTTGTCTTAAGTCAGTGGAATGAAAAGAAAAAAGTTAAATCACTTTTGATGAAAGCATGACAATATTTTTCTCAGTCCAGACACACACATTACACTTGCTGGGCCAAGTCTTATTAACGCATCAAGTGTATTAATTCTATTAAACACTCCTAATATATCACCAAATGCACTTGCTGCTCTGCTCTCTATCACCAGTTACACCCAGTTTTCAGAAACTATTGCTGCCAAAGCAGTTTAAAGATTAATTATTTTGTTTTCAGATCATACAGTCAATAAAATCCCTCTCTGATGCTCACAAGCTAGGTGAACCCTACTGTACAAAGTACTTTAGATACAAATGCAAAGCTGCAGTACCTTACATTCAAGATCAAACTGGGGGATGGAGATTAATCCACAGTCAGCTATTGGAATTTACATTTAAAAAGTGTACAACAAAAAACCTGAGTGGACAGCAAAGTGATGATTTGTTAGAAAGCTATTTTTTTCTGTAGCCTAACATATATCAGGATGGTTAAATTTGCTTTTATTAAAAAAAAGAAAACAGCAAATTAAATGAAGCAAATCTAAAGGCAAGAAGTTAAAAAGTATGATTATACAGAAAAGTTGTTTTCTACAAGTTCCTATTCATACCTAAATGGCCTTTAGCATATGCAGGTTCAAACACAGTACAGAAGTCATTCATCAGTAGCACCTGACTGTAACAAGGGTATGAAACAATACTTCTTAAAAATGAGAAAAATATTATCAAATGAAATGCAAGGAAAAGTGATGACAGATATGAGAACCAGAGAGATAGCAAAAAGTGTGAGAAACAAACACAGAAATGGGATCTTATTGTTAACTGCTACGAGTTCAATGAAAATCATGCAATAATGCAATACAAAAAAAATGTAAAAATAATTAGTAGTGAGACTCAAAATTGCCAATGACCTCAAATTTCACAAATGCCTGTTAGTGAGTAGAAAATCCCCCATGAAACATATTTGAAGGCAATCTTATTTTTTCAAAGCATCTTTTTTCAAAAGCGCAGAAGAATTTACAGGACAGGTTTTCACATGTGATGATACACACCATCCATGTCCAAAAATCCTTCCATATTAAATCAATATGCAATTGCATCTTTCTGGTATGATTTTCTCATGCTAAAAGAAAATGAAAAAAAAACAACAAAAAGCACTTCTGGTTACCTTGAATGAGACTATGAACTTTTTAAAAGAAATATGTAAGTGCAGGCAACACAGTACAGAAAGAATTTTGTTCTTATTTTTTCAAACTTCAGTGTATTCCCTCGTTAGCCAACAGAAACAGATACAACACAAAGTATACACACTCAACATACCATTACCAAACACTACTATTGCAACATGATTGCAAGACATATGCATAGCAGTTTAAGCTTATGTATAAGTTATGTAATTCCTAGAAAAAAGAAAAAACAACTATAAATACATTGAGATAAAGACCAATTATTTAGCTAGGGATGTAATAAATTCCTGCAAATGAGTTTTGCCTACAGACTGTGTGACAGAAACAAAGTTTTTTTCAGTTCAATGTTTGACTGCATTGAAAAGTTATTGGGAGCTTTTTTCCAGCAGATGTATTTGTGTAGAGCCATAAATTAGCAATGCGATTATGGGTGCTATTATCTATGTGGACATATTTTAAAGACAGTCACAACAGAGTAGAAACATGAACATGAATGTGTGTGGTAGGTTAACAATACGTTATACTCTATGGTGTAGTACACTTATTTTTATCATAAATTCCACCAGTAGTTTTTCCACTAACAGATACGAGTAGCTTGAACTGACTTGGTACAGCTGGCTTCACAACAAGCTGCTCACTAAAAAGTTCAATCTGAAAGAGGCTGTATTTCCCAAATGTCTAAAATAACCTAAAAAGAGATTGACTACACAGAAACAAGTTTGTTTCATTAACTTCCATTAGAAAATTAAATAAATAAGTCCTTAGAAGTTGTTCTCACGAAAACTTGCTTACCATTTACTTATAAACAAGCACATATGTGACAGAAGTATTTCTGTTTTACTCATTTTGACATCATAGGGTGAGCACAAACCAGTAGGAAAAGTTGAGATCATGTTAGCACGCAGTGAGATTGTCAACTGTTTTTCTGTTGATTTGCTAATTCTAGAGGAACCAACTCAGGAAGCAACAACTCTTAATACTTCATCACTGATTAAAAAACAACCACGGCAAAAGGAGCTGGGAACCAGAAAAGGAATCCAGAAAGAACTCAAGGAAAAAAAGTTCTAAGTTTAATACGTATAAAGATTCTGCTGAAAGTGTAAAATTAGAGAAATGCATAAAGGTAAACACAGAATTAATATACTTTCTGCTAGACAGGCTATTTTACTTACTGCAAAACCAGATCTTGTACTAAAGTTCTGGTTAACATTTTAAAGTAGTCATATTCATTCCTCAGAACTATCAGGTCGTAACTTAAAACATAAAGTAATTAAAGTTTTACATACTGTTTATGTTCATGAGACAACCATAATGAAAATAAATTTGGTTTCAAGCTGCTGTATGCTTTTACATTCCTCAAATGTATCTTGACTATGGCTAATACAGTCATGCAGTACTCCAATCGTCCTTGCTTCCATGTAAAGGGAATATGCATCTCCTTTGGATGCAAAATGCATTGGGTACCATCAATTCCCTTCGGTCACATCTGCCCAGCAATACAAGTTAATCCAAGCTAATCTCTCCATCATCCCTAACTTCAGTTCTGTATAATCGTCAAAAATCTTACTACAGAACTTGCACATACCTGGTCTAGGGAGCCTGCTTTGGCACGGAGTTGGACTACATGATCTCTAGAGGTCCTTTCCAGCCCCTACAATTCTGTAGTCCTTTGATATGTAAAGTACTTATACTCTCCGGAGGTTTCAGATAAGCTGTGATCTCCATAGGTAAATCATAGCCCTCAACCATTCACAATTTAGTATTAGAGAAAAAATTTAAGTCACAGGGATAGAAAGCAACGGAGACAATAAATAAATAAATAAACAAACAAATCAGGGCTTTACAACTTGCTAAGTCGCATTCACAATAACTTCTGTAACAATTATTCTGCTCCTAGAGTCTCAGTGTGCATTTTTCAGCATATGTGACAATGTATACCAATTAAAGACAGGTCCAAAAGCAGGATACAATGACCAAAAGGTAAATTGAACCTCAATTCCACTAGAGTTTATAGGTCAAAAGGGGCAACTTTAAATAATTTAAACACAGATTCTGAATAGCAACCAGCATAGACAAGTCAACCTAGAGCTACTCTACACTCCTTCCCTGTCTGGTACCAGACTCCTAGAAGTAGGCTTTGTAACGCGTTAATCATGCAAGCAAGAGGACCAGCATAAAGGACACTGGAATAGACTGAATAAGACAAATCAAAAGGTATTAGCAAAAATCCATCCAGCAGCAAAGACACGGAAGAGCTCTGACAATTACTCTCCAGTAGTGCTGGGTTTATCAGAAATATGACAACAAATGACAACCATATTTAAGAAATAGCAGAACGTGGTAAAACTTAAGAGATTAATATGTACATAACCTAAAATTGATGCATCAACCTTAAAAGCAGGAAACATTACTATTATTTTTAACAACATAAAAATAGGACACACAATTCCATATCTCTCTCCTACAGGTTTTATGATTTTTCTCAGGTGTCACTGTGATAAGTTTCCACAAGTCTATCATATCCAAGAATTAAATTTCAAACAAGCCATTTAAAAATAAGCATGCTATCCCGGGCTCCAGAAAGCCTTATCTTACAGTATCAAAATGATGTTTGCCATTAGGTGGCAGCGTAAGATCGTCTCTTCCCTCCTGCCAGATGAACTGTTTTGGAAGCTGGCGTGGGAAGAGGGAAGCATCTGTATTGAGTGGGTGGATATAGAAGTATGTGGAATGTACTTAACATGTCAGCGTTTGCTTTCATGTACGAGATGGATCCACCATAATGACCTCTGCTACATGCAAAACAACAAACACTACTCAAAACTGTCCAAACTACTGCAGTCACTGCTTTGCAGAGAGGGGGTCTAACAGCATATGTAGAGGAGGTAGGGAATCTCTCACATAAAGAAATTATGTGAGAGGGTAAAACTGCACGCAATACATCTGAACAAGCAGTTCATTCACAAATCTCAGGCAAATTTAAATTCTTCATCAACTGATTTCACTCAGATCTTATGAGACGCATCTTACATATTTTCCTTCCCAGAGCCGTTCAAAATCCAGGCCTCAGTCTACCACTTTGTTCTTGTAACTATTTCAAATGGTGAGAACCAGTCCAAGCACTGCAACATCACTGTTACTGTTAGTGTTTTCATGCCAACTTTCCACACACACTTCTCAGATTGAGGTCACTACACGGAACACGCTTTTTCTTCCTGAAAGCTATTTAAGTCTCTTGTAAAGACTTCTGGCTACATCCCTGTAACACCACAGCCAGGAATATTTCTTCAGGTGGAGAGTGGCACACATTTGCTTTGCACTTAAAGCAGATGGTGATAGAAAACTAATGCTCTAAGTCCTTAAAGCATTCAGAAAATTAATAAACTAGAATTCATATGTTAAATGTTTTAAGTATCTCCTTTACAGCGTGAAGGAAGTTTTTTATAGCAAGCAAACAATATGCACCAAGTGACGGCACTGTAACAAAACCTCAAAATTTGATCAGATCTGTGTTTTAAGCCAGGAATTAACAGCAACAGACAAAGCATGCAGAGCAATGCGTAGAAACACTTTCCTATGAATACATTCGTGACTTCATTCTGTTTAAATTTTGACTCTTGATCAGCAAGTTCTAGTTTCATTGCATTATGAATCATTAAATGATTTAGCAACTGAGCTTTATTAAAAAAACAGTGTGGCACAAGAACAGGAATTAGTTATTGGAAAACATGAAGAATTTATTAGCTTGAAGTTATCAATATTTACTACTTGTGAAGCTCACACACTGAAAGACGATGGTTTGCACACTGTGCATACATTTAAAACTTTTGACTAAGTGGAAAGCTACCAGGAAGATAGAGTTCTTATTATTTCCCTTGATTCACTGTTCAGATATCTTACACCTTTAAACACCAGTCTCTCATAATTGAACTCCAAAGTTTACCTAAGAATCAAGTTTTTGTCCCCGTGAATATATAACAGGTTAATGAAGTGTTGCACTAAGACAATTCTGCTATGGAATCTTTACTCTAGTATTTCCAAGTCTCATTTGCAATACCTTTGAAAGTACCATCACAAGCTACGATTTTCAAACACAATTTAATTTGACTAAGTAACCTCAGATGAGATTTTAAAATCCCACAAAACAACTTTTAGAACTAAGCATAATCCATATTAAAAATAAAATAATCTCAAAGGACAGGTGATCTACCTCTTTCCAAACTGTCTTTACTGTACTGTTTGCTGATGACTGACAGCCAATTTCTGCAAGAACTAAACTCTCTCCATTAGCAGGCTACCCACTTTCTACCACTTCTTCAATGTGCTCCTCTAACTTATTCCTCATTTTATCACATCTGTTCTCAGTTTTTCTCTCTATCCCTTTCTTTAGAGATTCTTTTTTAATGTGTTAGCATGTCCAGTAAATAGCTCTGCTTTTCTTAAGGGCCACGAGGCTGCAAGGCATGGGATTCTAAATTCAACCAAATCAGAACAATATTAAAAGCATCAACTTGAAAATTCAAATGCATCCTAATTTAGGCACATTAAAAGTGGCTTAAAGAAGCTAAACTTATTAACAATGGAGAATGCTACGGAATCCGGTCTCCTTGTACACACAACTGTTCTTCATTATATTAGGCTTATTTAAAAACATTCAAAAATTACAAGTTTTTATCATTTCTAGTAATAAATAATTCCTTGCCTAGTAATGTTTAATATCAATAGCCTGCTTATCTATTCCCTTTCTTAATTTACAACTGTCCCTTTTTCCACTACCATATAAACTATTTCTCCCTACCAACCAATCCTCTTCTTCAAGTACTTGAAGACACATTTAACTAAACAATATGGTATTAAAAATAATTTTATAAAAGTAAACATTGTTTTGCTCCTATTTTTGAAGAAAATTATGAAAAATTTCCCACAGGGGAGGCATTGAAAATTACACACAGAACAATTCATTGACAGTTGTAACTTTAAACACCATGCTGTTACACAGCACATCAGTAGCCCTGGTATTTCATGTCTTTTCCCATCTTTTTCTCCTCTCCATGACTTACCATTCTCGGTCCCTCTACACAGCTACTCATAATGCTAAATAGTGTTTCTCCCTTCTAACTGGTTATTTTTAACAGTAGTGATTCCCATAATCTTCCTGCTTTACCTCCACTGAACTTGGAGGTCAGTAGACCACAAACTTTAGCTTGACTTCTGCTTCCCCATTTCCCCTTGTAGGGCAAATAACCCCAAAGAATGGTACTCAGGAAGAATAGCACAGAGGATGGTATATTTTTGGATAGTTGAGGCTTGCTGATGACTCCACTGAGGAGGAATCTCCAACAAGAGATCCTTCCCCAGTGCTGGTCAGCCCTTAAATGGGGTCTGGGAGAGGTGGAGCCAGACTACATCCCTTCCAGTCACACAGGTATATTACCTTCACCTGTGCCCCTGTGGCTGACTCAGTGCTTGCCTCAGGTGCTCAATCAGTGGTTCAGGCCGTGATTCAACAGTTCCCATACACCCCCATGCCCCAAAATAGTTTTCATTTACTACCTGTATTTATTTCTGACTTGCTTTTAATTTCTTTTTCACACAAAATGTGAAGTTTCATTAACGTGCTTATTGCTAATGCTTCCAGACAAAACCTTTAAAATATGATATTAGTAGTTTCCTATTTAACAAGCATCCAAACAAATGACTCCAAACTAATTCTAAACTGATTCTGTTCTGGTTTCTGGAAAATAATTCTTAACATATCAAATTCACACTGCCAAGACCAAAAGAAGTATTAATTTTGGTTCTACATTTCAGTATCACATTAAACATTTTCTTAAAATGAGAACAAGCTTGAAGTAACTCCAATATAGCCGATGTGCTTAACAAAAGAAGTCTTGTGAGAAACACAAGAAGGCTGATGCAGTTAAACTGATTATCTTGACTTAAATCTCAGGTAAAACTTGGAAAAACTATTACAGGGTTCAACAAAGAATTAAAGCAGAGAAAAATAGTTTTAACATCAGTCACAAACATTCATACAGTGTTTGAAAACATATTACACAGGCTTTAAGGTTAAGTGCTTCAGTGAATAAGTAACTAGACACGGTTAATATATTGCCACTGAAAAGGAAACTTGCTACTGTCTGACTGATTAACAACTTAGTGTTCTGTGATGCCAACAATATAAATCAGATGGACTAAGGAACTACCTAATTTAAATAACAACAATAAAAAGCCAACAAATCAATCAGTGGAGAAGAAAAGCTGAGAAAACCTGCAGGTGAAAGTTTTACTATAGGCCACATTTCTTTTTCCATCAATATCTGCATCATCTGCTAACTTTATCACCAACAATTTTTATTAACGGTAAAAAAAAATTAAGTAAAGAAAGATTTCGTCATCCAGACTTTGAAAAAAGGCTCATCAAGGAAGGCACAGAGACGAACACTGTCAAACAGTAAAAGATACAGGCAAGCTAAAGGAATCCAGGTCATCACTGCCAAATGAGCAACCATGGTCACTCGCACAAGTAGCAGTTTAGCCAACAACAGCTAGCTCACACTGCAACACTTAAAAAAAAAAAAAGTTAGTTTATATCTTGAATTTACAAACAGGCAATGGAAGGTGCAACAGACACAGGAAGTCTTCTGGAAGGATTCTGGGACACCATCCACAGTTCTAGACCACCAGTTCAACAGGGTTGGAAAACAAAAGATGAAAGGAATGTCTGTAAGAAATTGCACCAAGAGGCTGGTGAATGCTCAAAACAGCCAACATCTTCAGCTTATTTAAAGAAATATAGCTTAGTATTTTGAAAAGAAAAATATCTAATTTAAGTAAGAAGGAAATGAGCAGCCAGAGACCGGAAGGTGATGACAGATCCACTAGAAATCCCATACAAATTTCAAGAATATAGTTTCTCAGCAGAACAAAGTAACTGCAGACACGGTGGACATTTTCTGAACGTGATGCCTCAAATTAAGGCTGGATATCTTCTCAGAAAACAGTAAAATAATCACAAATCACTGGACTGATACAGAAATAACTGAAGTTTAAAATACATTGAGATGCCAAGACTTTGGACCAAATATGTGTGTATTTAGATGTATTTAAGAACTTCAACTCTGGTTTTGTTAATAGAGTTTAGACTCAGATCTGTAACAATCAGGGTTTCAAAAGAGTGATAATTCAAGTAGTACACAAAACTGGAGACAACTGAGCTCTGTTACTAATAATATAATGGAAGACTTTGTGGTGTTAAATAGTAAGAGACAGTGACTGAATAAAATTCCAAACAATTAATAGAGATATCAACAAACCTCAGATTTCAAAAATCATATGAGGAATTTCTAACCACGGAAGCATACAATTACATTACCCCAGCACTGTGAAAGAGGAATTATACTGAAAACATTTGCATCCTCCATCATGTGAGAAAATGCATCAATGAAATTGCACAAGCATTCATCTAATTAATCCCTCTGTGAAGATGAGACTCTAGAGTCTAATTTTTAAATTGCCTTTATTTTTGGTATTGGAGCTACCTTGATCAAGACTAATGCTAAATCCTGTTGACATTCCTAGGAGTTGGTCAGGTTTGGAGCCCTATCAGTTGTTTATCAATTATCAGAAAGTTTCTATTTCCGAAAAAAAGTCAAACTCCACCATACTTACAAACAAAAGTAAAGAACACTGTGGGTTGGAAAGCAGTATTAATAACTCAGCAAAATAAACTAGTTGATGTGGTACAGTAAATCACATTTTACAGTACAATTTTAGCAACAGAAAGCAATCTAAACATTCTTAAAAGCCCCATTAAACTCAGATGCTCAGATGCTCCAGTAAGCATTCCATAACCACAATGTATAAATCCAAAGCCCTAGGTTATTTACCAGTCCTTAAAATATAAGCATCAGTGGGGTTCAATACATCAGGCTTTTAGATCTACAGTGGTTGCTTTTTTTAGTGATCCAAAATCATACTTAATGATCCAAAAAAGAGGATTATGAAGCAGGAGAGACTGTGCACTGTGAACTCTTCTCAATCCCAAACACTATGTCACCCGCTAATGTACATGTTTTTTTAAATCTTTTCCTGCCGCATAAACTACTGAAACTTTTCTGAAGTTTACAAAGATATACGTAGAGAAAAACACGAATTAAAAAAAGAGTGGATTAAAGGCATTTGGTACTCACTTGTCTATCTCAATACCAAGTGGATTAGCTGGACGTAGGGACAAAGGGGGAATCCCTTTGTTTCTGTCAGTGCGCATGTCATAATAGTTCATTTCATCCACCCAGACAGCAGACTGATCCAAGATACCTAGAGAAAACAAAGCACAAATCCTTAAAAAAGCAAGGACTGTCAAGCACTATCGAATTCTAACATACTGAACTAATTTGAAAGAACCTGATAAACATAAAATGGATGCCTAGGTAGTACAATGGAAGTTACATGGCAAAACCAACCTGGATACAATTAAGCTGAATTATTTTCTTTTAGATGTTAAAAAGGTATCAATGGCTGGGCATCAAACATTACCTCCTAAAGAACACACAGGTCCATATAAATGAAGAACCCACTCCTAATAACAGCACATCTACATTTTCTAATCCTCCAACTATTTTGATATCTGTCTTGCCATTTGCAACACTCAGAAGAAGCAATTAGCCAGAGGCCTTCCTACCTGCATGACCACAAGGACAAAGGACTGGACTTTTTTCCACAGCTTTACAGCAATTACAACAGGTAAAGTTAAGAAAAACAATTCTTGGGCTCTGTCCAAAAATGCAGCCAGCCACATTCACAATCATTCCTCTCTTTAACATGAGGAAATATCCAGTCCCCAATCTTTGGGTTGTTTTGTCTTTTTTTTTTTTTTTTTGAATACTTATTTTCCTCTCCAACCACCAAAAATTTCACCATTGATATCTGCTCTTGGTTCACTTTTCTAGTGGTCAGCTCTGAGTTCAGCTTAAAAGAAATGATGCTTTATTTAACTGCCATTGAACTGCAGAGAACAAGAAACATTTAAAATCTAGAGGGTATTTAGGCTGGATTATAGATATAGTTCCTAGACTGTTCGGCAGCATAACTTTAATGCTTACACATCACATGAGAAATACTTGAGACCTTGGAGGGTGGTTTCAATTACAAATCAGAAACAGAACTAAGGACTCCACTTTTTTTTTTAGACCAACTGTCAGCTCAGGATTTACGTGTAAGGCCCATTATCTGGTTTATATTTTGAATTTACAAGGGCTGCTCTGAAGGTAATGCCTCCTGTTCTAAGATGTTGACCCACAAGATCAGAGGCAGATGCTAATGGCATGGCAGCAGAGCCTGAACCTTCCCACCAATATTCTGCTATATTCTGTTGCCATGTGACAAATGGAAGCAAAGGGGAAGTCTAACAGAATGAAAGTGTGTATGAAACAAATATGTGTCAATGAATTCCTACATATAAAAAAAAGGTACCCACTGACATTCATCAGTGCTTGCTGTATTCAGACAATACAGTGGATGTGAGCACAGTGCAGGCCCAACAGCCACGTTCCAGATGGCCATGTACTCCTATCACACCATTAGATGAAGAGTACCTCGATTAGTTTAGCTGCACAAATAGGCAAATTATGATCAGGGAACTGTCTACAGAGATGAATACTGGCTTCAATGTGTTGGAAATAATGTCGACAACCATTATTTTATAGAATACTGAAATACTGCCAAGGGATGATCTTTCTGGATTTTCTGTCACCCAGGCAAATTATCAACTCCGATCATTACATCACAAAGCTGACTAAGCTGAAGGCTCAAGCTTCACATTCAGGCCAAAGAAGAAGACAATCTTTCTCTTAGAATAATTCCAAGTCCCATTCCAGTTTGAAAACTGTTGAGCACATTGCCAGTGTTGGCTGGACTGTCCTACCACACTTACTGTACAGTCCAGATTTGGCACCTTCTGACTTTGTTCAGGTTGATAAATAGTGCTACTGTATTTTTTGTATCTGTAGTGATTTCCATGGAAATAAAAGCATCACTTTCAGAATGCCTGATGTATTTAGTAAATTATAAAGCAATATGAATAATTACTGAATCTGTTATGACTTTCCTGAAAACTTTACAAGTTCAGTGCTTCTGCTTACAAATAAAAAGGGACAGTTTTCATTAGTCCTTGAGGATTTTATCAGGTTATTGAGGAAGCAGGACTGATTCCACAACTATCATGACTTTATACCTTCGTTTGCACATTCTATTGATACACTCTGCTTTTTCTAGACAACTGAGAATTATCTTGACATGGATCCATTTTAAACATACATTTATAAAAGCATTCAATTACATTTTTGTCTAGCAAACTAAACAGATGCAAGTTTGAACACGAGAATTACCTATCTTTTCTGGTTTAAGCAGCTTGAAGGAAACAGTTGAAGTTCCTCTGCCACCAGATTTTGTAGTGACAATAATGTCTCCTTTGTCATTTTTAGCCTGTCCGACTCGACACACAATTTTACTAGCAGACATCCATTCAGCAGTGAGCAGACAGTTGTGTCCACAGATTGTTAAACCTAGGGAGGTAAAAAAAAAAAAAAGCATTATAAAGAAAACCTACTACTACGAATAGAAGTATCATCTGAAACTCTGTAAGGCAAATATGTTTGTGATGCATTATGTATTTCAGACACATACATAAGACCCTTCTTTAGTCCCTTACAGACCACTACAGTTGGGAGTTATTATGACATTTTTCAGATACTCCCCATGTGACTTCAGACTTAGAATCTTAGTACGACTTGACACTGCGCTGCTTTAAGCTTATTTTAATCTCTTCCATCAGTTATGGAGCTACTGCAACTTTTTTTAATATCCCCAGTCAGCAAGACACTACTGTTCAGCATTAATCTGCTCTGTGTGACTTGGCCCAGTAAAAAACAAAGAATAACTAACTATTCACAAAAAACAATGTTCCTTCAACTTTGTTTAACGATACTTTTGCAAACACAGAAGATAATGACTTCATAAGAAAAAAACTAAAAATATTCCTTAACAAATACTCTGCCCTTATTTCTTCTGTACAAAATCTGTGATTCTGCTGAATAGACTGCTGCTGCTGTATGAATATCAAATAACAGTGATCCAGCATTCTCATATGTCAGATGACTTTCTCATAACTAACTTAGAAGTAAAAATGGTACATTCTGGAAGAAAAATATAACATTTTATCCACAAAGCTGTCTCACATAGAAAGATTAGAGCATATTAAAGTAAGTCACGCTTTAGTGTTAGTTCTTAGCATTTAATAACAGTTCTTAACAATTAAATACCAATGTACACTTTAATATGAGGTCAGGTTTCCTGGGGTTTCACGTCTCATGTGGTCGACCAATCTGATCAACTGACAAACCAACCTCGTCAGTTCTGGTCAGATCAGGACTCAGGATGATGGAATAGATGGATTGTTTTCTCAGATCTACCACAAGTTCCACGCTTCTAATTTGAGCTTCCTTATCCTGACGGATTAGAAAGATATTAAGATCCATAATAGCTGTACAAAAAAGTTCCTAACAGACTTGGTTCGTAGAACAACTTCAGTACTGTCTTATTAAATAACATCCTTACCTAGAAACATTTCACTGTGTATCTAAAATGACAAGGCCACACTAGTGTGTACTAGAACATGTTAGTCAGGCACAGCAGTTCTTTCCTTATTGGCTTGGTTTTGTTTTGTATTTCTAGAAAGCTATGACCAATTTAACAAATACTTACAGACAGAAAAGGATCAGCATATGTGGCTCAGTACCAAACCTTTACACTTACTTTTTCTAACAATTTAAACCTCTGACATTTCACAGCAGATAAATTTGGCAGTTTTCATGATTCTGTCAGACATTAAAATGCCCTACTCCCTGCCAAAATCTATTTTGAAAACAAAACACAAAACATAAAAACCAGAAAGGCCTTGAGTCTTATTACAACTGAAGATAATTTTACTTAAGCAAGAGCAGGAGATACGTTACTTAAAAGTGCCTGAAGGAGGTGAGGGACACAAAAACAAACATGCAAACCAAGTCTTCTGAATCAAAGTATTTTGTTTGTTCACTTTTTTGCAATATTTTCATCAGGCTAGCATATTTTTTCCCCACCTTCTGTCGAAAAATAATACACGTATTTATGAAGCAAGAGTTTTAACCTTAGACTAAAATTATTAAATTTCTTTTGGTTTTATGCTAGATTTTTCTCTTACTGAGAAAAACACTGCAGCAGAAATTAAGACGGATAGAGTTTGCCTGAACCATTCACATGACAGATCTTCACCCTAGAGTTTAAAAACATCTGAACTCTTGATATTAATATTAATTTGAATATAATCTAAGCTTAAACAATTTAGTAGGGTAGAAGTTTCTCACTAACAATTTTGAAAATCCTTATATTACTTGGAGATTCTTAAAGCTTACAAGTGAATATCACGTATCTGATACATCTTAAATGGAGGGGAACTATGTTTATCTGTATCTTAAAAACGCAAATTAAAGTCTCAACTTTTTATATAACTTCACTAAATATAGCAATGGCACAGGACAACTGTTGAAACAAAGGCATTTGGGAAGAAATTCTCGGTAGTAAAAATGAAACCATTTCCTCCTCAAAACAGAAAATTCTTCCTTAAATAAAACCTTATTTTGATCTGCTGTAAGGTACGAGGGTCTTTGAGACTATAGTACTAGAGGTCTAGTTTTTAAGAGGGCATTTTAGAGAGTCCAGTCCTCTGCCTATTTTAATAAACAGAAACAAGTAATTTTCATGAGACTTTTCAATTTTGGCTAAGCTAATGAATTGACAATATTACAACCCCTTCAAAAATACAACTGCAATCGTCTTAAAAGACAAACTAAACTTTAAGGACATAAATGCTGTGTGAATCTCCCAGATACGATTTTTTTTTGAATGAGAGCTACAGTTACAAAAAAAAGTGTTTATTTAGCTTCAAAGATACAAAAAGATTACATTTTAAGTTTCATTTATGAAACCAAAAGCGATATTGTATTACGTGGTTCTCCATTCATACAAAAACAAAACAACAGCAACAACAAAAAAAACTAGCTTATTGCTTTTCATTTTATTTTAATGTATCTCAAGTAGTAGATTATGAACTATATAAAACCCCTACTCAAACTTGCTTCAATTGCATACCTACAAAGGCTCACTTTCATAAGCATTTCCATCCAAGTTACAGGGGCTATTTACATGCATAATTTAACCATGGGATCTTAATGTGTCTGAAGCTTTAGATACTTTCTGGAGAAGGTGATAATCAAATAAAAATATTACAGCAAACCATTTTTTACTTTTGTCTTAAAACATGAGAGTATTAGCAGCCATATGCTCCAGGGTTATTCCAAAAACAAACAAACAAAACCCATTAGCAGTCAGTCAGCTATAACACTGAGAAACAGTTCAGAAAATATATTCTTTTATAAGAACCTAGTGCTGATCACTTACAAAAAGTCCATACCAATTAACTGGTGGGGTTTTTGAGATACATCAACCACACAGATACGTACGAATACACCTACCGATAACACCACCAGATTTTGACTACTTTGACTATGTCTCAAAGATTCATACAGTGTATCACAACCTCATCTAGCAGCTCAGGAAAATAAAAACTTTTCTCTGGAAGAGGCAACAAACTGAAATTAATAGGAAAAATGCAGTAGCACATGCTTGGTCATAAAGCCCATCGTGGTGAGCAAGAATGGAATTTGGGAATCTTGGTTTACAGCCATGAAGTGAAGTATTGGTTCTAGCAAAGCCAAACAAAATTCCAGTGGACTTCAGAGGAGTCATGATTCCTCAACAAATTAGAAAGATAGTCTCTAGCATGAATACCAAAGTACACATACACTTCACTTAGTAAAAAAGAAAATGGGAAATTCCAGTAGTTACAGTTACCTTGGATTTCCAAAAGATTTTACTAAGTCCTTCTCTAAAGGACTATGAATATTAAGCAGCCATAGGATATGGCTCAAATACATAAACTGTTTGCTTAAAGATAGAAACAAGGCTGCAGTAAATGGTATGTTTTCACCGAAGAAAATTTCCACATGGCATGTGCTAGAAACTCTGCTGTTCAATATATTCATAAATGACAAGTTAAAGAGGTTACAAAGTCTGCTGATGATATTAGTTCATTCAGAACATAAAGACAGTAAAAGCTAGAACAAAATGCAGAACAGATCTTATGAGACTGAGTGGTGCTATAAAACAGCCACTGAAATTGAATGAACAAAGAGATGCACAGAGGCAAAAGCAATCTTATATTCACAGATGGCAGGCCCTGAACTGACTGCTATACCTCACACATTAAAACATGGGACTACAGTAAGCAGACCAGTGAAAAACATCAACTTGATGTTTAATGTTGATTTTATAGAAGACAATTCTGTAGGGGAAAATAAGCATACAGTACCATGTAAAAGTACATTCACACTGTATGTCTCCAAGATGATATTCTCCTATCTCAACATACCAGCAATAAAACTGATTTGTTAAAAAGCACCAGGGAGGGTCAAAAACATACGCAGAAGAATTAAATTTAACTTTACTTCTCATCCTGAGGAAGTGTCAACAGAAGGTAACGGTCATCAAAAGAACCAGAACAATTCAAATGAACCACATTAAAATCAATACAGTGAAGTTCTTCACAGAAGCTGTAGCTGCATTGTTGAATCCACTTTGTCGTAGACTGTATGTACTAATTGATTTTTACACTAACTCAAGGAACAGTAATGCTCAGTGACCTTTTCAATACACTGAAAACAGCACTGATAGAAAGTCTCAGTGCCTGGGAAAGTAGCAAAGGAGGGTACCTTTATATCTACTTTCTTCTCATACAGTCCCATAGGCATTCACTCTTTGTAAGTTTTCAGCTGAACTAGGCTAAGAGGTCATTTACAGTACAGTTATTCAGAGTTGCTAGACATTGGAGAGCACTCCTGATATCACAGATTCAAGTGCATAGTCATGAAAGGGCAGTTCTCATAAACACAATAGATTTTTCCATGTTATTTGCAAAGAAAATAAAGTTCTAACCAAATCCTAAATGTGTCATTCTACAGTCTCAGAAGTTGTATATTTATTTTCAGCTTACCTATGAGGTCTGTAGGGCCAGTTCCCAAATTTTCTCCTCGAATTGTCACTTTTGTCCATGAGATGCCCTCATTAGGAGAGATGCCAGTCACAAGTGGGGGCTGGCGTGCTCGAGACATGATGCCTACTTAGTTAATGCAACGTAAGTGACTTGCACCTGTTTAACAAGAAAATATCATTTTAAGATAATTATACAATGTAAAAGTTATTAAAAACCTTCTAAAATGATAAAAAAGTATATGTGAAACACCATTCTCAAAGCTCTTTTTGCCACAGTTATCAAATAAAGAATACCTACACCTTTTTTGCACTTTTTTAAATAATTGGCATAGCCATAGATCTGAATTGAAAAGAAAATGTAGATTCAGAAGAAAACCCCAAAACCTCAAAACACTTGATACAACCTTACACCAAAATCACTTATGCCAAAAACTTTCACTCTTCTATTATAAAGTTATCATTGCATTTCTCAAAGTTTAGAATTTCTAAGTAATAGTTTATGGATATGTATTTGGATTACTTCCCCATCAAGAACTGACCTAGTGGCAAAAACAGCCACTGGGAGGAAGCCCCAGCAGTGATCTGTATTAAGCATCAATGTTTTGATTAAAAAAAGAGAAGAAAAGCATTACTTAAACATAACACAAGCAAAAAACATCAATAAAGCAGACATATCCCAACACACAAACATTGATGTACATGAAATGATCAAAAAAAGTATATCCAGAAGAACCAAACACTGGTATGGCACCTATGTCACAAGCAACCTACTATGAAAGCGATCAGGAATTCCTATTGTTTGTTTAGCAGTTTCCTTCATGCATCCACAAGAAGCAGATGAGCACAACCTGAAGCAAGTTAGTTCCCACCAACATCCCCACATTTAAAGTTCTTAACTACAGATCTATTAACTGGATTCAAAGAAGCTCTTGGAAGGAAGATTTTTTAAATTATTTTCTGAAGCTGGAATGTATACTGAAAACTAAGACGGAATAGGAAAGGTAGGAAGGAGGAGGAAGATCTCACAATTAAAAGAAACTGAATACTGCTCCTGTAAGAGAAACCAATCTCTATCTACACCACACACGCATAGAAGATGACTTACAATAAAACTTTACAGTAAAAATGTCTCAGTTTCTTAACTTCAGATACACTCACCAGTGCGAACATATACTGAATGTAAGAAATACAACACTCAGAAATATTCATGTCCTAAATACGTCTGTTAACTTTAGATAAATTTTTGAGAGTACTACTGAAGAGTACGCAACTAACAAGGTGAAGACTCTTGTGGAATAAGCAAAAACTTAAGAAATTTTAGTATGTGAGCCATGCCCATTACATAAAGAATAAAAGTGAAGAGCCCACAATTAATCTGCCCCTGGAACCAATGCTTTTTGATTTGCTTTAACTGACAAACTTCAGAACATCTGACCAGCTGAAGTCCCAAAATTAAAGATTACATTATGTTTTTAGTTTAACATTTCTCAGGTTCCTGCAAGTAACAAACAGATGAAAAAAGGAATTCAACAATTTAGACATGTGTATCCTCTTATAAACTGTCATATAAAATGCTGAAATGTTTCATATCTCTACCACGGGCTACAGAAGTCAGTAGACATTGTCTACAATCTCATTGGAACAACACTGAAGGAAAGGAGGACAGTATCAGCAGACTACAAAGAGTCAGCTGTCAGTAATCTCTAGATAGAGAAGAAAAGGTTATGCTCTGGCAGGCACAGTCCCCTCTCTCCTGCTCCTGTAAGCCCAGCTTATGTCTCTTTCTCTGTTTTTCAGAGGCAATCAGCCCCTGCCTCACTTCAAGACTGAAGCCAGGTCCAAGTTCTGCAGCTGAACTATTTCCTGCCCTCATCCTGCCCATCTTCCCGCTGACTTCTTTTGCACAATGCCAGCAAAGGAAGACAAGAGGGGTTAATACCCCAACACTCCGTTTGAATGCTGACACTGATACCATTCCATTCCTCTTCCATACCTCTTATCTGTGTGTTCATATAGCTCACCTGAACTACTGCTGACCCACTTACTTGCTGAAAACAATAAACTCAATCAGCTGTCAGGATTCCTAGCTGCACAACATGCTAAGCTATTGTCTCACATGTACTGGATGAGGGAAGGCTTTGAAGCCTTTTTTGCTGCATTACCAAGGCACTGCCTGACGACACAACAGGCAGCACAACAGAAACAAGCTTCCAAGCCTAATCCTACCCGCAGCAATCAGAAACTGAAAACACAGAGGAAGTTTTGTTTACTCCTATGCAATTAGAGCATAGGCACAGAAGATCCGATCTTTCAGTATATTGAGTTTCCTCTGGAGTCACACAATCAGGTACACAACCTCACCTAGAATGATAAGGACAAACTCCATGTACCCCTCTACATCTTATCAATAGATACATGGAATGTAAGAGTTTGCAGTATTCTTCACATATCCTCAGTAGATCTCTAAGACACAACTGATGCTAAGAAAGAGTGGGACTACCCATTTAATTATCTTCCTCAGGAAGCAGCATACACTGAGATATCAGTGTCACGATATAAACTAACTTCAATATCCCATACAGATCTTTACAAAATAATCAGCCAGAAACAAAAAAAACAAACCCAAAACCAACCAACATCTTTGAGCAAGAAACTCAGTGGTAATAGGGAGGGAAAACTCTAGAGGAAAATGAGCAAACTAGAAGCTATTCAGGCATTTTTTGGTTGATTCTCACCCTCTTGCACCCAATCTCATGGTTTCTTGCATTGTAGCTACTGTTCCTTTCAAAATACCTAGGCGTACAGATTACTGGCTTGTATCAATATAAAAACTCAAAAGTAATATTACAATGTATTTCTCCGGATTTCAGAAATTGGCACTGTATCTCTCCTCACGATAAGCTGAATAAATGCAATAAAAATGCTGAGCTTACTGAAGTCTAACATTTCTTCTAAATTATTTCCATACTTATTGTAGAATTGTTTCAAAATACCTCACTTGGATGAGAAGACCATAGTAAATCCCAACACATTATGAGAGCACTACAGCACTGAGACGCCCTATTATTCCACTTTATTTCATTTTTTTAAAGAGCAATTGGTTTCATTTATTTCAAAGAATAAATGATGGAACAGCATGTAATCTGTCCTTGCAACAGAGATCAAAAAATGCTTGAGAGTCTTCATTTATAGTATTTTTCCTCCTCCTTTTGACACACCTCGATACGTAATGCAACTAAATTGTTTAATGTGATGCATAGCTTGCATAGTCTTACAACCCAAGTGACAGTTTCTATTTTAGTTTATTTTGTTAATTTTCAGGGCAAAGCTGAAAAAATAATTATTTTTAGTTTCATTATGAAATTGAAGTTTCACTTTTAAATTTTCACTAAATCTTACTAAGAATAACTGCAATTCTATAGTCACCCTACAGAGAAACCTCACTTTTTTAAACATGTAACATAAAATAACATTTAAAAACAAAAATCAGCTTTCTTACTCAAAGATTGGTTTGTATACAGAGCAGGGGAGATCGAGCAAAATCTGTTCTCTCTATGAGATACTTATTCTGAAAATAAGGGTTTACTGAAGAAGTGTTAACAAGACTACGTTTTAGCAATAAGCGTTCTTGTTTTACACCAACAGAAGTCTCTTTTCCCTCTTTGCTCCCCTCCTACCTTTTTCAAACTTCATTGCCTCACAGTACCTCCTCAAAAGCTTAACATGGATGACATCTGTTTGACTGCTCCTACAGTCTTGTCCATATTATTCTCTCCACTATTCTGTCACAGTTCTTGTTATGAAGTGCAAGGAGTTAGAAAGCCTCTGCAAAGACCACCTACCACAAAGCCACCTTCAAAAATGCCTTTCATAAACATCATCTTCATCTTTACGTGAACTTCTCAAATAAACCGTCCTCTCCCAGAGGTTTAGCTCAATAAATAAATAAATAAATAGAAATCCAGACTGCTCTGAAAACTACAGGCTTGCTAAGGATGGGATATCATCACCCTTTATCCTAAGAAAAGCCACTTCTAAAAACACACAGTGAATAAATGAAATATCCTACATAAGGAAAAACACAAGTCTAGATGCCTTTCTGGAAATTTCATTTAAAACAGGAATGCTTAAATAGGTTCCCACATGAAACTTTCAATGACAAGCAGAGAAGAAACACAAAGAGAAAGGACATCACCAACACCTACCATAATTGTTATGTAACACAGAGCATTGCTTACTGTTATCAAAGCAATACCAAAATACAGCATAAGTGAAAAACAGAAGTCCAGAATTTAGGGATACCGAACTGTCCTGTATGTTAAAACCACAAAGGGAAACTACAAACACAACAAAGGCAGAGAACTTTGGAAGACAAGTGACAACAAGATGCACCTAACAAATTTCACCAACAAAAGAATTAGCAGTTGAGAGGTGATAGAAAGGTGTTTCTGGGTTCTAAAAAAATAAGGTGAGCTGGTTTCAAAGACTGAAAATTCCGTTAAGTAAAGTTTTCCATAGCACTCTGTCACAAACACTAAGCTTAAAAGACACTCTGGAAGGAAGGCAGAATCAAGGTCAACATAAATGTCAAAGTCAACTATCAAAAGGAATCTAAGATGTCAAGGAGGGATGAAAGAAAAAGTCTTTGTCATATCTGTAAGAAAGCGTGAACTACAGCAAGGTAAAAATGATATCCGCATACAATTAAAGCCTTCAGCTATCAAGTGCCTATTCGTGCTCAATCACATATGATACATGTGTCTGAATACCGTTTAAAACATTTTGACACAAGTACAGTAGGAACAACCACAGCATCTTCCCTGTTCAAATCACAGTATGCCTTCAAAGTTGTTTGCTTACCCAACAAACAAACCCCAAATCAGCATGTTGGGTACTCGTGTCACACTAACACTGCAGCATTAAATGCCCTGTGAAAGAACAGATTTATGAAACGGATGATTTTAAACAATCTGTAAATGCTTAGATTCCAGAACTTAGGTGATGGCCTTTGCACCTTAAACTACACAAACTCGTGCTTCTACTAAATAAATCTAGGTATTTGCTTTCACTAGGAAACCCAGAGAGTCCCCCGAGTACAACATTCTACAACAGCATCAAGTGAAGGAACATGGTAAATGACCCAAAGAAGGACGACATAGCAAAAAGTTTTCTGTTTGCATTCAAAACCATTACAAAATGACAGAAAAACATTATTGCAACCTTTTCCGTGCTTTATCTTCCCAACGGTATAAATTCAGGCAGACAATCTACATAAACTAAGATTTAAAAGCATCCAAAAAGCAGCACTGTGAAAATAACTGACATTTATTAACCCCTCTGGAGATCTTCAGTGCCCTAGAATTTCCACAGCCTTCAACACTGCATTAATAATACAAAGTCCATTCCTGCAAGCCTGCCAGGAAAGACTGGGAAGTGAATAAGCTAAACAATGCTGAAATTCCAAGTGATATTAAGAATCTACACATGTTTATTTAAATAATAAAAGAAGACTTGTCAATTTAAACAAGAAATGCTCACAAATCTTACATTTGAGGGGGGAAGAAAAAAAGTCTTCAAAACACCACTAAGCTACTTATAATGAAAAGATGAACAAACAATAAAAAAAAAAAAAAAGGGGGCAATTTCATCGTCACATAGAAAACAACAAAGCCTCATTTGTCTTGGTCTGCCATATCCAGCATGTTGATTCAAGCCAATATTAACACTGACAAACACGTTAACCTATGAGACAATGTTGTACGCCAGAATCAGTTTTGATTTGGGAAGATGCACACATTTTGAGATGGGAGGGCAAACTATGAAATAGACTGAGAGTATCAAAAGACGTAAGACGATACTCTCTTATTTTAAAAGGGCTACTGAGTACTGCAGTCAGTCACAAAGTCCACACTGGAGACTTCAGTTTGGGGACAGGCAAGGGAATAAGGGCATCCGCTTTGCTTCCACAACTGCTCTACCTGTCTATCTTATCAACATCTCCAATGCCCTGCTTCACTTAACCCAGCAAGGTACACCTTTGCAGTGATGTATCTTGACACGGTGAAAGCAAAATAATCACAGCACTCAGCAATGCCATTAACATTGTCGAGTGGCGAGGAATTAAAAGTTGGACCCAAGGCAGATGCTGGGAGAGAGTTGGGTAAAAGAGCTCAGGGCATATTTCAGAGCATGCTGCAGCTGTGAGGGATTGACACTGCTAACTGTGGAATCAAGCTCAGGAGAAACTCCGGGCACAGTTCCGGCATCCGAAATAAATTAAAGTAAACAGTGTTGCTCTCTCTCATCCACCCTGTTAGCAGGCTCTCTGTTGAGCTGGAGACCACACACCCAGACCACACAGCACCAGCTGAACTCACTCGCACGCAACATCTAGAAGCTGTCACTCTGCTGAGGTATGGAGAGGAAAAAGAGGGGGCAGGAGTGCGAGAGAGAGACAGGGAAATAGAGTGAGTGTGTGTGTGTGTGTGTGTGTTTAGAAAAGCTGCCCACTCTCCCCTCCTATCATTACAGCTGGCTAGGTTTTGTGCGGTTGGGAAGGAGGGAAAGAAGGGAGGGATAAAAAAAAGACCTATAAACTCACTAAGAAAACATACTGGTCTTGGCCTTTTGTAGTAATGATCTGCGCTCCTCCTGAACTAGTTTAGTAGCTGTTGAAGGGCTAACAAAGCATCTATTTAGCATCAATTAACCTTCTATCTATCACGTGTCAAAAAGAAATCTACAACTGTATAAATCCATTTCATTGCACATTCTCATTGGCAGCATGGTATCAGTTATGACACACAACACACCTATATCCTGATACATTGTTAACTCAGGAATTGCAATAGGTTATTTATTTGCAGAAGGGAGAGACTCCCCACAAAGAACACTTAACCGTAGGAGTGAGATTACATTGTCAAAATGCTTAATTTCTCTATAAACATTTCTCCCTGAAATGAAGCTTCGCTCATTAGGATCTTGCACCGTAAACATCCTGAATGAAATTAACGAGCCTACATATTACAACGAGTTGTGATCTGTAGCAAAGAAGTAAGAATATTTCATTCTAAAAATAGGTTAAGTTTGCCTGCTCGTTGCAGGGGAGTTGGACTAGATGACCTCTAGAGCTCCCTTTCAACTCTGAGGATTCTATGCTTGTATAAAATTGATCTAACAGTATAGACAAACAGAGACTTCTACAGCAGTAGGCGTGGAGGGGATTCTTTGATTTCTTTTAGTACAGAAAATCATTTTATGGTCAATTTTATCACCTGTTGAAACAGGAAAAGTCGAATGAACTGTTTGAACATTATTTAGTTACAGAGAAAGTTTCCTTCCCCCACACTGCCACCACAAGCACAAGAATCTACTCCATCAAATTCACTCACAAATATAATTTAACCCACTTACATGGTCCAACAGCCCACAGCCACACTGTCACCTTTATTCAAAAACCCATCCACTTAAATGACAACAACAATTTCCACATGCTACTGCTAAACAAAATCAGCAATACTACAGTAATCCAAATGTCAATTCCAGCCCGATAAACCTGAATGAGGATATTTTCATAGGAGAAAACCTTAAAAAAAAAAAAAAAAATCTGTGGTGTCTTGTTTCTTTTCTATAAAAAAAAAAAAAAAAATCTGTGGTGTCTTGTTTCTTTTCTATAAAAAAAAAAAAAAAAATCTGTGGTGTCTTGTTTCTTTTCTATAAAAAAAAAAAAAAAAATCCTGGAAGTATCACCTTATTGAAAAACAATGCCTTTCAGACAATTTAGCTTTAAAATTCTATAACTTCACAGCGCAAATAAACTATTCCTCCAACTTATTAAGAAGGTCTATATACTATTTTATGCCATTTCTTGAATAAACAAACTTCTGCTACTACATTCTGTGTTACAGCACCTATTCTTTACCAAGTCTCAAGGTAAACCAGTTAAATTTTCTGAATGTCTGCTCCGGTCGTGCTCAGCTGGCTAGAAAATAGCAGTACCTTCTAAGAAAGTGTAATTCAAGGAAGCCTGACCACAGATGTTTCTCCCCCAAATTTCTGCTATTTTCATTATAAATCGCATTACAACTCCCCAGAAATTAAGTCATCTACTTGTTAAAAGCTTCTGTATTTATTACGTGACACATCACTGTAATCTAGCAGCGGCGTGAAGAAAAGCCTTAAACATATATATACATAAACATATATATAGAAAAAAGCCAACTCAGCTTTACACAAAACCATATCACAGATGGCCATAAATCTCCCGTTCATTTCTACATTCTCAAAGCACATGCTTTCCTACATCTGCTTCTACCTCCAAAATCCAGTAAGTTTGCTTCATCTAGAAGTCATTACCCTCCCTGTCTTACATTTAAACCATTCATCCCTTTTTTCTTCTAGGTTTATCATCATTTGCTGCATTATTTTAGTTATCAGAAGAACGGTAAAGAATCTTAACACCTTCATCATCGCTCTACCTTATGTTATTCACAAGTAGAAATCAGAAATCAATACTGCAAGCATAAAAAAAACTTTCAAGCACGTTATGCAAATGCACTCAAAAAGATCCAGAAGTTCAAAAAATAAACGAAATAAATCCCAATGGGATGGGATTTATTTTCTTTCCTTTTTTTTTTTTTTAACAGAGAAAAGAAACAAGACACCACAGATTTTTTCTAAGCCCTGTAACTATACACAATATTCTTTATAAAAACACTATATAACCACTGTAATTACACAGTTCATATGACTGAAGGTTTAACTTGTATTCTCGTAGGTAGGACTGCCGCAGTAAATGTAACATTTACCGTGTGGCTTTTGGGGCACTTGCTTTTGTTTCAGAAATGTTGAGGAGGTGAGGCATGCACTTCTGTTCCTGAGATCCCTGTACTTCTCATGTTCTCACCCAAACATCACATTCCGTCCCTCGCAAAGGGAAGTACGCAAGAGATATGCTATAGTATCTCTCTGTGTTCACACAGGCAAACACACACAGCACTGAGAGCCTGAGTGCACATGTATTTTTCTTCTGTATTTCAGCCTGCCTCTGTCTTACATACTCCCAACCTTCACTTCCACTTATCTATCTAAAATTCTCATCTACTGTTTGAAAATATTCATCTATTCCAATCAGTGAAGTTCTCTCACTGCCTTCTATGCTGATGAAACATGAGAAAACGTGAGATAAACGCACCCACTCCCCTATGCAGTTTCTCAACTTTCTGCCCAACATTCAGGTTCCCAAAAAGAATGAAGGCACACACGTTAAAAACTCAGTGAGATCCGAAGTGCTAGCGTACTGCCAGAATTTGAAAATAGAAAATGTGAAGCTGTCACTTTTTTAATTGAGGTTTTAGGATCTCATTAAAAATTCAGTCAGCCTCCAATGCAAAATTTGGCGTTCACGAAGAAAATTTTGCTCAGCAAAAATCAAAAACTGATGAGGACTTCTGGATGCGTTATGGGAATTTCTGAATGCAGGGTACACGCTCCTTTCAGCATAGTCACAAAGCGAAAGCAAGAAGACAGGATGTAAGCCCAACTAACTGAAACACCATGGGTTCATATCATCATCTGACCCACAGACGCTGTCATGCTGACAGAACTTCCACCGGCTTCTGTGCAATATACCTAAGGTTTGCTTTAGAAAAATTCAACTGAAAACTTAATCTGTAGTTCCCTTATGGTCGAGAGAAAAAAAATAAAGAACAATAAAACAACCTATAAAGGGCTTCGTGTCTCAGAAACTTTGTTTTCCTTAAAATCCAAACAAACAAGTAAAGAAAGGAAACACGGGCTTTCCCTGAGTGCGCTCATAGTATTTTCTACTGAAAATGCTGAGTGCTCTGTATGCACTGATTAATAACTGTTGTCAAAGAAGCCTACACATCAATTTCCTCTTAATAAGCAGCACTAAATAGTCCCGAACTCACATAAGAAGTACAAATGTTCCACATACACCAAAGAAGGGGAGGAGAGGAGGCATTCGACTTGGTTTAGTTTAAAATATGAAATGCTTAGCTTACCTTCCCCTAATCAAAATACACAACATAACAATTGCACAATTAATCCTCATTTTTCAGGTATTTGCCCCATTACTCAGCTTCTGGGAAAGCTGCCTTGGATTCATTTTTCCAGGAGATACAAAAAACAAGGATCTCTCTCCTTCTCTCCCCCCCTCCTCCAACTTTGGACACTGGGAGAACAACCAACGATCTAACTGCTTTTGGACTGAAACACTGAATTCTATTCCTTCAAAAATATTTAAGAATTTTTTTTTTTAATAAATCAGTTTTATTTTTAAATTGATACTTTTCAAGCTGTAAACACAGATGTTTGTGTTCTGTGCAAAATACAAAACACCAGCCTGACATGACTACCCTATGCGGGCACTATCTACTCACCCAATACCCTACAGATACCTTTACAAACAGAACTTCCCCATTGCCAAGTACTGCTCCCCTTGCTTGGGGAAAGCAATCTGAAAGACAACATGGCACAAAACAGATTTACAGAAGGTAGGTGGTCTAAACTAGGGGTTAAGCTGAAGAGCAGCATCTGACTTCCACTGAAGATATCCATTTAGCTATTTTCTGATTTCAACCATTCAGTGTGCTTTTAAGCGCAGCACCACATGCCGCTCATACTGAAGTCTCCCAAAGAAAATAAATTCACTGTAACACATACAATCTTCTGAGCAATATCGTCAAGACCTTCATTTCAAACTGAAGTACTACTGATTTCTTCTGTGCAAAACATTCATGTGCCCTTTTTTGCATAATTAAAAGTAACGCACAGACATCTGAAATAACCACTTGTGCTTCACAGACTCGTCTTGTTTCAGAGAACGAAAGTGTAGTTTAATTCATGTATGCTTTCAGTGGCTGTCAGAACCTGCATTTTAAAAAATAACTTTTAAATTCAGACTTCCGTGACCATCCTATTCAGGTCTTGCTCCTTCTCCCCCCCACCCTTTTAAATGGATTCAAAGGAAAAGTAGAAAAGCCCAGAAGAAGCAAATCAAAATTAACACACAACTGATGATTAGTTTCAAGTACAACGCTCAAGACTTACTGGATTTACAGCCAGCTATATCACACTGACAGAAATTGATTAAGTAGGGTTTAACACAACATATCTCAAGCTTTCATCACTAAAAAGAGGTCAGCGGCCTCTGTTTCTTGTCTACCACTTAATGTGCCTCAGTGCAGCTTCACTGTGAGGAGCAGCAGCATCAACAGACTCTATCAGTGGATGCTTTTTCATGGGACCTCAGAAACTACTGGCGAATCATATTTTAAATATTAAAGACATTGTTTATGGCTCATATGTTCTCAACACAAGGAGTCCTACAACTCAAAACACTAAGATCTGAATACCGCAGGACCAAAAACACTTGGTGAGTGTTACCTTCAGTACTGAAGATAAAACAGCTTTCCAATTGAACAACATCAACAGGCACAGCGTTGAATATTTTATTCTACAGACATTTCTTCTGTGTTTTTTTTTTCCCTCCTTAGGTTCATGACTAGAACTGGATGGATTTACCACTAAGTTCTAAAAAAGTCCAACAACTTTGAGTGCTATCAGGCACTAATTTCTGATAAAGAAAATACATCAGTAAAGGAATTACTGAGTAAAAAAAAAGACTGTAATTTATTGAACTACTGCCATAAAAACACAAGATAACTTTATGTTAACAAAAAAAAAAAAAAAGAACAAATTAAAAAAGCGCAAGCTTGGTTGGTAGAATACGTTTAATTGAATAGTTTCACCTCTGATAAACACTAAGAAAAGTTAAGTTTTCCATACAGAAAGAAAACCATCAAACAATATACCACCAGAAGACAAATGAATGTTATTTTCTCTGAAATAAATCATGCTAGTATAATGAAAATCACTGCATCCTGTTTAAAACAGCAGAACCCCTGGTTAAGTAAAAACACTGTTGTCCAAGGGTGGGCATAAATCATGGACGCTGTAAACTAAGCGATCCATGGGAAAGAAAGCAGCAGCAGGGCATGCTTTTGGCTGCTCCTTGCTGGGTCAGTGCAAGCTGTAACAGACACTAAGGCAACAGGGAACTAAGGATGGCCGAGCTTTTCTTCAGGGAAGCAAAAATAAAGCAAGAAATCCAACCTGCTTTGCTAAGCGACAAGTTTTAGCAGCAGTTTACAATTAAAAACAAACAAACAAACAACTGAAAAGAAAACCCCAGAAACCATTGGGTGGTAACCCTGCCCACGGCCAAGGGCTGGAACTGGATAATCTTTAAGGTCCCTTTTAAACTAAACCATTCTGTGATTCCAACTAGAAGCTTTTCCAATGGTTTGATGGCTTTATCAAAAGGAAAAAGTCAAATCGTAAGGAGAAAGGAAACAAGTGTTTACAGTCAGGAAACCGAAGTGAGACTGCAATTTTAAACTAAATTTAACTGTCCACGGGCACTAACAGCCCAGGTTTGAGCTGATGTTCTACTAGAGCTAAGCTGGCTGGGAAAGGGGACCCAATCCCGCGTGCAGGCGGCTGCTCCCCTCAGTAAGGAACCGTACCGCGGCTCCTCGTTACGCTCATTAAGTTAACTCCCCGGCGCTCCGCCCGCGCCTCTCCAGGCCTACTTCCTGCACAGCCCCCAACACACGGAACCACCCCCCGGCCGGGCCGGGTCCCACGCGGCGCTTCCCGACCTCCCCGGGATGGGGACGCTCTCCGCCCCAGCGCAAGGGGGGAGGACCGGGGCTGCCCCGCTGTCACTCACCGCCCGCCGCGCTCGTGTCCGGCACCCGGGCAGCGCCGCTCCCGGCAGCGCCTCCGCCTCCGGCGGGCGCAGGCACCGGCAGCCGCCGCACGAGGACATCGATGGAGCGCGGAGAGATCGAGGAGGAGCGGCCGAACCCGCCCAATAATGGGGCAGGAGGAGGGGCGGCCGGGCTCCGTGGGTTTGGGGGGGGCTGCCCCTCGTGGATGAGAAGAAGCGGAGTGATAATAAATAATAGTAAGCTGCAAAGATCGTGTGTTCCCCGAGGGCTTTGTGCAGGCAGAGACGCACCCCAGGCGTCTGGTGCACAAGGTGGTGCGCAGAAGAGGAAGGTGTCGTGACTGTGTGGCAGGAATCACAGAATCACAGAAACTGTAGGGGTTGGAAGGGACCTCTAGAGATCATCGAGTCCAACCCCCTGCCAAAGCAGCTCCCTAGCCCAGGTTGCACAGGTAGGCGTCCAGGCGGGTCTTGAACGTCTCCAGAGAAGGAGACTCCACCACCTCTCTGTGCAGCCCGTGCCAGTGCTCTGTCACCCTTACTGGAAGATGGGCTCCTGCCATCTTGGTGTTTTTCAGGTGTTCTTCTTTTGGAAACTGCAGCTACATTTGTCATTACATTACATTTACATTACACACCTGATGCAACTGGGCTTGACAGGCGCTCACGGCCCTGCAGGACATTCCTCTGCAGCCCCCCACAACATGCTGGGGTCACAGCATGTGGCAGAGTGCAAGCTGAGACTGGTGTGCTGACCCTGAGTGTGCCTGGGGTTAGCGCTGCTGGTTCCCTAAATTGCCTACAGTGCCAGATGGACTAGACTAAGCAACACCATGGCACATTCTCACCCATCAGACTCACTCAGTTGGATGGGGGGCAACTGCAATGTTTTTCATGCCATCTGTACAAGAAAGACCATCTTTTCTTTAAAAAATGGAGCAGGAAAAGCTGTGAAGTTCCATTTCTTGTCTCCATTTTTTTCGGGTTGCTCCCCAGCAGTCTGACCCCCTGGGCAGTGGCTTTCCGGCACTGATGCAGAGCTGCACGGAAACAGGACGCAGCTGCTGCAGGAGCTGGCGGTGGGCAGGCAGCACGGGCAGAGCTTGGTCATACAAACTGGTCCTTGTTTCCCACTGAAGATGTGGGGATGCATCTTACCCAACCATCTTTCTACAGGAGGCACCTCTGTACAAAGGCTCTTCTTCCTTTTGGAAAGGATCAGAAGATGTCCTTTTCCCCTTTCTGCTGGGACTGTTTGGAGTTTGGTTGCAAAAGCCAAGTGTAAATGAAATCTTAATGGAAAGCAGATAATAAGCAACGAGAAAGAGAACAGGAAGGAGAATCAGTTGCTCTGTTTTGCCAAACCAGACCTAAAGTGGGACGTTAGTGGGAAAAAGGAATTATCTTTCATAAAGCCTCAATTTTAGCACCATAGAAAGCATTATGGCAGAGAAATGTCTTTTCCCTCACTTTTTTTTTGCTAGAGGTGAGAGCTGCTGAAGTTATATTATAGGCTGTAGTATCTCAGTGGGTGAATAAACAGCTCTTTACTGACTCTTTCCTCTAGCTTTGTTAAATCATCACATGGCATCTGCCTAGGGAACAATGAGATGCTTTAGTGTCACTCTTATCTCTAATTAGCTCCAAAGTTATTACTGGTGCCTGAGCAGTTTTCTGTTAATACCTACTGCAGAAAGACAGCTCACCTGTCCTTCAAGAAAAGTAAAGTTGGCATCACATTAAAAAAAAAGCGTGACTCTTTGCCACCTGTTTGAAGATGATGTTTTTCCTTCTTGACAACTTGTTTGCGTTTTCTCATTAAAAACCTGTCACCAGTTGTGCCAAATAAAACCACTACTTTGAAAGTTTGGGTTGATGCAGAAAGTTCCATCCGGCCCTCCACATACCTGGGTGCAGCCCTGCAAAATGCTCTCATGGAGTGCATGTGCATGCCCCTAAGTCCCATTGACTTTCAGAGGTGTGCAATGGGAACAGTCTGCCTGGGAGGTTTTGCAATAAACAACCATGAGTTTAGATACAGTTTGAGCAGCAAACTACAGAGTAAGGCTGATTTTTTTTTGTTGGGGAATTGACTGCAACTTCACTTCTATTGTAAGCACAAATACCGTAAAAGGGTGAATAGCAGGAGGGAATCTGAGCTTCAGAAGAGACGAGCTCCAGTGTCAGCTGAAATGAGAAAAGACTGGAAGGTTTTTGTGTCTTTGAAAGTATCACCTCCCCTTCTAAAGTTTTAAACCAGCTGCTTGGCTGTGATTTTATGCCGATCTTGGTCTTAGGGAACCTGTCAGAACAGCTTAACGAGGTTAAACTCTGCAATGGCGGGAGCCTGAAGGGCTGTGGGTTCATCCTTATACACAAATCCTGCTGTTGCCAGGAGTGGCACCCAGGACTCTTGTGATCTGCAGGGACTCAGGATAATATTGTCAGAGAAGAGTTTCCTGTGTGCAGGAGTTTGTTGAATCGAATGTGGGTGGTTTTCCCAGCTGATGTGCAATGACCATGTGGTAACTATCACCTACCCCTTCAGTGACTCCTGAACAAAGCTGACAATGACTGACTACAGATATACCCCACTGGAGAAAAGAAACACTGCCCCATACATCCTTTTAGAACAAAAGGAGGAAAACTAGTGCTGTCAGATACATAATCAAATATATAGCTTATAATATGTATATACCATAGTATGAAATATATATCTGCTGTCATATATAATGCTGCTAATATAAATATATTATTTCACAGAACTCCAGATACCATTAGAGAGATTAATCTGTGCTGTTAAAACCGAGGAAATAAACGACAAGTTGTAATGTAATGACCTGGTAAATAGTAAGTATCATTCCTCAGAAAGGTCACAAACGTAATTGCTCATTCATGCCTTTTTCTAATCCATTTATGCAGATTTGACAGTGATCTGTAAACAATACATCTCTCTACAAAGTTGGGTAAACAGATATGAAAGCCAAGGGAGATTATTATGATAATCTTGTCTAACCTGAATATAAAAAGCTGTAGAATTTCCTCCATCCATTCCCACATAAAGCTCTTTGTGCAGTTGTTTCTTAGAAAGACTTCTTCATTTTATTTCAGAGAGTTGGAGAAATTGTGAATGCATCACTGCACCTTTGAACATTTCTCAGTGGTCACTGTGCTACACTAATGTGAAAAATAGCTCACAGAAATGCAAATGTTATTTGTAAAGGTAAATTCATCTGACTGCAGCATCTGTCCATTGCAAGACTGCTTCTTGTTAACAGAATTATTTTCTTTTGAAGATGTGTGTAAAATACTGCAGGTTTACTCCTTCAGCTGCTCTTGATAAATTGTATGGATTAAACTTTTTGACTGTGCTCTGTATAATCACCTTTCCAGGATTTTTCTCATTTCTGAATCCTTTCAAGATTGTTGCTATCACCCTTCTTTTTTGGCATGTGGACATCAAAACTGGGTCTCTCTCTACTTCTGTTTGAATTTGCAAGATGAATATTATAACCAGAAAAAATCTAAAGAAGAGAAAAAAGCTAAGAAGCCATAAGGCTGAAAACAACTATAAGAAAACACCTATTCAGTCCTGTTATGCGCCCCAAATCAGGATCATCTATTCTTCTCTTATAATGTAACTGTTTTTTCAATCTTGTCCTCAGAGTCTTCCCAGTATGGTGCTTTTACCAACTCCTCAGGCAACATTTCCCAGTGTTTCAATACTCATATCATTAAAGACTGTTCTTTGCTGCAATTTTAGCCTGTTAGTGAGTGTTCTGTCTGCAGCCTTTCACAGATTTTAAGGCTCTGTCCCCTCTGTGTTCTTTTACTCATTAAGCAAAACAGTGCATTTTAGAATCCTGGTATTCTTGTTTTCTGGACTGATAATCAAATTCAATCTCTGCTGCACACTTTTTCTGTCACTCAATGTCAGTGAGTGCAGTGTTCCACACCAGTCATATTTCAGGTGAAAAACATTTTAAGAAAGACAAACTCCAGTTGTAGTCACTCTATGGCTTATCAGAGCAAAATAATTGCTTTGCCTATTTTGTTGTCCCTCTTCCTTTCCCTACACCTTCATATGGCATTTGCCTTTTTACAACAACAAAACGGTGTTGACTCATGTTTAGCCTGTGTTTCACGCTACATTTTTTTTCTATGGGGTTATAATCCTGTTTACTTTCCTCCTTCCTGTATCCGTTGAACTGATGACTGCATGTCTGATTTACTACACTTGCACCTTTTGAATACTATCTTCTATGTTGTATTTTTTTCCTTACGAAACTCTCCAGTTTGCAAAATCATTCTGAATTCTATTTCTGTTGTCTAACACACCTTTAGCTGTTGTCCTCTTCCTGTCCTTTCTATATTCATATTTTGTGTGTTGTCAGATAAATAATAAGCAGTGAGTAGTATCAGATTCAGGTCAAATCCTTAAGCAACCTCTCTCAGTGCATTTTTATATTTTGATATTGGGCTATTTTGTTAGCACTTGACCAGTGATTCTTCTAATCCTATGGGATTTTCACTCTGGACCATATTACCTTTGCTTATAATTGAGGAACATTGCCAAAAGCTTTTCTAAAATTAAGATAGTTAAGTTTTACTACTTCTATCCTTTGTGTAATACTTATTACCTTGTTGTAAAAGGGAGTCAGATTGGTTTGACATGATTTGTTCTTGACAAATTCATGCTGGTTGTTATTCATTTTCTTTGAATGCTTACAGAGGTTTTGGTGGATCATTTTCACCGTGAAGCTACCTGATCTGTGTAAATCACCACCTCAGTTGTTTTTTTCTGTGTGTACTTAACTTTAGCTGTTTGAAATCAAGAGGGCTGGTTCCATGCCTATGAGAGTTTCCTTCAGATCAGAGATCTGAACCAGCAGCAGTCCCAACCCTTCCTTGTTCCTTGTAGCAAACCTATAATCCTTGCACAAACTTTCTTCACGTCACTGCTTCTACTTCCCTTTATTTTCTTGATCCATTGATGGAACATTCCTGCAGAAGTTGGCTTCAAGCAGCTCTCACTGATTTTGCAAAAATTCATACACATATTTCAAAGTCCAAGCAGATTTCCTGTGTTGTGCTATGCACCCAAGACCAGCTGCTTTCTACTTCCTCCTAAACTGAAAATCACCCAAATGTATGTTGTGAAACCAACATCTAGGAAGTTATCTACCTAAGTATTACACTTCTATTTCTTTTTTCAATAGATACAGAAGTAAGTTCTCTGACCTTGGTGGCCTTTTGACCATTTTCTAGGAGTTTAAGCCAAAAGCCCTCATTACAAGGTGAAACATATTCATCTTAGCTGAAAGGCAAGAGAGAACAAAACAATGTACTGATCAGTGTTTGCCCCCAGATGATTTCTAGTATGCTTTAAGAGAAACAACATATAAATTAATGCACGTGATATTTTGAGTTTTCTTCCAGAACACGTACAGTCAGTTTTTCCACATCAAACAAAAAATACAGTCTCCTGCACTTTCAACAATTTCCAGCAGTACACAAAATTCTCTCACTCTTTTACTTTCTTGGCTAACATCACCCTAATTCTTGCCTTTCAAGGCTTGTCCAAGGAATCTGTGCACTACTGACCCAGAGGCATTGTTTCTCTAAACAGCACCAATGAAACAAATTATTAATCTACTCTCTGCAGCTAAAAATACCGAATGCTGTATACTACACTCTGTCATGGGTGTCATGACTAAATTGCATCAGTTTTAATAGTTTTTGGAACTGACCTTCATTTACTGTGTGTATTTTAAAACGTAGATGCAAAAAAAGAAAATTGAAACCTTAAGCAGCTTAAAATTACGCCACGTCTCTATTTCAAAGTTAAAATATATCATTCAAATACCATTTTGCATTTTCTTTCCCTGGAAATGCAGGATAAATTCTGTCCCTCTTTTCCACAAGAGCGAACTGTGGTAAAACTGCCGTCACTTCCCTGCTTTCAGGAGCAAGCAGGGAAAAGCTGTTAATTAGATATTTTTGGTGGCTTCTGAGATTGTGTTGAATGAAGGCAGAGATTGGCACTCTAGTCCTGTTGCCTGCCCACCTCAGTTTTCTCCACAAGCTCTGGTAGCAGTCATCATGTCCTGATGTGCCCTAGTGAAAGTCAGCAGGAGGAGCAGAGACTTCATATTTAATAGCCAAGTTGATTTTGATGAAACTCAGTGAGGAACGCTTGTTTCCCACACTCTTCCCATTCACAGGCTCTAGTGAACCATCTCTGGAGAGAGGATATGTCGAGCAGCCTAAGATCAGATAGTGTTTTGCCATTACTACTGTTTGTTACAAAGAGTGCCTATTGATTAGCGATTTCATGTGCATGTACAATACCTTGCAGGCACATGGCTTTATTTTGGAGGCACTTTGGAGCCAGATCCATTTTGTCCAATCTGTAGGATAATGGGAACTATTTTTTTGGACAACTGATACGTAACAGTAAATAAACAAAGGCTGATTACGCAATGGGCATATCACGTACGCATGCACTTGCAAAACCACATTTATTTTAAAGGAAATGATATGTTTTGTTGGGTTCTTTTCCTATGTATTTGATGACATAAACAAACATTCCATCTATTTCAAAACCTCTTCTTGGCTGTAATTTTTTTCTTCCTATGCTTCCGTGTCTCTCTTTTCTTTCTCCCACCCTTCTGACCTCTCATTGTTCCATGGTGAAAAAGGTGCGGAAAAATAAATAATAGATTGCGTTTTACATCAATTAAATATAATCATGAAGTTTCTCTAGGAGACAAAAATTCTTTTAATATATCAATCAAGCAATTAGCATTAAAATGTGGATTTTGATCTGTGCCCTAAATGTGTGATGAAAGGTACCAGATCAGATAGCTTAATCTGAAAGCCATGAAATATATGACGATATTCAGTTTTAATAATCTACAGTTCTAGTTTTCAATGTTTCTTATTGCCACTTATTCTTAGATTCAGAAGACTATCAGATGTAAATTTACATGAGAGAGGTGTTTAGCTTTGCCTTCAGATCTACAGCAATTTCCACAGAAATTTCTGAAAAGAATACTGGTCAGTGTTTAAAAACATAGTGGCTTAAATTTATATTGTTAAATCTGTATTTAGTCCTGAAATGTGCTGAGGACTCTGGCTGTGATCCAAGAGAGCACTTACGCATTCCCATTAACTTTAAAACACATTCAGGTTTATTATTCACTTTACCAAAGGAACGGAACTTCAACTAAGCATGCACTTCAGTGAGTTGTTGGGCTGAGCCTTATTTAACCCTCTGTGCCCATTCTGCCCACCATTCAGACCCTCACTCACTTTATTCACGGTAGAACTAGTGATACTGGTGAAACTACTAGATTACAGACTTCTTCAAGGCTGTTTCTTCAAAAGGCCCACGTGTCTACCACATGCATTTCCAGAACCTACTGAGGTGTGCATTTCAAAGCATACATCATAGTCAACATCAGAATGCTCTTACAACAAATATTTTTATCTTCTGTCTATTTGTTACTGTACTTGTGTTTTGCACAGCCAAATGCAACATTTGGGCAATATTCACCTGCTTCTGAAAGTTTGATTAAAGTTCCATTGCAGTGGATAAGAGTTGCTTTTCTGTATTTCAGAGGGACAGGACAATGAGTAGCAGATGCTGTAGTAAAGAATATTCAAGTCAGACATTAGGAAGAACTCTAACAGTAGGAACAATGTTATACTGGGATGGGCTGTTTAGGAAATAGACGAAACCTCCTCCATTGGGAGCCTTTAGGAACTAGCTAAATAATCATCTACCAGAAATGATGCTATTTCTGGTGCTACAGTCATCCTTCCTTACATAGCCAGTATGCACTAGGCAGGTTCAAAATGGGCCTTAGTACCTCTGTTCAACTATTAATTGTCATGAGACTCATACCAAGCTCTTACTGTCTACTGCCTAGCCTTATATGTTGCTAGCCTTGCGTTTTCTTACACAGGAACCTTGTCATGATTCAGTTATGAGGGAGCAGCAGTATTAGACAAATTTACAAGAAAAAAAAGTATATTTTTGCAAGTGTTTCTAGCAACAGAAAAAGATGGTATGTGAAAACGTGGCTAGAAGCATTTTCATGAGAGCAATTTTTCAAAGCTATCAGTTGCAGTTAAAGCCAACATCAGTCAGAATTTAACAGCAATCTTGACTTTTTTTTTTTTTTTTTAAGGGATACTTGTATAGGAAAAATAAAAATAAAAAGGTTAGAAAGGAAAACCAAGAATAGAAAGAAGTGTTAGTACCGTGATCATCATTTGTGAATGTAATAGTCAGTAGCTAGTTACTTTTAAGAACGCTGAGAGTCCTTGCAGGAAACCTGCCAGCTTTCTCCAGCACATAACCACCATGCCCCAGCATCCCTAAAACTGCATCCACTACCTCTAAAGGACCAAGCCTTCTGAAGAATCTTCTAAACCAAGTGATGCTCTTCCAGTTATACAACATACATTTACTCTGTGGACAGCAAATACACTTTTAAAAATAACTGTTCTGCCTGCCGTGTGTTCCCGGCCATCCATTGCAATGCTTTCATTCTTCCAATGCCAAAGTGATAAGACAGCTGCATCATCAACAAGGGCCTGAAACTCACAGCAAGGAGAGGCCTGGAGAGAGTGCTCATATTCTATTTAAACCTTTTTTTTTAATTTTTTATTTTATTTTTTTTTTATCACTGCTCACATTTGCAAGGCAAATTTAGCCTGCTGTAAATATAAAGGGTTATTAGCAAGGCACATTTCCACATGCACAACACATTTGGATAGATTGCTGCTCTTCCCATAGCTTGGGGCATTTTTTGTAACTGCCAAAATCAACCTTTTATCTGGGAAATGTGCAGGGAGGAAGTTCGGAAATAATGCTGCGATGAGCTGGAGAGGTCCACTTATTTTGGTGTTTTATTCATTTACAAGAAAATGTTTGGTGATTGTTTGACTAAAAAAATCTCAAATTTGTGTGGCAGATGAATCTCCAATGTGGTATCCTGAAAACTCAGAAAGAGGAATAGGCATTTCCTTTGTTTTAAGTTTTGTTTCCTTTTGGCTTTCAGTCTCGTCTCCATTCTGAAATATCTATAAATTCCAATAATCTGGCAATCTTAAAGGTATGTGCCTTCAGGTAAGAATGAAGTCAATCTATAGTTCATTCTTCCTCCAAATAATCTCTGGGATACAAATCAGTGTCCTAATGGCAAATTTATCATGACACGTTTCTTAATGTCTGCATTCCAGGGATGGAAGTATGATTCTCAATAAAGTTAATAGTTCCAACTGGAATACTGAGGGGGAAAAAACGAACACAATACTGTTTGTTAACACTGGCATGATTGCACCTGTCTTTAATACTTTTAAGCTCTCTCCAAAAAACAAACCAACAAACAACAAACAATAAAGCAAAAGAATGAAGTAATGAAGCAATAAGGGAAAGTAAAAATGACATAGGTCTGCAATTTTGAGGAGGGATTTGGAAAAATATTTGAATAATCTTGAAATCTAAGGCAAACGTGTACCCAAGGATGTGCACCTATGAGCACAAAGGCAAGGATGATGCAGTGACTCTGGCTGCTGTGAGATTGTGTTCCTGCAGTAATGTGGGGAGACACAGGGTTAGGGCCAACCCTAGATGCCAGCAGAGCTGGAATTTGCCTAGAGAGAGCAGGGGGGTTCTTCTCCCCTCCCTCCACACGCATCGTGTAGGGGTTGAACTCTGCAAGACTTGCAAAGAATACACGTTATATTATCTTTTCATTTCCACAGCATCTGTGCATTTAAACTTTCATGACTCATTGTGTCTGCGTGTGATCGTCTTGTACATGTATTTAAGTTGCTGCTCTTACCTCTGATCTTGAGAGACAAAAGCAACACTGAATTCTTTTTCCATTATATATTTTTACAAAAGAACTACTGTAAAAATTAATCAAAGGTATGCTGGTTTTTATTGTTATTTTTTTAATTTCGGGGGGTACTTTTCCTCATATTGCAGTGATTTTGAAATTGAAACGTTGCACTGCTGAGAAAGTGCCATGAAAATATAACCCACTACATTCCATGAAAATAAATAAGCAAGGCCACCCAAATTTTCAATTAGTGCTAGTGCAGTATGCAGGAAATGGCTCGGGAACCGTCAAAGGCAGCCTTAGGCTGGGTCGTGGATACGGAACAGTGACAGGAAGGTTTGAGGCTGGAATACAGGCTCAGTGTGAAGATGGCTCCTCTCCAAGGAAAACGGCATGCTAATAGGTTAATACTGATTTCCTGAAACATACAGCCTGGGTATTACATGCTGGAATTTACATTCTGACAAAGGCAATTGCGGAGCCTCGAGACTTTGCTTTTTTGGTGATGAAATAACACTAGAAAGTTCAAGCTGCATTATATATTTCATGTTTTAAGCTTATTAAACATTCAAAGTACAAACTGTGCACATATTTTTAAGCCACCTGAAATAGCAACAGCCTCACAAGTTTGGGAAGGTGGTATGAGAAAAACTATGTCTTGACAGGTCAGGTTTGTCTTGAGTGATGCCATCAACATATACTGACCAGGGCTGAGATAGGCCACTTTCAGAGTAGACCTGCCCTGAATCCAGAAATATTGTCCAGTCAAACAGACATGCACAGGAATAGGAATAAGACATGTTCTTTTAGCATAGCCTTTACAGACAAAGAGATGTTTTGAAGATACTGAAGGACTGAGTCAAAAGTTGGACAAAGCACTTCAGAAACTTTTCAGTTTTTCAGCTAAAAAGTAGGAAAGCAGACAACACATCCCTTTGTGCAAGTCAGAGGAAGAGCTACTGTAGATGGTAGAAACAATTGCACTAAACCTTAATTATGAAAGCATGTGCCCAAAACAAAAGTAGAAGAAAACAAAAAGGGGAAGAAACTCATCAGGAGAGAAAGCCCTGTCTAGCTAAAATATCCAGCCAACCTTTCTTAACTGGTGGACAAGAAGCTGCAGAGCATTCTCATGGAAAAGGACCTGGGGGCTCTGGCTGACAGCAAGATGAATCTGAGCCAGTTGTGTGCCCTGGCAACCCACAATGCATCAGCTGACAGAGATGTGTTTTACATCTTTTTTAGACGAAGCTGTTTTAAATAAGCTTTGGAAAAATTTTAATCAGTGCAGAATATTCGAAGTTCCAAGTACCTTACCTACTTCTGAACTTCTCTAGCTTAAAGTCAATAATTGTTTCACTTGCCTGTGAAAGTGCAATTAACAGAGCAAGGAAGGAAGTGCAGGGAATTTGGGGAGTTTTAATTTGTTTTTACACATCATGGTACATTTTTTGGTCACAGGTGATAATTATTTAATCAAATGGAATTTGCCCAGTGGTATTTCACATGACACCACTGCCAATCACTACAAAGCAAACAAACTCTTCAGATGGTGGAGGGAGAGTTTACTCATCTGTCCTCTGGTGAGCTGCTTGCTGTGAACTCTGAATGACACATCTGATATTGCTGAAATGGTCCATGGGCAGCTGAGTGGAACATGCACTAACCAAGGCAGCATTTTCTGGTTTAGATGACTCGGGACAAAAGAACTTGGACATGTGGGTATGGCTGGGTATGAGCTCAATCATTGTCCAGAATCAAGATGTTCTTCTGAAATGGGGCCACAGCTTTTATGAAAAGGTACTTCTCCCCTTTAGGAACAGAGAGCCTCATTTCCTTTCCACGTGTACACTTGATCCATGATAAATGTTTATAAAGTTCCCCTTCACCAAGTTTCTTAACTGCTGAAGAATAAATATTTAAAGAATCATAAATACTATAATCAAAACCACGTAAGATGCTACAAGAGTGTTCCCTATTGTACGAAAAAACAAAGGAGCTGAAGCTTGCAGAAAACTTCATTTTCCTGGTTTGAAAGCTGATCTACTGTATGATACAGTATGTATTATCTTTGTGCAATATTTTTAAAGCAATGCCTTAAATGCCATTGGCTTAATTCTTACCATATTACTATAACAAAACTATGGAAACCCTGCAGAAGACCAATGAAGAAGAGGTTTGGAGGTCTCATCTGCAGAATACTGAGTGCTTTGGCTTCTATTCAGTGGAGTCTTGGGGATTAGACCTGTGTTTAAGATTAAGGACATACCTAAGTGCCTCGCTGGATGGTAGCCAGAATGTTCAGCATCTCATAGGACTGAGCCCTTTGCTGGCAGTCAGAGAAGACTTTCAGTACTGAGCAAATTCTTTAGCTGGAGTAAAAGTTATTGCTAAAATAAAAAGGCACATGTTTCCCAATTGCAGTCTGTAAATAACACCTGTATACTTAACCCCAGAAGAAGTAGGCCACCTAATGGAAACTACTCTCAGATTTTTTTTAAATATAACTGTGCACATAGAATTGAGCAACAAGACTCTTACTTTTGTCACTAGGGTTAAAACCCTCATTCTACAGAGGAAAACAAGAATATCACCCTTTTTTTTCTTTTTTTTCTTTTTTTTTTCTGATATTACCTGACAGCCTGGTGTGGTGCTTCCTCCTACCTTGAAGTCTGACTGTAAAATTAAATAAAATGGCAATTCCCTGTGGTTATTGATCAAATTATCCAATAAGATCTGCTTCAAGAAATCAAATTTAAAATGGTGGACATTACGTTGTTTTAATGCAGCTGATCCCTCCTGAATTTTAATCAAATGGGACAGAAGGATGAAATTAGTCAGACACAAAAATACAATGATTCAAAGGTGATTTGAACACTTTTGCACAGGTAAAATTCCTTCTCAAGTTTAAGTCTCCGCCCCTTCTTTCTCTCCCTACAATTACTGCCTCTATCAAATACAGTGGAAATAAAGCTTTCCTGCTTTAGAAGGTAAGAGGATCCATAGGAAATCTAATCATGATGACTCTTGACTCCCACAGATCAAAGATCAACAATCAAAGATCGTTTCCTGATTTCCTCTCTGCTGGCATGTACTGGTATGGGAAAAATCCATGGGGTATTATCGCAGAGAATGGTGAAAGGACTGTCCTGCAGGGCTTTCCAGAGGTGTTTCTGGACTCCTATCACCACCTGGCTCCTTCAGAAGCAGCCGCACAGTAGATGCACAACCAGCACTTGACCACCACGGCTGCAGCCTTTCAGGCTTTGGCCCCATGCACAATTCTGAACAGCAATTGCAGCCATGTGCCTGACCACCTGCAGGCCAGCACCAATTTCCGCAGAAGCAGAACATGGTGAGAGCAATTTGCACCTTGCATGTTCTGCATGTTTGTAATTAGTAATGAATTAATGCAGAACATTCCTTTGCAAGTCTCTTTTCACCAGCAATAGACATGTTTGAACCAAAGGAGAGAGAAATGCATTGTTAGAATCAGCATTTTCTTTTTTTGGATCTCCTTCAGCCTCCAGGTATAAGTGCTATGTATAAGTGAAAACTAACTCTCCTTTTATATTATCATTAATTTTCACAGTAGCTACCAAGATATAAGTGATATTTTTTTCTACAGTAAACAGCTACAGATACCAGTTCAAATCTGTAAGGGGAGAAGAATGAGTAGAAGGAGCTGAAAAACTAGATACATTCAGGTCTTGCTGATGAAACTGTTAATGAAAGCACAGTCCCTCAGCAGAATTACATTCCTTCACTGCTCTGTAATATGTATGTTTATCTACTCTCAACAGTAAAAAACAACAACAAAAAAAAGATAAATAATTAATTGAAATGAAAAGTAAGAATGCTGACAGAGTGGGAATCAGATGTGCCACTTTGCAAACATTCAGCAACTGCTTATGCAAAAACAAACAAACAAACAAACAAAAAAGAACCAACGGTGCTTTTTTTAATTTGTTAGTGGGCTTTTCCTCTACTAATTTTCTGTTTTTTAAAGACCACCAGAGGGAGCCCTCCGCCTCTCATAAGAAAGCCATGTTGGCGTTGACAACATAAAAACGAAATAGAAACGAAGCTGACTTCGAGTTTCAAAGAAGTATCCTGATTTCTGATTCACTGAGCTCCACTTAGATGCAAAAGTTCCTGACAGGGACATTGGATATGCATAAGCCAGCTAAAACAATGAGGAGAGGGAATGGATACCACCTTCGGTACTTGGCTGATGTTTTCCTGCAAATTGTTCAGTTTTCCCTAATTCTGTTGAAGTTGAGTTTGTGCTAGGAAATTATACTCTAGCAAATTGAGGAAAACAAAACCGTGTGCAGTTCCTCAGGGCACATTTTATATAAAAACATAGAACTACTTTAAAGATGCTTTTGAAATTCTGATTGTGATGACGTTTAATGCAACTCATGATAATTTCAGAGGTGCAGGCGAAATAATGTCTGTATGCAAATATCATATGATACATGTCACTTGGGAACATACTTTTGAACCCTCTGTGTAAGGCCATCAAGTGCCTGAAAATACAAATTCAGCTAATTACAACGTGGCATCAGAGATGCCTCACACTGTCACTGGGGTCTCCTTCCTTGCAAGGGCTGAGTCTGGTCTGTGGTATTCATTGGGGAAAGACTGTTTGTAAGAAGGCATAGGAAGCACCATGTCATGAAGCACCAAGGTGATCCTACAGGTGTCTACACCATAAGTGGTAGTGATTTCAGTGACTATCATGACGAAGTACTTCCAAAAATGTCCTGGCATACTCTGATTTGCTACCAGTTTGGCTATCAGTTGGTCACTGGCTGATTTAACTAAACGCTATCATGACTAAAATATGAAGTAAGTATGGAACTGTGCAGATGGTCCAAATGGACTTAGCAGACAGGATGATTAGACTCTTTTACCAGAACATGATTCCTTTTCTGATGCAAAAGTTCTTCCAGAAGCTCAATAGGGCTCTGTCTAAAACAAGAATAGATTCTAGGAATAGACCAGTAGGTTTGGCATGACAATGCTGCATACACTATGCAAAAACAGTTTTTTTGACAGTGCCTAGGTCAATATCCTCAAGATTCAAGTCCTAGTTTTGTAGGAGAACATGAAAAGCTAGAAGTGCAGAAAAGACTAGGAGGAAGGTGGAGAAGCAGACCCTGACACACAAACCCACTTTTTCTTTAAATAGACAAGTAAAATTGGGATTAAATGAGCTCCAAGTTGCAATGGCCAGGAATTGAATCTTAACTCTAACTAACTGATGGGGAAGGCTCTGTAACACGCTGCTCTTTTTTTTTTTCTGGGCTCAGAATGAAAGACATCTTGCATACATCTTTCCCTTAATGAATAGTCACAGGCTTTAATTACAACAGTCTTCAAATCAAGCTTCAACTAATAACTGGCTAAGGCTGTCTATAAGATTATGTGGGTCTTTGTGACACTTTGTTTCTGGAGGTGCACACAGAAAGTAATTACCTACGGCTTTTGCAGATGTAATTGTAGAGCATTATTTTCAGCTTTTGCAACAAACTTTTCCCATTTGTTTTAATTCCACTCTTGTGACCTCAGCAATGAAGGAAATCATTCTTTCCCAGTTCTGGCTCTGTAGTTCTCTGGGGAATAAAATGCTTTAAACAATGCCTGAAGTACTTAACTAATATGCAATTTTGTTTACATACACATTACAAATAGACTAGTCAATGCCACAAAGTAAAAGCCAGTAAAATGGTTTGGTAATTCTTGTGCAGCACACATCTCAATTATGATAGGGAGGGAGTTCTGCGGCGCTACAGGTCTCAGCACAAAAATGATCTAGTTCAACATAAAACTTAAGTACTCTCTTCTGATCTGCCTTACTTGGTCTGAAGAACAGCTCATTAAAAGTAAATAAATTAAAGGAACTAAAGGTAGCATCATTTTTATTTTTGTCCTTTCTAGGAGAGGCAGCACAGTTTTGCAGCCAGTTTGTTATTTGGATCAAGCAGAGAACAGCTAATTAAAAAAAAAAAAAAGATATTATTAGAACATCATAATTAAGGGGGGAAATCATTTGAAAGCCAGGAAGTTCTTAGTTTATTTTTCACATTTAGGGCTTCCTCATTAGGAGACAAGTCTCATTCTCACAGAGGCTGCACAGATTACAACCACTGAAGTGCAGAAGATGATGCAGTGAAAGAGCTCAAGCCTCACTCAGACTAAAAGGACATCTCACAGGTGGAGAAAGAGCACCCCTACGGAGGAGCTCTGTGAGGAGCCAGTACAGAAGTCCCAGAAATGACTCTCGTGTCAACATCTCTCATGTGTCCTCACAAAATCTAAGCCACATCTGCTTTTATTGTTTAAGAGTGATGAAAGATGTCTATTTGCAAAATGTAAAATAAGGACAAAAACTTCTTGTTCCTCACAGGGCAAGTGTAGGGCTGCAGCTGCTGCTCCAGCCCCAGGCTCCTTCCTCACCCCCTTCCCACGGTGCTGCACAGTTGGGGATGCCTCCTGCTGCCTCCTCGCTCCACTCCCTGCCCATCTTTCTTTGAGCTCATGAGTCACTTCCTCTCCTCAGATCCCACCTTTCAAAACTTCCTTTCTCCTCGGGGTATGTCCAGAAGCCTCTTCTGAAAGGCTCCTAGACCTTTCAGATGCCTCTGGGAAGTAGCTTGTTGATGTGCCTGGTGACATCCAGCCAAAGGCTGCCGTCCTACATACATGCTGCCCAGCATGGCTCTGCACTCAGCCTCCTCTCACCCTTCCTTTCGCCATGCTGTGGCTGTGGGACAGTGCTGGGGACTTCTTGCACCCTCCCCTACCCACAGGTTTTGGGAAGGTAGAAGGGAAGTGGAAAAGGTAGAGAGACCCATATCGCCCTGGTACCCTCTTAACACTGCTCCCTTCCTCTCATGACAGGGAGAGCTCACCCTTTCCTGCCTCTTGCAGGCAACCAGCACCAGAGAAGATATAAAGAGAGGAGATGGGGTTGTGGTGGGGGCACCTGTCAAGTCCTGAGTGGTGGTGCAGGCACAACTTGTTCTCTGGGAGGTCTCTGTGTTTTATCAGAGAGATAATCATGTTGGCTGATGACTTACTCTGCAGGCACGGAGGCCAAATCTGCCTGTGCTCAGCAATTTAACACGAAGCTATTAGTTAACTCTCCTATCTGTCACTGCATTTTAGAGATTAGGTTGTTGGATCAGAGTGCTTTGAGTTCTCCGTCCTTTGAGCTGCTTGGAAGACTGTATTTTCTGCTATTGAGCCTTTGAGACCTTATGACCCAGCATTTTGCCTACCTATGAAGCTGTTATCACTTCTTTACAGGGCAGCACTATGTGGGCAGGAAGCACAACATTACTAGGGCGAGATTCTCAGCTGCTGCAAAACAGCATCTGGAAAGTGAAGCTATTCAGATTAATGCTTAGCCAAGAATTCAGCCTGTTGAAGTTAGAACAAGAATGTGCTTATGGAAGAGATCAGTCAGTTGCTTTACAGCATGGAGCTGTCATCTTTCATTCTAACTTCAGACCACACTAATTAAGCCATTGGGTAGACAACTGCAGTAGTTAAGAATGTGAATCAATATGGTGGTAAAAAGTACTGACTGCTTCATCAGTATCTTCCATTCTCAAACATTACAGTATTTTTCATGGCCAATGTTTCCCTCGCAAGAGGAGGGGAACAAGGAGAGAAAAAATTCTGCATGCAAGTCTCCATATGTCACTGTGGCTACAGAACTGCTCTGCTTTTGATCAGCAGATTGTACTCCTTTCCAGCCTGGCACACCTTGGGATGCACTTGTTCTGATACACTGATACTAGCCCCCTGACATCATGTTCGCTTTCTGAGTTATCAAGGAATACCAGTAGAAAATTCCTATTTAAAGAGCAACTTCTTCAAAGCATGCTAGTTGCTAACAGGACCTGGAGGAAAGACAAAAACGGATTTATGTCACTCTGCTCTCCACAGCATGCATGAGAAGTCTGTGCTCCATAGATTCACTTTCTTAAAGCCTATCCAAACTGAATGGGCAGCTCTGGCTTATTTTCCAACCTTAGAAATGCAGACAACTGCAACAAATGAACTGAACATGACTGCAGTCATCGAGAGTACGTGGTCTTCCACCGCTGCTAAAGGGAATGCCCTGGAAATAGGCCATGCTCCCTGTTCTGAAATCCCCAGAGGAAAAAGAGAGCAGCGCCCAAACTGCATATAGAGGATGAATTAATGACACAACATTCTCACCAAGACCTTGTATACTTAACCATCTACAATCTGTTTTTTCTACCCATGGACCAAATTTCCCTGGGCTATAATGTAGGACAAGTTGGTCTTTTTTTCCCATCTGAGAATTAGAGAAAGTTCTTCAAACTGCTGGATTTCAGGTTACTTGGAAATAACAATATGTTCTCACTTTGCTGAGAATTTTGCACCACATATTTGAGTTACTATATGAAGTTTAATAAGGCAGCAAATTAATCCGTTGGGCAAAATCCGCATGACTCCTTCCAGATAGGAATCAAAAAGTAGCAGTAGCCAATACTTGCTGCTCACTAACGTGGGGTGGGTGATGCTAAATAGAGATCAGAACAAAGTTTTCTGGGGGAAGAAGTGCCATTTTTATACAGACTGATTACTAAATAACCATAAAGTAAAATAGAAATATAAACCCCATCCCCTACACTTTCAAAATGTTCTTATGCTCACAAGGTTTTTATACGATTATACCACTACATCTAAAGTAGCGTTTATTTTTCAGATGTAATTTTTTCCAAAGTGTCATAGTAAAGTTCTTCTCAAAGGTTAACAAAGAAAAGGATTTCTCTTTTCAGATAAAAAGATCAACTTTGGTAATGCCTGTACTCATTCAACTTTTCGTTCCAAACATCATCCATCATGCTGTACGTCCCTTGCACTGGACTGCAGAAAACATACCACACATTCTACTTGGAATAGTAATGCATCTTGAACAAAGCTGACTAAACTCAAAATTAAGTTTTCAACAACTGTGTGTTAAAAAGAAAATCAATGAAAGAAAAACAGAAAGCTCTACTGAGCAAACATCCTGAAGTTAAAAAAAATATGTTTTGATTGATGAAGGAAAAAGCCATGACATTTTAGGTGGCCTAAAAGAAATTTCAAGGATCATATTAAAAAGAAAGCTGGCATTGTATTAAAATATTATTATCCTGAGGGATAACTGGAACATACTGAAAAAGCAGGACACAGGCTTGGCTTCACCCTTCTTTCAAAGCAGTTCATTAAATCTTGCTTTCTTTATCTCATGTCCCCAAGCAGGGGTGTTTACCTTCAGAAACATCAACTTTCTGGGTCGTGAAGCAGCTCTAATCCAATTCCTTGATCCTCCTGCAATCGATTAATGCCTTGCTAATCCTATCCTGGCCAGGCACAGTGTTTAAAACTCAGTGTATTACATTATCTAGAAGAAAAGTATTCAGGAATCTAGGTCTGAATCCAAGACACTTCTACCTCTATGAAGAGGTCAAGACAAAACACTCAGTAAGATTTATTGAGTTGCAATATCTACAAGAAAACAGCAAGGTAATCTCTAAGGAGAACCAATATCTTTAATCAGATCAACTGCTACAACTGGAAAAAGCAGGCAATGTTTCGGGCACAAAGACCCAGTACAGCTACGGGCAACATTTGAAATTTAATTTAGACTAGCCCTGCAGTGGAAAGAAGCCCTTTGGTTTGGACATTCATATGATTAACCCTTTTTCAGGTATTTTTTATACTCTTCATGGAAAACATTTTCATGTTGTAATTAGAAAACCATTCCCAGCTTCTATTTTAATGACAATAAAACCCCAGATACCTCCATAGGATCTCATATGCTAGAGCTATTAATACAAGCACATTTGTCAAAATCAGATGTAGTTTACTATTGGAAACTTCTGTCTCATTTCACTAATTCTTAGACTGAGCACATTGACTCCAGACGATTGACAGCCCTTTTCCAAAAGTTTGATATCTGTCCTTACAGGCAGTAGACATCATATGCTCTCATGAGAAAGTGCAGGTCAATGAAATTGCTATGCAAAATGCAACTTCCTATTGAGTGAAGTTTCCAAATGAATGTCTTCATTTACATATTTTGAATGCTGCTCCTTGCAAAACAATACCATTTAGGTAGAGAAAAGCAGCAGCTCTTCTTTCTTGCACATATGTATATTTGTTTATCTACTTCCAGCCAGTGTTACATAGGCAGCAAGATGGCACAGGAGTCCCCATGGACATATCCCTTTTATGTACACCATCCTTGTGGAGACAAAACTGCTCTGAGAACAAAATCTCAATTTTTCATTCCTCCTGTTCATTATCAGTGGGTATCTTGAGTATATACTCAATCCCAGTTGGCTACAGCTGTGCAAATCCATGGCCAGCTCATCCTCCATTAGCTGTCATTAATATACCAGTTCTTTTGTTACTACTCTTTCAGGGTACTGAAACAGCAGAACAATGTAAAATCACAGAATCAAAAACTCCCAACAAAGCAAAGCCTTTATAAGGAAAACCAAAGAGCTCGTTGTGTTTGTATTTTCTTGTCTACAGACAGCCTTGCCAGCAGAAAGGAAACAAGGTGTACTCACGCTGAAAAGAAACAGGCCCCTTCTCCATGGCTGGGGTCTCTGAACTTCTGCTGGTGAGGCAGCTGGTAGTCATGGCTTGGGATCTGGAGAAAAACCTTTGGGACTTTCTTGCCTTTTGTCCCTCCTGGGGAAGTGCAGCTTCCTCCTCTTTGGGTGGTCTTTTCAGTGATGAAAGTTTTGTTCTTGTGCTCCTGGATGACCCAGGAGTGAACCGAGCTCATTAAATGTGCTTGTTTTTCCCTAGGGGAGGAAAAAATAAAAATGGAAATTGGAAGATTCAGGTATGATGCCATACTTCTATTAAAGACAATAGATGGCATATTTTCTAGTTTTTGTAGAAGTCAACAATATTTTACCCATGTGTTGCATCTTCCTTCAGACACCAGAGTGACTGTCAGATCAAGCATTTCAAGACAAGCCATTTCCAGAAGAGAGGAGTTAGACACACTCTTGATCATGTGCTTCTGTTTATTCTGTGTAAGGGATCTAGGACACCTGTGTTAGTTTTAAAGCTACTACATGTACAGCACTTGACTGCTATATTTTGGCAAGTCCCAGCTGTTATTTCACATGTGTGAACTAAGAAATTACCCAAGGTAAACACAGACTTAGAAGAAGTATCAAAAACATTTACAATAAAGTGCAAGTATGGCCCAGTATGTTAACCTGCTAATATATACAGTGTGCTGGCCACATTCTATTTTCTTTTAGAGCAGCAAAGGAAAAGAGGTGTAACAAAGCCTGTATGAAACACTGTAACTGGTTACCAGTCATTTTTCCTAAAACATCAGTAAAAAAATAATTATTCTAATGCTTAAAGTTTTTACCAGCCAGGCTTACCCAAATGTGGGCAACATAGCATAAAACATCTTTTTTTCCTATCCATCTGACAGCATTTAATCTAAAATCAGTTTAAATCCAGATTACTTACATGTGTGCACATGCTCCCACTCCTCTTATACACACACAGTGTTAAAAGGACATTGCTGATGACCATTTATTTTTCTCTGCTCATGCTGCATTTTGTAATATCCATTCTCTTGAAATACTGCCAGACAAGATTATCTGTAATACACTTCAGTGGCGTCAAAGGAACCCCAGGAAATGAGGACTGAGGTGAACCTAAGACCCACTCTCTGCCACCAGTGCTCTGATTATACTGCTTTGAACAGGAGGTAGATTTGCACTCCTGATGTCCTGCCTTCAAAAACCAGTATTCAGTCAATTTTCCATCTTCTCTAACTAAAGCCAATTACTTTGACCTCTTTGGTTTCCTCTTCACAGTTCTATTATTGCCTACTCCAGCCCACATTCAGTTTTGAGCCATGCCTCAGAAACTCCTAGATTTCACTAGAAATGAGTTTTACACGAAAAACAGTTTCTTTATCTCCACAATTTCCTGTATATAGGTCACATCATCTCAACTATGATCACCAGCTCTGCAAAAATGACTCTTTGGTGTATGCTCTCCTGCTGCCACCTGACATATCCTGACTTACCACCCAGTATGTGAACCATAGCTTTTATTGGGCAAAGAAATAAAGAAATAAGAATTCAAATTGCAGGGGTCAAATAATTTACTTTGAAGCAGCAACCTGAGCACAGAGTACTGCTCTCTGAGACTGATTCCATCAGATTGGAGCCTAGTGAGTGGAAGAAAAGCTTTGTAGTGGAATGGACTGAGGGACCAGCATTGACTCAGGCTCTGCAGGAATGTTTAACAATGTTTTAATTCATAGAATCATAGAATGGCCTGGGTAGAAAAGGATCATAAAGATCATCTTGTTTCAAACAATGATGTAAATGAGCCCTGTTCTACTCAAACAATGGGTGAAATGTGAAAGAACTATGTGCTGTTTTATGATCAACTAATTTCTCACTCAAAAGCTTAAAGATGAATATCCTATTTGACCCAAGTATGACATAAAAATGTTCAGTTGAGGTATCACATCCCTCTAATGATGGGAGCTTCAGACTCAATGATTTGCTTACATCAGTCACTGATCATTCACTACACCCATTCATCATAATTCTGGATTGCTCTCATTCATTCAGCAGTAATTCTGGTTGACTTTCATCATTCCCATGGAAAGCATATAACAACAATTAAATCTCTCAGCAGAAGGTGTCAAACTCATTTGAAGGTTTATGAAAGCACTAAGGGAAAAAAAAAGCACATATATATTTATGCATCAATCAAGCATTGAATAAACATGTAAATCTCTGATAACAGTACAGCTCATTTTGTCAGTGATTAAATGTTAATTTGATGAATTCAGCCACTTTCTCTTTCCAATGTCAGAAAACGCAATGCATTTTATAGTGACAGGTCTAGAAATTTATGATAGCTCCATGGAAACTTTCAAAAGAAGGAGACAAAGGGATGGGAAAAGGAATACACAATTATTTAAGGAAGTCCATAGAAAGTCACTGATAAAGGACAGTCTAGAACACAATCATTTACTATAATGATGTAACTTTGAGATAGTTCTGTATCATTTTTAGAAACAGTAGAGTACATCTTGTTACTTGAAGGTAATGAAAGTGGTTGCTCAAGGCAGAGAAAACGTTGCTTCTTTAATTTCATACACTCACAGAAGTTTTGTATACTGAACTCAGTTGTCTGTCCAGTTCCATCACCTCTGTGGCTTGTTTGAAGTCCTTCAGGAAATCTGTGAATGAAATAAGCTCTTCTGTCTTCTTGCTGCACGCAGTGAACACAAGACCACCATCCTATATGGGAACCTAAAAATATCACAGTATCAGATGAAAGGAACTTCTGCATCTTTCCGTACTTTTTAGCCAAAATAGGTTTGTAAAACTAGAGGATTTAGAAGCAAGCATAATGGTTTGAGAGCTGATGGCTCCAGTAAGGAAATATTTATATCAGGTTAATACTGGCTTTGTTTGATCTTTCCATCATTATGACTTATAAGTCCCTCCAATCCTTGAAAAAAAAGAAATGAGGCTTAACATTAGCTTTCTAAAGATACTGTTATGCTTCTAAAGGGAAAAAAGTCTAACTAATAAGTAGCTATCTACATGTAGAGAACATGAGACCTGAAAAACTGCAAGTGGTGCTCATTTTGTGCATGTATATACAATATGCTGTAAAAGGAATAAGAGAAAAGAGGACATGAGAAAATGCAGAAATCATTGTTTTAATTGCAGTACTTAAAAACACTCTGTAATTGGAGCATACATGATAAAATAGTGGAATAGGATTTGATAAAGCTGGTGCCCAAGCCACAATATTATAAGCTGCTGAAGAAAAACAATTCCACATGATGTATAATGCCTGTTACTTGGAAATTTTTATAACTCATCAGTATTGCAAAAGACACAATGGCATAAGAGGAACATTGTGTGATACTTAGTATCACACAATGGTTCAGCTGGGAAAGGATTTTTGGAAGGAAGGTTAGTATTGGGCCAGATTTAATGTTCATGTTTGAAGTTTATAAAAAAAGGAATACGTATTTTTATAAATGTTACTTGCATGAGCAGTCAGCTACAGCTACAGCATAAATTTAGCCTGAACCAGTGACATCCTTTCTACTTCGGTAGGCTTGGTTTAGACCTGCTGCATGCAAATGAGATTGTTTCAGAGATCAATTTCTCTTCTGACCTATTTCAGAGCCTTCAAAAAATCTTTCTTCTTGCTGTCATGGAAATCTGTGTTGCAAAGAAATGGTCTAAGCCTCCACCATCTTCCTAGTGCTTCCATTATTGACTAGAAGCACTTAATTGTTTTTGCCTTCTAGGTAAATGCTACAGTGTTTGAGTGACAATTATTACAATGATCTTTTAATGGGACTTTGTCCTAGGCCTAGCTTTGGTAGTTATTTCCATCCACATCTCTCACAGTCATACCTAACATATATTTATTCTGCATTCTTCATTTCATTTCAGATGAAAATTGTTTATCACAGACTCTACAAAACTGCCAAAGATTGGTAAACAACTTGTTCTCATTTTGATTTTGAGTGGTCCTTCTGTTCAGGACTTAAAGAACTGCATATCCATTTAACGGTGTGAAATTAAAGCAGTTAATACTTTTCTTAATTCCATCAATAGTTTATTCTCATATGCCTTGGTTGTCCTAATACACAAATGTAATGACTGGGAGTGCTAAGAAGAGGAACTGACTTAAATTCTTAGCATTGTATGACATAACAAAAAAGATCTGTCCAAGAACAAGCAGGTATCAGAAGTAGAAGTAGTTCTGGAGGTACAAAGCCTTATAAGGACTCTTTCAAGGGCTCAAAGTAATACAGAACTATCTGTGCTAGGAGAAATTAGTACCATGAGTTAGGAAAATTATATTACTGCTCTATCTTAAAAGAAGCAATCTATCTTTATTTCTCTTTAAAACAAATTAAGGATCAGACCACCAGCATTTCTACCTTCTGCTTTTGCTCATGGTTCTCACTGATTATAAAAAATGTTGACAATTCATTTCAGCTTTATAAGAAAATTATTCCTGTCTCCTAATGGATGTGTTATTTTTTATATGCATTACATTTTATAACTGGTGTTGTTGCAGCTATGATGGTCTACAGATATAAGTTTATAGAGGCATTTTTCTTTATTACACTGAGTAAAATAGCAGAAAAAATTGACAAGCTGTAGAGCATACAAGCTCTCCTCAGGTACAGAGAATAACCCTCCTTAGTTAAACTGTGGAAGTTGCTGAACTTCGTATCAAGGCTACAACTTCTGATGCCCTTGTACAGACTTGCTGTCAGAGGGCGGTACATAACCTGCCCATTGTCTGCACTGCACAAGAGGAGTCACTGACTAAGATTCCTATTTCTGAAAAATTTGAGGAGTGCTAGTCTCAAAGTGGGCATGATTTATTTTTTTCTTTTCTGAGTGTCATGAGCAAAAGTGCTTTTGACAGGATTTTTACTCAAGCAGTGGAGAGTTTAGCAATGTACATTTGTATCGCACACTGCATCTTTCTAATTCATCTCCTGGCAAATGACAGCTGATGGCAAATGGTCTTCCCACTGCAACCTCACTGCTTAACTCTCTGGTGCCAAGTAGTCTTGTTAAAGTCAGTGGGATCAAACTCCAAGCATAAAACTTAGGATGGACGTGTCTTTGAAGAACTGACACCCAAAAGAACAAAACCGGCATCTTTAGAAATCCTGCAGATGGCATTCCTCAAAAAAAAAGAAAACAAAAAAAAACAAAAAAAACCCCATTTCTTAATGAAAAGAAAAACATATCTGAATTAAAAAATTCCAATGAAGAAAAACAAAGCTCTTATTAGTTGTCACTTTTACTTCCTATTATTTTTTTTTCCTTAGATTCAGCTACAGCTTTGGTTCCTGGAGCCTGACTTTGTACCCTTGCTCTGTAAAAGTAAGTACATAGGAACACCAACAATATGTCAGAATTTAGATGAGGGGCAGAGATTCAGAAGTACTAGTAAGGTACAGTCACTTAAAAATAAATGTACACAGTTTGGGGACTATTCTGTTCCCATTCTAAAACAATTACAGAGCTTATTTCATAAGTATTTCACAAGGAATTCTTGTGCACTAATCCAGCACAAAAGCAGTCTCAACTGGCCAGCAACAGTGAGTGAAATAGAATAGAATTTCCTATGCATTTGAAATGGATGCTGAAAAGTAATGTTCTGTAAAAAAGCCCTCTAGCCTAGAAATAGATGCACAAAAAGAGATTAAGACTGCAAATAAATTAATCACAATTTATTGTTTTTCTCAGGGATTAACGCAGTACTAACATGCTAGAGTGCCTAGCTTCCAGAAAGATGGAAATTTACATATGATGAGATCACTGATTGTGTTATGGTAACAGCTGTTAACACTTTTTTTACTGTCCACAACTCGTTATGCTGGCAATTAGGCAGCCCTTAGAGTATCCAGCTGCAGGAAGGAAGATGAGAAAGACACTCACCTCTAGTTCTGGGACATGTCCCATGAGGAGCCACATTACTATGACAATATACACTTTCACTTAGATCACACAATAGATGAGAAAGACTGAGTGACCCTTGGGAAGGGGAAAGCTATTCTTCAAAGTTGTTTAACGTACGGGAAAATGTCTAAATTTTCCTTTGGTTCCTTGGATAGCTGCTTTGCAAAGATTCAGCTGGTAAAACTTGAGAACTTTTTATACATCATATGATCTCCACAAAGAAATGGAAATCTACGTTTGCTCCACAGTGACTGAGAAGACTCAGAAACAACTAACAATGAATTTAAGGATGACATGTAAGGTTCTACATACTTCTTCTTTAAAATACTTTATGTAGATACTATCAGCAACATTTTTCTGTTTATCTTTCTGTAAAATGTGCACGCTAATTTTTTATGTTCATCGATAGAGAACATCGATGTAGTTGGACTCGATGATCTCTAGAAGTCCCTTCCAACCCCTACAATTCTGTGATTCTGTGATATTGGTATGTATACATACATAAATACATGAATGTTAATGTGTACTTTTATGCAACTAATACGACGACATGTGTCTTCTGCTGATGATCAGTTATCCACAGTGTAGGCCCATATTTCTGAATGAAATCATATAACCCTGAAAGAGTGCTGTGGAACAGCACAGTGTATGATGGAGAAACTTTGGTCCTTACTGACTGTTGTCTCTTCTGCAGACTCCTTTACTCTGACTCATTGATGCTAGCTCTATGTGAGGCACTATTATAAAAGTGAGCATATATCACTATGGGAGAATTCGAGACTCTTAAGCATCCTGAACATAAGGACTAGATTTAATCTCCACCCATCCACACACTTGAAATTGAGGTAGGCCTTTTATGCTGCCTGCAATGAGTGTTGGAGTTGCAAGAATCCATTGCAGTAAAAATACAGCTGCAAACTAGGTCATGATGTTCTGAGGGAAAACGAGACTCCAAGAACACAAGCACCTCTTCCAAGCTAAGTGTGATTCCACTGATCTATAAAATGCGTGTAGCATTAGTGCCCATTTGTCTTACTGTGAGCTGTCAGTGTGTATGCAGACACTATACCTTGATACTGAATGTTTAATGAGCCTAGACATATTTTTACTGTATGCTTGGCTGATTAAGTGGTCATTCTATGATCTGATACATTTCGGAGTAATTGACAAGTTAATGCTAATAGCAACCAGAAAAGGACTCACACTTTGCTCTCCTAATTGCCTCTTTCCCAAAAGAAGTCACAGGACCACAAGGAGAAGGGTAAGCATACAAGTGGCAAGGCAGGTGATGTATGTGCAATCCAATGGCAAAAGTATGCACATTCATTGTCTGCAATGAGTGTTGCATTCTCATTCATGCTAGATCACATGAAGCTGAGAGGGAATAGAAGTCCCTTCCAACCCCTACCTGTAATATAACAGGCAGATTACTTTAATACAAAAAATGTAAGCCATGATAAGTGAGAGCAGATTTTAGCTATGATATTACATGTAGACTTCAACATATGAATTAATTCTTTGATGGAAGTCTGAGCTATTTTTGTTGTTGATGGGTACATTTCTATTCATCCTATGGTTTTATACAAAATTACAATATAAAGTAAGAAGTGTAATTTTACCAGGTTGCTTTTATTCTCTGATTCTCCTAAATGAAACATTTTGACAGATCAATATACTGTATTCTGATTAAAATACACTGAAATGTTTCAGTTCCAGCTGAAAGAAAGTTAACTCAGGATCAGTAGCCTAAGTAAGGGTATCCCCAAAACCTCGCTAAAAGAAATATACCTGTGCACTTTTGAGTGTATTAATAAGTTGTTGACAAAAGGCATATGCTTTGGACACACATATGTCTTACTGTGGTGCTTCCAGATGTGCAGTGTAAGACCACCTGGAATAACAATGAAGCCACTACAATTACTTTGTGCATATGCAGCCAGGGTTGGGTTCTATCTATGTACAAAGAAACTTCTGCTTTTGGAGATGTTCTCAGCCAGCAACACCTTATTGAAAAGCATTAGTCACAATTCCAAAGCGTGAGCTTTGTCTCGCGTCTGTTTGGCGCAAACCTACTGTAATTGACTGGCACTCCTGATTAAATCTACTGCGTGACAAGGAAACCCTGTAAAAGAAAGTCTGTCTGCGGAATTCCAGCTAAATGGTAGACTTTTATACATATTCCTTATTCTAGCCTCCAGTAGAAATCACATTCTTTGAGTTATGGATAATTCCCAAAGCCAAGGACAGCCAAATTTCTGTCTTCCATTACTCAATGGGAAATGGGAGAACATAAATGCATGCTAAATGAACCAGTTAGTCAATATCACATCTGACCCCTTTTCAGAAAGACTGAGGGGGGGGGGCGGGGGCCGTCCATGAGAC